>JADLZK010009039.1:0-160562 GCA_015847255.1 Hyparrhenia diplandra | reverse complement strand
GTACTTCATATAAAATTTCTCAATGATCGATTTTGTGTCAACATCCTGTTTTAGCTATAAATACATACAGTATATGCATATATTTGCTTCATGCGAATATGATCTCTCAAAATCCTATTTTACCTTATCTAGAAAAACCTGTCGAATATAAATGAAGATTCACTTTTTTTTTTTGGTTTTGGTTATATAGTTTTTAACATCACATAGATACTACTGACCATTTTTAGGTTGTGTGTCTTTTGAACCGCCAAAACCACCATATGTGCTTGGTACGCAATGGAAGTTGGAGACACACATACAACAACAACAACATAGCCTTTAGTCCCAAGCTAGTTGGGGTAGGCAAGTTGGAGACACACATAAGCAAAACAATACCTATAGGCCAGGTAGCATTATCTGCTTGCATAAAAAGCATAAAAAACAATGTTGTTTTCATATTTTAAGAGTGGATGTTATATTTTGGTCATAATTTGTTTGGAATAATTCCTCTACTTTACATAGAATGCCTCATCAAACACACCTACCACAGTAGATATGTTTCTATTGAACCAATCACTTTAGACAGTTCACATTAGGATGGGTGTCGTTCACTCCAAAATACTCCACTCAACAAACAATGTACTTCAATTATTACTTGTGAAGGACTTAAGATTTCCAAAGCTAGTGTGTATACATATATAGTCTTTTCTACACCTTATAATTAGCCACAACAATAGATGTAAATAGTATACATCGAAGCATCGGCTATCTTTTTTATTAAATGCTATCTATAACTTCTAGGGGTCCATTGCTAGCCTCTCAAAACCACATAACAAAAACGAAAACCGCGCCTGAGAAAAAACCAACCTATGTGGAAAAGGGCATGGATCTTATGTCGTATTGACATCCATGGTACTATAGTAGACATCAATTATCTCTATGTGTGGCTCATTTGCTATCATGCATAAACACTTGAATGAAGCAATCTCTTGTGATATCGATATACTTCGATGCAAATGATCATGTCGGATTTTTTTTTGTAACAAAGCTATCTCTTGCAAAATTGATATATACTTTGATGCAAGTGACTGCTTTGGATAGTTTTACACGGTATGGGCTCTCTTTAATTTATAATCTTGTTTAAGGAATGGAAAACTTATCGATGCGTGCATAAATACTCCATTATTTTTAGATGTTGTATTCACTTTGGTGAAGATAGTTAGCGTTGGGTTAATCGTTCTCAATTTTTTTCATTTCCAACTGGTTAATGTTGCATCGTATTCTCCCCTCTCGTCGCTTTACCACCCTTCCTGGCATGGAAATCGATCGCCAACTTACTAAGCTGAGCTATGAGCTATGATCTCTTTGAGTACTTCACCTGTATGTCGATTCGATTTTGTGGTGGAAGAATCAAGGTGTACAAGTAGCACCATCTTCATGACTCTCACCTAAGCACCAAAATTAAGAGTACGACATCCTTTTCTGACTTTTGCCACCAAAAGCTAATACGACATCTAAAGAAACGGAAGGAGCAGCTAGTAATCTTCAATCCATTGATGTCGTAAGTTTATTATTGCGGTTGCTGGACCTCGGAGACCAATAATTGTTCACGAAATGGAAACCACGCCAAGCCTGAGAGGATCGGATAAACCAACCACTACGGAAAACGACCTGGCTGGATCTGGCGTTGTATTGTCACCCATCTAATTTGTACTACTAGAGCACGCACACGTACTACGTACTAGTAGGGACCGTTGCGCGCGCGCCCAAACGTCTTCTCGTCCGCACAAGCGGAATTCGGCGTAACTGCATACGTACAGGGTACGCCGTTGGATCGATCCGGACGCGCGCGCGCCATGGATCTATCCGTCCAATCGAATCATTCGCATGCGGCGTGCGCGCGCGCCCTCGGACAGGTGGTGCCCACTGTCCCTAGCCAACTAGTAGTAGTAGTAGTAACTCTCTTCGTGCGTACACCCGGCGCGTCGATCGATCCTGTGCGGCCACGATCGTGACGTCCCCGGCCGGGCTCGATCGATGCCTCGATCTCACTCATCATCGACCTCAACGCATTCGCACGACACGTAGCTTCGTTCACTAACCCCCCGCTCGCGCGGTCCCACCACTAGCTAGTTCGAGCGGAAGGGAATAAACAAGGGTTTCGTCGCGAACCACCACCATGCTTGGTTTCGTTGGGACGTGGGTATGGGCAAAGAACGGAAAGGAATCGCCCGCCTACGGCCGGGGCTACGGCGACGCGGGCGTCCGCTAGCTCCGCCGCTCGGCCTCGGCTGATGACGGGCTGAGGCGGTGACGACGCCGTGTGGACAGGTGGTCTCGACGGGCACGCCGCGACGAGCGAGGTCCGCAGCACGCACGACACGGCACCGACTCCGCGCGCGGGGGCACGAGGGGTAGGTGCCGGGCGAGCGCGCACCGTGCACCGGCGCGCCTCCCCTGCTGCCGTAGCCGTCCATCCTGTCCGTCTCTGCCCTGTCGCCCGATTCCACGCCGCGACCGCGCGCGCCCCTCCCTACACGCTATTCGCGTACGGCGCACCGCGTCCTTGCCCTCGCATCGATTGGTCCGCTTCGGCCCGGGTCGGGGGCGTAAAACAACCCATTATTGCGTCGTAACCTAGCGTGCGTACGTAACTACGTGCGTCCTCTTCCACAGCATGTGGTGTGGTGTACTAGTAGTGTTGATTGTATCCATTCGCCAGCCCAGGGCATTTCGGCTACATATACGTCGATCACATCAGCATTCAGCAGATTTAAATATATATAATATATTTGTGCCTATGCCATGACGTTGGTGTTCGATGCGGCTTGCATTGAGACTATACAACAGTGGTTGTCCTTTTCGCTAGTTTATTTTACAGCCTCATGCAGCCGTGTTAGAACAAGGGGCCGGGACGACGTGAGGGCTTGGGATTGAACGTGCATGAGTGGATCCAGCACGTTTTCCTCCGTTTCCGTTTGACTTTTGCAGGCGGGGATTGAATACTCTGTATACTAGAAGAAATTGTTGATAATTGAAGAGTCTTTATTCGAGGGCATTGTCAACAAATCTTTTTTTTGTTTTGTTTTCGCTATTTCAGCGATACGAAGGTGATAATAATAAGAACATGTCTATGCATGGGACGTAGGGAAGATGAAAAAGCTGCTAGGCGACCCAGACATTTCGCCTACAACCTGTGGATAATAATAACAGGATATAATAAAGTAGTTGGTTTTCTCGACGAACAACGCCTTCACGTTGACGATTTACTAGGTTATAATGTGATTATAGTGAACAAAAAAGTGTTTATACGAACAAAAAAGGGAAGGGAAATTATTCGAATTACTAGTGCAGATAGTCCAGGCAGTGGAACGGTGTGAGACCTACGGAGTAGGCGAGGAGGCGGTGTACACGTAGCAGCAGCGACGCTAGTACTACTACTGCCGCTGCTTTTCTGCGTCCGCTTTAAAAAGCCTTCTCCTCACCTCCTCTTCTCGCCTCCCGTCTCGTCCTCTGCCCTCTCCCTGCAGCACATCGTCGTCTTATTCCTATCGCCCCCACGATTCCCACGCCCTCCCCCCAAACCCCCTAGCGCGGCCGCCGGCTCGGCTTGGTGACCATGTCGTCCCCGGCGCCGCCACGGCAGGCGCCGCCGGCGCAGCTGCCCCGCCGCCGGCCGCTGCGCCCCCAACCGCCGCGCCCGTTGCGGTCGCCGCGACCCCCATCTCGGTGCAGCTGCCGCCTATCCAGCCGAAACCGCCGCCGCCACAGCCGCAGCCGCAGGCGCAGCCGCAGCAGCAGCCGGCGCCGGGTTCCGCTTCCGGCCGCAACCGCCGACGACGGCGCAGCTCTTGAATCTGGGCCCGCAGCCGCCGCTGTACCGGGGCCCGATCTGCTGGAACTCCTATTGCAAGGACCCCGACCCCAACTCCTTCGGCCGCCGCGGGTGGAAGGTCCGCTCGGCCCGCCCTACTCCGTATACGCCGACCTCTGCGGGAGATGCTAGTACGTGCCGTTCCCCCCTTAACCACCTTCCTCTCCCTCTCCCCATCCCTCCCCGCTCAATCGCGCCGTCGGCGAGCCGCCGCGCATGCTCGAATCGTGCCGGGGAAGCTCGCGCCGTCGGGGGCGGATTCGCCTATGGCGCCCACCGGATCTACGTGGAGTGATCGCCACGTCGTTGCGATTTCTTCAGATACGCGGGGGTTTTATGTAAAGTTGGTGTGGTTTGTTTGGGTGCTTTGACTTGCGTGCGACTCTTATTCGTGATGCATGCATGCATGTGCCTTACTCTCCGCTCTCTGCTCTGTGGCCAGTTCTCAGTTTGAACAGGGGATATACTGCGAGACGTTTCATTCCGAAGAGGGCGGCTGGAGGAACTGTGAATCCTGCGGGAGGGTACGTGTTTTCTCTTACATGCTAATTATGGCTTCTGGTGGTCATTCTGCTTTTCTACCTGCTGATCGCAAGGGGCTTGTGTTCTGATTGAGCAGAGGGTACATTGTGGCTGCATCGTGTCCATCCACAAGTATCAGCTCCGTGACGCTGGTGGGGTTGACTGCGCCAAGTGTGCTAGGAGCACCCGTACTGCCATGGTATGTCGTGAAAATGTTTTCAAGGATTTACTATTATTGGGGATTGGGGACGATGAGATGGGGGTGTTAAGTGCATGCAACTAGAGCCACTTGTACCCATGGCTGCTTGCTGGCTTTTTAAGTTTTTTGAGGTTTCAAACATGCTGCTGTTTGGTTGGCAGCATTAGTTAGGTGGATACTATGTTGATAATATCCTGCTTCTAGATGCTAGTGCCATTAATTAGCTTATGTAGTCATGTTAAGGATGTCACATATTTATTGAGACCATGCTAATGCTATTTACTGAAGCTAACAATTATTTACACTGAGGATGTCGATTTTGGATATTGAAGAGGCTTCCATTTATTTTATTAACCGAATAGTGGGAGTTTAATCATATATGTTCTCTTCAAATTTAGTTCATGTTTTGATCCCTGATTGACCACCATCGGTGCTTGTGCTTCGTAGGCACCACCAAGTCCAGTATGGACCGCCCCCCTGTTCTTAGTTCTCAAAATGTATCTGACAGAAGAGAAATTCCTGTAAAGAGCTGGAGACCTCCTGCCGGTCAAATTTCAAGTCAGTGGAGACAGACTAATCTGTGGAGCATGTCCAGTGCACAGTCAGACTTGCACAAGCGTCTAGCTTTTGAGTTTGATAGGCCTAGTGGTAGTGAAAAGTTGCTTCCTGGGCGCACTTTTATTCAATCCCAGGAAAGGAAATTTGATGACATGCATGACAGACCCACAACTCCTGTTGGCATGAACCAGATTATGAGGGAGAGAGAGACCAATGGGCACGGTCAGCCCACCAGTATGGATCCAGCATTCTCTTATACCCTCTATCACAGAGATGGAGCACATACAAATAATCTTCATGATCCTAGTCACCATGGTGGAGAAAACGACTCTCTGTCTTCCAGGAAAGTGGCAATGCCAGAAGCTTCTACAAGTGCAGATGCTGGCTTCAAGCTTGATTCACATCATCCGTCTAATTTAAAGGATGATCCACCATCCCTTTCAGTGGGACTGGCTTCTAATTTTGCATCACAGAATGGACAGAAAGACCATATGAGAATTGCACCTAGTCAGCAGCAAGCACAAATGGCTACCTCCTCACTGCAGAAACAATTCTATATACTCACACGGTAACTAATTATAATGAATTCCAAGCACAGTTGCAAATGGAAGAAGCAGATTGGATCCAAAGGCGAGATCACAGTTACTTCCCGCTATTGGCCTAGAATAACAGATCAAGAGCTACAGCACTTATCTAGCAGTATCCGACATGTTCTACTTACATTAATGTGTAATTTTCCTTACAAGATATTACTTTCTGTAGTCATAATTCTCAACTTTCATAGGTATGTTACTTATTTAAATTCTATTGAGCTTTCCCTTAACTTTCAAACAGTTCAAATTCTGTTATTACTCCTTTGTTTGAAAAGATGTTAAGTGCTAGTGATGCTGGGCGGATTGGCCGTTTAGTTTTGCCAAAGAAGTGTGCTGAGGTGAGTTATAAATTTGATAGCCATTTTTTTATTTTGAAAATTCCATGTGATTATATATTATCCTTATGGCGTATTGTTATTGAGAATGGAAAATTGCCTCTTTTGCTTCTAGTTTGTACATCAATGTGTGTTTTTTATATAAAAAAATAGGTTTGCCACTTATTTCGTGCCATGTCAGAAAGTTTAGTTTTATGAACCTATGAATAAAGATTTATCTTTGTTTGTTATCCTGGGCCATGTCGTAAATTGTTAATAGTTATTGAATTAAATTTGGTCAGATGCATGACTTAATCGCATTGTGTCTATAGAAAACAGCACGTGTTTAAGATAACTCTGTTGGGAGTTCTTTTAAGGGTGCAATCATATTATACACTATTAAAGCAGCACTTGTGTAAGATCATTTTTTTGTGCATCCTATCCCAAAAAGTTCTGTAATGGGAAAAGAACATTTTGGACAGGCATACTTCCCTCCGATCTCCCAACCTGAAGGGCTCCTTTAAAAAGTTCAGGATGCCAGTGGTAAAGAATGGATATTCCAGTTCCGTTTCTGGCCAAATAACAATAGCAGGATGTATGTATTGGAGGGTGTCACACCCTGCATTCAGGCAATGCAGTTACAAGCAGGCGACACAGGTACTTATCTTTTGTTAGACAAATAGATACTGTAGTAGGTAGTATATAGTGTGTTTGTACGGTAAAACATACATACACAAAATGTCTTACTTCTATTACTTGGGGTTCAGCTTGCCCATTTTAGAGGTGCATGCCTAAATTGTTCATGTACACACTATGAGATTGAGATAAACATTTGTTTAGTTCTGTATTCTCATAAGACTTCTCATGTCTTAAATATAAATATGTGACCTGACTGATCTTTTGCTGCAATGATAATCTTATTGCTTTATGATCTTCCGAGTATGTTTTGCTTTTATCTTTCCATACATCTTTAATTATCCTTGTAGTTATCACGTTTTTCTACTTTTATTAATCCTACCTATTTTTTTTTCTGTAGTAACCTTCAGTCGATTAGATCCAGAAGGGAAATTGATCATGAACTTCAGGAAGGCAACTACTAATTCTTCTGAACAGGTATGCACATTGGAGTACCTAGTTACATCTGATTGTTCCTCCAAAATAAAAAGGGCTTTCAAAAATTAAACCTCTAGGACATTGATTGCACACACTTATACTGTTTTTGAACTGATAAGTCAGATGCATCGAGTTCTATAAGTGTTTGCTTATGCTTGATGAAATGCTGTTTTATTGTCCATAACCGTCCATTGTTTCCATTGCAATGGCATACAAACCAAACTTTTAATCTAAAAATAATCCTCGTCCATTGTCTCATTTTAATAACAGGAGCAAATTACAAAACCTGCCAATGGTGGCCCAGCAACTTCAGAAGCAAATGGTAAAGTTTCTGGTCCAGATTCCAGTCCAAATGCTGCAATTTCCCGCAAAACAAGGTCAACACAGAGACCAAAAGTTCTAGCCCTGTGGAACAAGCCACTGCATCGAAAAACGGATAAGGATGGATTAACACAGAAAGAAGGGCCAGGAACTACTAGTTCTTCCCCAGGTCCTGTCAAGAGAAAAACAACTAATCTTGGCTAAAAGAATAAAAGATTACGGATGGAGAATGAGGAATCAATGGAATTGAAGATAACATGGGAGGAAGCTCAAGAATTGCTTAGCCCTCCTCCTAAGGCCCCATCCATTGTTATTGTTGATGGCCATGAGTTCGAGGAATATGAGGTATAACAATACTTTCAACACTTAACATACTGTGGAGTTGCATTCTGAAATTGTAACTTATTTTTGAGAATCTGTCTCATGGACAATATTTGCATGCTTGGCTTCTCTTGCTGTTTATTCTTACTGCTTAATACAGAGTAATAAAGCACTCATGTTTCTGTGTTTTTCAGGAGCCACCGATACTTGGAAGGAAGACTTATTTTGTATCAGATAAATCAGGGTATTTTTTTAACTCAAAAGCTTCTAAAATGTGACATTTTTATTAATCTAAAATGTTGAATGTTAACTGCTTTTGTTCATTCTAATACTATTTGTTTTGCTCACCATACGTATGAAGCTATCTTCTGCTTGTTTGTGTTTTTACATAGAAGTGGTTCAAATTCAATGTGTAATAGCTGTTAATTCTTCCTAGATATGAGTTATGAAGTGAATCAATGGCACTAATTTAAATTAACAACACTTTAACAGTTCGGACCATCAATGGGCCCAATGTGAGAATTGTTCCAAATGGAGAAAAAACCCAATAGATGCCCTGTTGCCCTCCAAATGGACCTGCTCTGACAATAAATGGGATCCAGAAAGGTGATCTTCGCTCATTGTTCCTTTAAGACAATTTGTACCCATTTCTTTTTTTTGGTGGCATATAAAAACATGATGAATCATATCCACGGGTCCCACAAGGCAGCAAAGTTTTTTTTTTTTTTTTGTTCAAAGCATTTCATTCAAAGTGGTCTACATGGAATTATGGAAATAAATCTCAACCCAAAGACCAGTCTGGTGATCTGGTCTTTATGTACATGTTATATTGATTGTAATAATGATTTATTCCATATACACGTAATCAAAATCTGTAGCAAAATGTTGAACAAGGAATCACTTGATATTGTTTAATCTAATTCTGAAGTTTATTACATAAAAAAGATGCATCAAATAGAATTTCATCAGTGAAGATGTTCTATGAAGTATAATGATGCCTGCAGCCTCCTATGTCTATATAATCCAGTTGCACATGTACTAGATAGAATGTCTGTACAGAACGCCTCATTACAGTTTTCACTGACTTGATGCAACTATACTTGCATATGCACATATATTTTTATTCCTGAGTAAGTTATCAAAATTAATCCCACCTATATGTTCAAGAACTATCTTGTCCAGCAAATGTTTTCCCAAATCCATAGGATACAATTCCTTGGATATGTTATTTGATTTCAACATACATATTCAATTATAAGCTACTGAATTTGTGTAAGTTTTTGAAGTATCACCTATGTACCTTGCAGTAGTAAGGTACGACTTTTTCTTGTTTACTTTAACCGTATGATAGCACCCTAAACCTTGCAGTAGTAAGGTATGGCTTTTTCTTGTTTACTTTAACCATATGATAGCACCTAGTCAATATTCATGTATGTGATTATTTATGCATAGGGACACATTACTTTGCACAACACTTTAAACGTTAGTGTTAAACACATTACATCAATGAGTTCAGTTCCCAGACTAGTTTCACCTAGCCTTCCCTGTGCGAGGGGAGCTAAAATCCCTCTCCCACCATAGCAAGCAAAAAGTTTGCCAGCGTAGACTCGAGGGGCGACTTGACTGGAATCCAAACACCTTCCTTCGCTCAAGTACCTAAGTCAAGGCGAGGCAAGGATTCATCCAAGAACCAAACGTTAGATGCAATTTTTTTTTATGATAGATTTGGAATTTTTTATGGGAGTTTGTATGTAAAGTGCATGCTGGAATGCTGATAGCTTTCTATGACTAAACCTAGGATTTAAGTATCACTAATTCACTATTGAAATTGAGCACTGGGTAGAATGTAACAATTTTGTTTCTCGGGTGTTCTAGAAGATATGCATGTATGGTGATATAATAATTATAGTTACTCCCTCCATCCCAGAAAATTGATTTTCTAGGATTAAAAATATTCAAAAAAACTTGATATTTTACCTCTTGGACAATAGTTCATGCCAGTTTGAGATTGCAGTCATGTTTATCTTCAATAAATAGGGGTACATGGGTAATTTCCGTTGAGCACTAATCTGTCCTAAATTCTATATCTATAAGGTAACAGAATTGTATGACCTTTCGATATTAATAACTGGACATGTTTTAAAAAATAACAGCGTTTTCCCCATCGAGAGAATATACAATTGTGACAACCATATATCTAAATAAGCAGTCAGTTGTGTGTTATGTGAAGACAGCTAAATATTCGCCCTCCATTCCAAATTATAAGCCGTTTTGGCTTTTTTAGATACATAGTTTTTTTATGTATACACTATGTCTACACTGTGTCTACACTATGTATAGATACAAAGTAAAAACAACATATCTAGAAATGTCAAAACATCTTATAATCTGGAACAGAGGGAGTATTTTTTTGCAACTGCTTTGTTTACTCATCACTACATCTTAATTATTCAGTTAACACCAGTATTTTTTTTTTTCTCTCTCTAGGTCTTCTTGCGAACCTGCACAGGAAATAAGTACGGAGGAGCTTGCCGAACTAATTCCTATAAAAATGGTATGGTACACATGCCCTTTGTAGTTTTTATATATTCTTCTGTAGAATTTGCATTTTCATTAGTGTCTCTTTTCAAATAAAAATGCCAAAGATGCATTTCAGACAAAAAAAGTGGATCGACCCATTCTGAACTTTCTACAATGCATAGAGCTGTAACACAAGGAAAGGTTTAGACCATGAAAGATGGCTGATTGCTACTGGTAACGGGCGTTGTGCATGGCTATAGCTACTTAGCTGCTTTAAAAGGAAATCGAAGCTTGCATAATGGGCTATGTTTGTTCTCGTTGTGTTGGGTCCTTTTGTTGGTAGCAGTATTGGGATTTCTTGCACTGCGATTGTAATATATATGATGTTTAGAACAAGCTAGCGAGTCAAAGAATGAACTAATCAGCTTGTCCTAAAGGTCACATGTTTAGAAATGAAGGGAGTGGGAGTCATGCATTTTAAAGGTAGGCCTAATCTGCATAAAATAGCTTCATTATTCTATGCAATATAGTTTGTGTAATGTCTACTATGTTCCAAATTGCAAGTTTGGCTTTTACATAGCTTCCGCTACATACCTAAGATATGCATTGTGGTTAGATTAGTAGTAAAAACTACTTCCTCTGTTCTAAATTGCAAGTCGTTTTGGACTTTTTAGGTACATAGCTTTGCTATGCATCTAGATGTAAGTCTAGATACATAGTAAAAAAGCTATGTACAATTTGAAACGGAGGGATTATGTATATCTAGAAAAGGCAGAACAACTAATAATTTGGAAATCGACTTACAATCTGGAACGGAGTGAGTATGTTGGAAGTTTCATTTGCCTGTATGATAATCTATAACTGTATATAATGGTTTGTTGTAGCCAAAAAGCTCAAATCGAGGATGGAATCTGATGCTATTGATGCTTCTGATGGGCTGGACACACTTGCAAACCTTGCAATTCTTGGCGAAGGTGAAGCTCTCCCTTCCCAGCCAACAACAAAACATCCTCGACATCGTCCCGGCTGTTCATGCATCGTCTGCATCCAACCACCAAGCGGGAAAGGTCCAAAGCACAAGCAGACATGCACCTGTAACGTTTGTATGACGGTTCGCCGCCGGTTCAGGACGCTTATGCTTCGACGCGAGAAGAAAACGGCAACCGATAATGCTCGCAAGAAAGAGACAGGCCAATCCAGTGAGAAGGTCACACAAGCTGTGTCCGCCCCGCCAGTAGCCAGTGCCAGTGCCAGTGCCAGTGCAAACACTTCCCCTCGGAAAGCAGATGGAAACACTGATGGGCCTGAAGACATGGCCGTGGATCACAAGGTGACATCCTCTCCCGTTAAGAACCATATTGACCTGAACATCCAACCTGATCGGGATGATGAGCAGTCACCGAAATCTGGTGTGGCTGGTTTGTTGAGCCGAAACAATCCAAGTTAGATGGTGGATTGCCTGATCATCGGGTGAGTGGACATAGATAACCGATCGAACCTATCCTTCCCAATGTCTATACCCATTTTCCAAGAAAGATGTGGCGTGAGCCGTGATGTGTTAGTGTAGCTGTTACCTGTTACCTTCCCATACCAATAGAGCCGGTTTCCTTTTTCCCTCAGACTCCAGTGGTAAGGTTTATCGTGTATACCATAGGGCAGGATACCCGTAGGTGTTGCATGGGGCCTTGCATACCCCAGTATGCATGTATGTATTGCAAAACTAGCTCGTTTCGGCTGAATGTAAACCATGTTCTAATGTACCCTGCACATATTTTTTCCCGGGGTTGATGAATGAGCTGTCTTAGTTTGCTCCGTTATTTATGTAAATAATTTATTTATGACAGGGACGCCATTTGATTGCTGGCTGTAAGACTGGCGTGTAGAGTGTAATGCTAAGAGAAGTATAATAAGAGGTGGTCTTTATGTGCTAAGTTTACAGTTAGCTTATGCACAAGAACAAAGCAAGTTATTCTTAAATAAAAAAACAAGAAAGATTCAAAGGTAAACTAGTGTAACCATTATACAGTAGGACTGCTACTTTTGTTGTAAAGTTTATCTACAGCTGCTCTAACGAACACCGCCACACCGGTACGCTTGTTTTCGGTCAGCAGAGTAGACTGAGGTACCACCGTCCCACGGTTTGCCCAAGCTTCAGGAAGTATCTTAATAACCAGTACTGCAAAAATCAAAATACATGGCCGGTGGCAGGATTAAGGCCCAAGTGCGACGTTTAACCGCTGAACCGTTGCGTTGTGTGAGGTCACAAGTCGGCCACGAACGGCAAGTCAACTCAGATGGCCTCATCCTCCAGTGCAGGCGACAGAACCTGCTCTTGCCGGGCAGTAGGAGGTCCGAGCTGATTGCAGAAATTGTAAGAACAACACAGAATGAGCACAAAACCAACGAAATGGGTCAGTGCTCGTCAAATTTAATCTTGGGGATGTTTATCTATCAGGGCATCAGTAACCAGCACCTGTCACTGCTACCAAAAGTACGATCGAACTTGTCGTTTCTCTTGTGCAAAATCTTTCACTATCACCTTGTTACATGACAAAACCATTTAGTACTTGACAAAACCATATCATATCTTTCAGAGACCAATAACCAAAATCGAGAACGAACGATCACGGAACAAAAAAAAAAAAAAAGGCACGCTGTCGTTCAGTACCGGCTGCTCCTGCCAAGCATGTCGTTGTAGTGCTTGAGCGACTCCTGCCGCTGCAGCCGCATCTCCATGTTGAACTTGTGGATGAACGCTTCCACGCGGCGGTTCAGCTCGTCCTGCCCCAGCGACGGCTCCCGCCGCACCGGCGGTGGAGCCGGCTTGGTCCTCCCGGCGCCACCACCGTCGTTGAAAGTCTCCGCCTTCCGCATCGCCCCCGTTGGGACGATGGCCGCTGGATCGACCTCCCCGCTGCTGCCGCCGCCGGACGGACGGCGCCCCGGGCGCGTGTCCCAGGTGTCGGACTTCTTGAGGTGCCGAGCTAGCGGCGGGCCCCGGCCCTCCGTGATGGCCTTCCACGTGCTCTCCAGCGTCTCCTCCTTCCCGCGGCCTTGCTACCCGCCGTAGAGCCCTGCTACCTGCAATGCCAAATAAAATTACCGTGGGTATTCAAACGGTCTATGTCTTCGTTGAATTCGGCAAGAAAAGGCGCAATTCCTATAGAAAAAACAGAATTGCCAAAGCTTTTGCTTCTGATGATGAAGCGTGCTGAGGATTGCAAAAGTGCGTGCCCAACGTTGTTACCTTCGGGGCTTGGTTTGGCCGCCTTCCTGCCGCTGAACCTCGCCGAGATCAGCGGCTTCTCCCTGAGTTGGTCAGGTCCGCGAACGGCGGCACCTCAGTCTCCCATCCGCCGCCACCACCTCAAGCTGCGCACTCCTCCGACGCGGCGTCCAGGTGGACCTCGAAATCGAAAAGCCCTCGTCCACCTCGTCGTCCGGCGCCGGCGCCGGCGCCACCGCCTCAAGCTGCGCACTCCTCCGATGCGGCGTCCAGGTGGACCTCGAAATCGAAAAGCCCACCTCGTCGTCCGGCGCTGGCGCTGGCACCACCGCAACAGTGTGGATCTCCACCACAGGCTCCTCGACAGCAGCGACCTCCGCGGTGTCCTTCACAGGCACCACGGGCACGGGCACAGGCACCTGCAACGCAACCGCCGGCTGGATCCCATCCCGCACCACCTCCTCGCCCGCTACTCCTCCTCCTCCTCCGATGGCGTCGGCGTCGGCGTCGGCGACGGGGACGTACGAAGTGACCGACGGACGTCCGCCCGCCGCCGCTCGGCTGGAAGCGCGACGACGCGGCGATGGAGATGATGATGGCGTTGATGACGAGGTACAGGTACGGCGGCGTGAGCCAGG
The DNA here is from genome assembly GCA_015847255.1 of Hyparrhenia diplandra. Classification (NCBI taxonomy): domain Eukaryota; kingdom Viridiplantae; phylum Streptophyta; class Magnoliopsida; order Poales; family Poaceae; genus Hyparrhenia; species Hyparrhenia diplandra. Next base: position 146,384 of record JADLZK010009039.1, on the reverse strand, counting down.
TGGCGACCACGGCGCGGGCGCGCGGCAGCTCCTCCGCCGCGAACGCCGCCGCCGCAGGGCCCAGGAACCGTACGCCCACGGCCGTCAGCAGCGCTGCGGCGGCCGCCGCCGCCGCCTTCACGGTCCGCGCGTACCCCATCGATCTGCGGCCCGTCGGTTCCTCCTCGCACGCGGTTCGTGAACCTCCCCGAACACCCTTACCGTGTCCGTGTCCTCGTCCTCCTCGACCGTGTCCGTCCGTGTCGGGCGTGCGCGTGCGCGGCAGCTAGTGAAACGGAAGCAAGCGAGGCGAGGCAGAGCGCAGAGCGAGGAGCGAGCAGGGAGGTGGGCGTGGTGGGGCTAGGAATTTATAACGAGGGGCCGGCCGATGGCGAGACGCGACGCGGGGCCATCAGATGCGGTGGGTGCTGGCGTGGTGCAGTGTAGACCGTCTGCGTGCCTGTGCGCACGCCTGGGCAATGATCGGCTCGCTTCGTTTAGAAAGGTCCAGGTCGAGATCGGCGTCAGCCAGCGGCAGACCAGACCGGCAGTGCAGAGAGAGTGTGTGTGTGACCGTGGGGACGACAGGGTCCGTGGCCGGTGGCGACAGACAAGTGGACGGCGACCTCTCCGGGCAGAGATGGCTGGCAGAGCGGCTGCGGCTCGAACGCACACGGGAATTTCCCGCATCGGACGGGGGTCGTCCACACGATGGCGTCTGTCCACCGGCCACGCATTGATCAGACGGCTCGGGTCGAGTGAGTCTGTGAGTGTTGCAGGGTCTCGTTCCGTCGTTCGGCGGCGTCATGGCCATTGCATTCGCACAGTTTAGGGCGGCATGTGGGGTTCACGTTGGTTCCTTCATTCCAATTCCAGCAGTCAGCAACCTGTTACTACCTCCTGTGTGTGTGTCGCGGTCTCCCGGGCCCGGCACGGCAGCCCTGCTGATGTAAGGGAAACTGACGCGGCGGGCGGGGAGCCGAGGAGGAGGCCGGCCGGCCGAGGTTCAAACGGTCAGAAAAATAACCGTTGGGAGCGGTGGGAGAGAGAGCGGGCGGGCCCCAGCCGCAGGCGGCCACGTTTCTGGTGGGCCTGCCGCGCAGCCACGTATGCCGGGGGCCCTCGCGTAAACTACCCGCTTTCTCTGACTCCGGGGCCGCGGCCCAGCTGGCGAACACGGGCGCCCGTACCGCCGTTTTTCCAAGACTTGCCGAGCGAATGGGTTACGTGCGTACTGTACGTACTTAACTGCACCACCATACGGAGTACTCCCTCCATACAAAAAAAAAAAATGGTTTTAGACAAATGATACACTGATCTTCAAAAACACAACTTTAACCTCTTGGGCAAAAAAAAAATAATTGCCTTATATAGTCTTATGCGTAATTTGGGGCGGTTTAAAAGACTATACATACATTGGTTGTCTTTTTAAGTTGTCTCATAGTAACATGCAATTCCATAATTTGTGGGTGGAGTAAAAATATAGATCGTGTGAGTTTGACAACAACAACTCATACAATGGTATAATAGTTGTCTCATAGCCCTAAACTTTAGCTCATGAGACGGTTGTTTGTGAAGAACAACCTCATTCTCTCTCCCCTCTCTCTTTCCTCCACGTCACCAAAAATCCTACGTGATGGTACGTATGAGACGAGGTATGAGACCGGCCGGCGTGTAGCAATGTACGCCTTATATTATAAAAGTATTTATCGGAGAGTGATATATGTATACTTTTATGAAAGTATTTTTCAAGACAAATCTATTCATATAGGTTTTACATTTGCAAATTTAACAACGTAAAAGTTATTGATGATTTATATTCTCAATGTTTGACCCAAATCTTGTCCTAAACGATAAGTTTTTTGGGTATGGAGGGAGCATGTATGTGCTCTCCATCTCTATGCCGTGAAAGGCCGTGCCGAAACGTGGCGTTACACGTGTGCATTGAGGTGGTACCAAAATACGTGTGGCCAGTACGTCCTGTACGCGCGGCGCACGATGACCTCATGCATATGCACGCGGTACGCTGGTGTTTGCGCGCCAAAATACACGACGTACGGGTGCGGCTGGGTGGGAGGATCGATCGGCTGCCTACTTACTTGCCCCATGCTGGCTTGGTTTGCCCATACTAGCGTGCCTCGCCGGATCCGTATTGCATGCGGCGGCCGGCCGGTCAGCCGGTCAGGTTTATTAGGTGGAAAGCCGGTGGATGGATGGATCGGAGTCGGAGACGACGGAGTGGCCTAGTTCGACTCGCCGTCCCTTGCGCACGTATGCCGTGCCGCTTTGGTCCGCCTACCCGCCCGCCGCTTCACCCGCAGCCACAAAACTACGCATGCATGCTTGTGTGCCTATGTATGAGGCTATACCTAGGGGCAGGACCGGATGCCGCCGCTCGCTTCCTCCCGCGCGTGCGTTCGCTCACACGTCTCTCGTGCGTGCCACACGCCCGTACGTCCACGGCCACAATTTCCATCTATGTCTCAAGGTTAGGGAGCTACCGGCGCCGCCATTCTGTAATTTCCTTGGGTTAATAGTAGAGGAGCATTACGACACGCGATTACGAGAGTTTGTGACGGCGCCGCGGGAATATAATAATGCGACGACGTACGGTCCGTGCTTGAAGCGCAGCGCGGATCGGAGCCCGGCGAAAGCTTGGCGTTCGGCGAACGCCTACCTGATTTTTTTTTTTTTTTGAAAATTAAACGCCTACTTACCTGATAGTTCGCGGGGCTCTGTGTCCAGTCCACTGAGATACGTAACACAGTATGGTACATTTTATTCTCCGGTCTGTGCACGTGTCCATGCACGAACTAGTCCGTGTATGGATTCACCAGCATACTCCACGGCCACGGGCGTTTCCTGTGATGTTTCCTGTGATGACGAAGCTGCAGCTGCAGAGTCCCCGGCCCTGTCACCAAGCACACACGTAGTCGTCCGAGTTATGCAAGTGTCTACACGGAACAGCGCTTGTGGCAGCGACGTTAATGAAATTCAATTAGCAAAATATCTCTAGCCGTGCTGCGGTGCAGTAGCTAGTTTACTACTATACAGTTGTTTTGTCACTAAGGCCTTGTTTAGATGGCTAAAAATCAGAACTAGAATGTCACATCGTCATTAATAGCGTGTGTTTCGTTTGTTAGTGGTAAATATCATCCTACCATGGAGTAACTATTCAGGCTCAAAAAAAAATCGTCTCGCAATGTACATTTAAACTGTGTAATTAATTATTATTTTTACCTACATTTAATACTCCAAACATATGTCTTTTGATGTATTTAATGTGATGTGACGGAGAGAAAGTGAGAAAAAGGTTAGAAATTTTAGCCATCTAAACAAGGCCTAAATTATTAGGACTGCTGGCAGAGTTGGCTACCGTACCGACCAGCAGTGTACTTGTTTATGTGTATAATTTGAAAATAAAAAGTGTACTCCGTACGGAGATAGCTGTCTCTGTGGCTAGTCTAATAGTATATGATTGATTCGGCTCGATCACACCGGGGGGCGTACAAGTTGGACGTGCTCCCGGCAGATCTCCGGGAGAGCGACGGTTCCCGAACCCGGCGACGTCGGCGGCCTCGATCGGTAGCCAGTGCCAGCGGAAGGGGCGACCTGGCGCCACCGCGCGGCGCTTGCTTCCCGCCTTCGAACTCGTTCGTGTCTCCAAAGCACCGGAGCAGCGCGCCTAGTGCGTCGACTTTTACATCCACCAACCACACCGCTATATTTTACTTTTATACCTTCGCAGAAACATAGATCGAGCCAGCAACATGCACAACGCAAGCTTGTCTCCGTGTCGTACCGTGGCTGGAGCGTATACTTTTCTTGAACTATACTTTTCGTAGCACGTCAGTTAGATCGCCTGTTACATAAGCATGCAAATGCAATGCACTGATGAGATGGGTAAACAACGTGATGTACGTCAAAACACTTTTGGTCCTCGAACGAACGATCCTGCTCCAGCTCCTGCTCGTGGCCGGAGTGATGAGTGGGCAGCAAATCTTGCCAACCTTGGGGCCTGGAGCGACTACTTTTCAATGTTTTCATGAGGACGGACGTGTGGATGCGCTGGTTGGCGCGTGTTACATTGCCAACCGAGGCTCGTACGAAGGCACGAAGCACAGGACGGTCAGGGCAGTGTGCTCGCGCGCGTGGCCGGCCCGTGCCATGCCGATTGCCGTGCAAAAAATGGAAACCGATTCGTGTGTGAAAAATTAAAGAAAAGGACGATACGCGTCCGGTCTGTGGCCTGAACACCTGACCGCCTGACCTACCTCCTGTACCTTCCAACTACCAAGTCAAGTCATGAGTAGTTTGTCATTTCCGGCATGTGGGTTAGCCGTGCCGGCCGGCCGGACCCCATGTGCGGGGCCAGATTTAGTAATGGCCGGCCTGTGATCTTTCATGGAATGGCTAGCCTTAGTTCTTTAGATTAACACACGCACGGCGAGGTGCACAGATCAACTGACTGGTCACCAGCCAGCGAGCTTTCTGATTGCATTGCGATTCGGTTTGCCGTTTGCGTTGTTATCGATGAGCCGAAAAGGGTATGTACTCTCTGCCGTCCGATTAATTCTAATATTTTTATAATCTGTGTGGTGGCCTTGCAGTACGTACTTGCATATACTAGATGCATCGTCGTCCATCGATTGTGTTGCTGAAGAAGCGAAGACCGATATGATGCCGAGTGAGTGGCTGAGGTCGACGTTGCGGCCATCCGTGCCTTGTGGTGTTACGTTGTGTGCGCGCGCACCGACCGACCTTGCTTTTGGAGAGTTTCTCGGTTCTCATCATTTGGGTCGACGACGATGGACCGCGCGTTCAGAAATCAGTAGTGCGTATTGATCAATACTGTGGGCCGTGAATCATCGCCGTGATCCGTCGCGATTTGCGATCGGTAGCCGCCACGTACATGTCCCGGCCGGTAGGAACGGAAGCTGCTGGATGGAGGAATCCTTTTGCACGGTCCGTCTTGGTGGATTCCTCCACCCACACACGACTGTTTAGTTATTCAATTCAATTTATCATCGTCTTGCATTGAGGGTATTATTTCTAGTATTTCGGCGCTGTTAGGTGGGTGGACAGCCAGGTAATTGCTTCAGATACTAACTAGCACAAGGTCTTTTGCAAAGGGGGTGTGTCTATTGCATACTCAGGTGAGAAACTGTAAAGGTAATTAAGGAATCACTAAAAAACACATGAATCGAAGAACAAAAATAGTTGCCAACAAGCGGTACCCACAAGTCAGCGATAGAAAAAAAAAACCTCGACGCTTGCGGTGAGAGGACAGATTGAACGGATGAAATTCGAGTGAGGGGCCAAAAAAATTTCACCCGAAAGTGATAGATAGATTTACTGTTGCAAAGACAGACAAGCAAATAATATATACGAAACACAAAAGTTAAGAACACACAAGGTCGCTAGTGTCAAGACGTCTAGATAAAACTAAGAAGCTCACAAGTTTTTTTCCCCAATACGTCCAAGGTAGGCACAGAGCTAGCGGTGGGGGGCAAGGGGGCTTGAGCCCCCCTCCTCCCCCTTCCCCTAGCACCGGACCAGTGGGACTACCCTTGAAATTCTAGTAAACATTTAAGATAAGAGGGGCTAGAATTTCATCATTCATCGATGTTTCAAAACTATTGCAAACTCTTATATTAGATATTGTGATGGGTCACAATGAGTTTATTTGTTACAACATTTTTGTTCATCCCTCCTAAATTTTTTTTTGACTCCGTCCCTTTCCAACATAACAATGTTCAGTGTTCTTCTGGTCAGGAGCTCGGGGCTAGTAAGCAGCAAAGACGTTCATTTTACCGCTCTTCTATATGTCGACTACCTTACGGCCGGAGCTGGTCGACTGAATCATACTCACCTTCAAACTTGTAGAGTCGATCGCGTCCTAGTTCAGCCGTTTCTTCCAACACCGTGACGGCGTAACTCATGAGCTCGTCCTTGAGATGCGACAGCTGGTTTAGTTATTTAATTCAATTCATCATCGCCTTGCATTTAGGGTATTATTTCTAGTATTTCGCAAGGGGCTTGAGCCCTCCTCCCCCCCCCCCCCTAGCACCGGACCAGGTGGGACTCCCCTTCAAATTCCAAACAAACATTTAAGATAAGAGGGGCTAGAATTTCATCATTCATCGATGTTTCAATATAAACTATTGCAAACTCTTATATTAGATATTGTGATGGGTCACAATGAGTTAATTTGTTGCAACATTTTTGTTCATCCCTCCTAAATTTTTTTCGACTCCGTCCCTTTCCAAGGTGAAGAAAGGGGAGAAAAAAAAAGCAAAGAGGTTGAGAAGAACACAAGCCCACTCTTCAACACCTACACCAATTAACAAGGTTGAAAAGAATAGTGTCATACCCTTCCTACTCAAAAAAGAAGAATGCCAATGTGGTCGCCGCAAGGTCAACAAGCAAGACATGACGGAAGGTGGCCAAACCAATTTGAGTGTCGAGGTGACTATAAATACCAACCAAGAGCACAAAAACGTTGTCTAAGTTGCAAAGAGAAGTAAAGTCCATGGGACTCGTGATTTTGGAGACTTGGCTTAGTTCAGTGGTGGAGGACGAAAAATTTTTAAGTTATGGCTAAGTCGATGACATAGCTAATAAAAGTGCGGCATGTAGGAACATGAACAACGGAAGTTCAAACATCACAAGGAGTTAGATAAATTTTTATTTGTGAAACACAATGAGTTAGACAACTAATGGTCATGTTGGTGGTAAGCTGCCACGGACCAAGCCAAAAGGACCCTGAATCCCCATACAGAAATGATTCACTGCTTTTCTCCTTCCTCTGACCGGGTAACCCAGACTTTGTAATGGCAAAACTTCATGTTCCTTAATTAGTTCATGGTAGAGAGTGATTCATTGAAGATAATCACTGAAAATTCAAGGTATGGCGACCGCCACACCTTGCCACTGAAGAGGTCCGCCCATGCTTATTTGGAATGTATACTAAGGAGTAGTACACATCATAGTGGAGCAAGCCAAACCCAAGTGGGTTATGTGAAGATTACTTACCTGAATTAGATGTTTTTATCCAAACAGGAAGTGTAATAACTGCAACTGTAATATGACCACTACAACCACCTAGCTATTAGATGTTTTTTTATCCAAACAGGAAAACATCCCCAACTAACAGTACTCCTTCCATTCTCAATTAGAAAATTTGATCTGATGAGTTTTCGATATAATTTTAAAAATAATGTATATTTCGATGTATAAAGGAAAAGTTAGAACGACTTACAATTTAAAATAGAGGGAGTAATTAACTTTTGTACGTCTAGGTGTATAGCTGGAGATATATGTTTTTTTAGAAATAGCTAGACTAATAGTTAGTTTGTGTTTTTAGCAACTGAATTGGCACAAATAGGCCCTAGGTAGCAAACTTGGAAAGCACACTACTTATTACGTGGTGTAGTGAAGCAAAGCCTGATCCGAACGTACTACGTCCATACTTATCCGGCACACAAGTCGTCGCGATATAAGGATCATGCATGCTCCGCAATCCATGCGCATATTTATATCGTCGTCTACAGCGCGCGCGCCCGGTGGACGGTGGCAAGTAGGTGTGAACATACATCATTGACAATGGAAACTTCACTTGACATATGCGCATCTCTATCCGCCAGTCCAGGAATTACTACATGATGATGATGCATGGTTGGTGGATATATATGTATGGATAAATCTTATCGACGCTACTGTCGTTGTTCCTTGACTGCCTGCCGCCCTCTCCTGCCGCCGGCGAGCCAAAACCCGCTCGACACGACACATGCTGCACAAACGTCCGGGAGCCGGGATCTTGCGCGTCCGGGCGCTCCGATCCGGAGCCGGCCACCTCTACCTCGTCGACGTCGGGCCGATCCAATTATCCTATCCAAAGCACAGCAAAGCCACTAACCAACCAACCCGGGCCTTGCGCGTTTCGGAGGAAATTTCTACACGACCTGTTCTGTCACAGCGTCACTGTCACACCCCAAATTTTCGGATTTTGGGTTGTGAATAAAAAAAACACCAAATTAATTTTTGAGCTTTCTGTTTAATCTGTCATTATAAGTTTCTCGAAAATCCTTAGACCTCAACTTAAAAAAAAAAGGGTCACTTCTCTATGATCAAGTAACATCATCTGTCACTCAAACCTTTTTGAGAATTTTTCTGTGTTTTCCGGAGCTATTTCCCACTATCCTGTGAGCCTTTTCTTTTTATCTAGATCATCTCAAATATCTTTTTATGAAATCCAAATGCTTTATTTGGGTTCGTCATGTTTCAAAGTATCTCTATGAATTTTTGCCGAATTTTCGGAGCTTTCGAGATATGTTTTTTTTATTGCGGCTCAAATAATAATTCTATAGACTTTCTAGAATTATTTTTATGAGTCACAAGATTAAATATCCCAGTCCTAATCCTATTCCGTCTCAGCTAAAGGGAACGAAGCATCATTGTCCATCTGACGTATGCTGTACCAAACACCCATGGCTCTACCCGGCCCATGAGCCCAAACCTGCCACGCTACAAAAGAATCAGAGAAGTTCCCGTGATTCTGATATGTTGTTTCCAAACCCTAGCAGAGGAAGTCGTCAAAGCCGTCGCGACATCCTGTGTTGTTTCTCCGTCGATCTGGGAAGCCCTTTGCCGTGCCTGGCACCCAGGAAGCTGCTGTCTGACCCGACGAGGCGCACGCTCTGGCCAAGCTCGACGACTGAACGGATTCGAGCCGTTTGTGAGTTCTCCATCATCTCCTTGCCGGTGCGGACTGCAGTAGACATAGATATATGCAACTTGCCTTGCTAGCTGATGACATCATATATCTAGCTTGATGATCGATCCATGGCCAGGGGTGGCGGATTTCTTCTACGCGAGGCACCGTCTTGGAACCTGTCCAAATCAAGCACACCAGGCACGCCAGCCATGTTCTTTGCCAGGTTGGTGGTTTGATGGTGAGCACGTACATCTACAGAACGCCATCTTGCTCTCTGTCTTATCATAGATCGATATACTCGCAGGCAAACAACTACAGCGTCGATCCCGATTCTTGTTGCTGATCGCACAAAGGAAACCTGAGCCATGCCACCACCGATCTGCCACAGCCGCCGCATCAATCTTTGGTTTGCAAGCCGACGAGAAGACAACGCCGTACGTACGTGGGGCTTGGCATGAAGGTTCAGATCGTCTTTCACCTAGATGGACTCTCTATTATCAAGTCCTCATATCTCAACTGATGGTGACTTTAATCTTCAACGCCATCCGCAGTTGCCCTTTGGTAAGCATCTCTATTACCCTATCTCATCTACCGCCAACACCAAGCAACAAGCCATGTATGCTATTTGTTTCCCTACGTGACTCATCCTGCTTCTGCAGTTGCCTTTCCTAGTCGCTATGGCCATGCTGCCCCCTGCCCAAGACGATGGAGAAGCCAGCTTCGTCTGCCGCCTGATCTATCAATCGCCGATTGATGTCTGTTCGCTTGGCTCTCGATGTCGCAAATTTTGCAGCCTGGCCACACGGTATAATACCCATCTCTCTCGTGAAGAATAGCAGAGCCATGGCCACGTTGGTTCTTTTCTACGTACAACAAGCCAAGGTAAAAGATGAAGGTATTAAAAAGTTAGCCATTCAGAAGTAATTACAGTTTTACCATCCATCGTATAATCTCCGTCGTTTCGTCGTCTCAAGTCCAAATTGAGTCTTTCTAGTTGCGTTAGTTTCGTAGCGTCACGCTCTACGCAGTAATGGTAAAGTTCTTCTGGCCACATGCTTATGATTTTGTTCAAGTCAAATAAATAAATGATTAATGCTTTGTGTAATTTGTTTTCTAATTAAAAGCAATATAGGTTTTCTACCCCGGTGATTTTGGAAGAAAATGTCAATATGATTAATTACTAATATAAATGTGTTTATAAATAATAATTTGTCTAGATTAAACACATTACATGTGTCATATATCTTTTAGTTGCATTCACACGTTTTATTATTTTGCAAAGACAAAATCTAACTTGATTAATTTATATGCCATATTTATAAATAAATATGACTAAGTCTAACTTTGTTTTGAATTCAAATATAATATGACTAATCTGAATTAGTAATTTATCCATGCTTTTTCTCAATTAAAATATACCAAGCATGTAGCTAATTCTTTTATTTTATATAATGTAAAACATCGATAGTTGCTTCTTTTCAACGATAGCTCGGTTCTTTTGTCGTTCTTGCGCTTTTGTGTTCATAGCGCCGAGACGAGCCATTTAGATCGTTATTTCTTTAAACTTCTCATGTGATTGATGTGGTCCTTAGTTTATTCTATTTGCTTGTTTGTATGTGTGATGCTTGCTACGAGTAGAACGAGGTCTCGCTTGTGAGTATTGAAGATCGAAGATGATGACCGGGGAAGGCATATGAGAAAGTTGGAGCAAGTATTTAAGGCAAGTATAGCTTGGGAATTACTTATCGTAGTTAACATGATCATATATCTTAATGAATGTTTATGCCATAAACGAAAATATGCTTGTTAGTAACATGGGGATTTGTCTGCTTTAGCGAATCCGGGTATTACAGTACAGCTATGAGGGTTACATGGCTCGACATTAGTTCCCTAAAGATCATTTTTCTAGCGACTTGGAGGAATTGCCGAATTGGATATAGTATGCCCCTATCCCGTTAATATGTGAGTATAGGCTGAGAGTTATGTGCCACATAGGAAGGGTGGGTTCTATGTCTGACGACTTAGCTGCCCCAACTTGTTAGACGAACCTTTGGGGAGCTTCTTAGTGGTTCCCGGTGTTTGGGTCTAGCTAACCCTTGCATTTGGGGATCACGACTCGTAGTGAAAGTGTACACCTCTGCGCAGAGTTTGAAAAACTGGTATACTAGCCTTGCCCAAGGTCACGGGCGGCCCTGGAACCATAGCATTAAGGATAATGACTTGTGTTCATTAACATTCATGTTTACCGTTATGCTTTACATTACTTATGTTATGATGATCATGGTTTAAAGGTATGTAAATACCCAGCTATGCTTGTTGAGTTCGACATGGACTCACCCTTGCTATTTCACCCCACCTCAGGAGAATTTTATGCTTGTGATCAACCAGTCAGTCGGTCCCTGTGGAGTCTACCCAGAAGATCGAAGTGTTTTCCGCGTTCTGCTAGCTGAGGTTATATTGTTTTATATTGTGTAATTATGTGTTTAAGCATTGTGAATTGATACTACCCTTTTACTTGTGGCTATATGTGAGATTTGACTTCCAGGGCTCACATATGGTGTATACTTGGTTTTGTCCTTAAAACCGGGTGTTACAGTCACTAGTCAAAAGTATAGTCAAGCCAGTCGCGAGAGTGCACCGGCCTGCACCACTAAGCACGCTACTAGCCGCTCCCCCACTCCCGGCTGCACACTTCCTTCTCTCTGTTTCAACAAACTGCTTCAACAACTTCCATTTTTGTCATAATGCATCCCCTACACACGGTGTCATGATGAGGAATGCACATTGTAGGCTTGTGCCGACTATATCTTTGTACATGAATGTTAGACTGTAAGTAGTAGCCCACCGTGTATGGCCGGTACGTACCATACGCGCTCCAGTACGTGTGCAAATACCCGTGTGTGTCCTTGTTCATGCCGATGTATATCTTGGACGACTACTGTAGTAGTAGTAGTGCTACATGACGATGTATATACGTACATACGCGTGTACAGAGAACAAGCTGTACGTCACGTCAGGGCCGTTAATGATCACATCTTGGGATTAAAGGTGGCGCACTACCGTGCACGTCGCTGAAAAGGATTGCAGCGGTGGACACGGACTCCTCCGTCACGGCGTCACCCCTTGGCCAGCGGCGCCTAGCAAATCCAATATCACAACGAACTCATGCTGCTCATCTGTAATCTAGAGAAATGGTCTATATCCTTTTATCTCTAGGGTCTAGGCTACGAAGGGATCACGTATAATTGGTAAGGCTACGTGTAGAATACTAGTATATGAAGACAACAACGGCGCCATATATGGGTCCAGGGACGACGACTTTCATACAAAGCTGACGCCATATACAGCTCCATTTCTATCTACTCACAAAACGATAAGGTTTGGCTTTGTTAGCCAGAGGTCCATATATATCTATCTACTCACAACGCCGTACATGACCCGTTGACCATGGAAACAAACCTTTTTGTTCTTATTATTATTGTGACCTTAACTAATGAAATTTCACCTGAGGGCACACAGCAGGTTTATCCGAATCTCACATGGATTCTTAATCTTATCGACACGGACACTTGCTAGTTGCTAATAAGAGCGCATGTTGCCTCCTAAATTCCCGGCTAACCACCACGTACGTCGCCGGCGAGCCAAACCCCTGCTCGACACTTGCGCAAGCCGCCGGCCATGCACCGGTTGACCGCGACCGGTGGCGCCGCCTGGACACATCTACTCGAGAGCAGGCCGGCTTTGCGCGTTGCAACGACTTGTTCAGTCACCGGTCACTAGTTAGCTTTTGTCAGAGGTCGATCAAGGTCAGTCGGCAAAGTACGCCTGCAGTATCTCACAGTATCTGATCTGATCTGATGCCTGCAGGGTTGCCCCCATTGAAGACACGAGAACGATCAGACCACTGGCAGTGGTCGTCGTGTCGGTTGTGGGGTTTGTACCGACTACTACTGTACTAATGTATGTGCAGGATAGTCTCGAACGTGTATGGCCAGTGCCCTCTGGATATCCTGTGCGCAAGAACCGTCATTGTTCATGTAAATGCATGGAGTGTCCTGTAGTACTCATCTTACAGAGAGTATGTACAGAAAGTAACTGCCATGTTAGCGTCTCGTTAGCGAAAAGGATTGAATTGAAGTTGACACAGATAGTCTGGATCGATGCAGATGTAGACCAGATAAACCATGGACAACTAACCTGGTGCCTTTGACAAAATCAGAATCAGGATGAATAAATCAATTCATAGAATCTGTGCCACTCAAACTTTCTTAAGTTTGACTAACTTTATAGAAAAAATTAACAATATCTATGATATAAAATAAACATATTATGAAAATATATTTTATGGTAATATCTAATGATGCTAATTTGATACCATAATTCTTGATAGTTTTTCATAAAAAGCAGTCAAAGTTTAAAAAGATTGACTTAAGACAACTCTAAAATTCTATTAATTCAGGTGTGGAGGGAGTACATGATTGCTGAATCTGAGTGACGTGCTTGCTGGATATAAACCTGCGAGGCTGATTAGTTGAGCGCTTTTAATTTGCATGAGCAGATCAAGTGGGCATTTTTAATCTGTCCGGATCTTGCATGGCTCATTCTTAATCTTATCCTTGGAAAATTTGCATGTTGCTAGGCAGTAGGCACTGTCTCCTAACTTCCCGGCCAACTTCCACGTCGCCGGCGAGCCAAACCCGGTTCGACACTTGCGCAAGTCGTCGCCGGCCATGCACTGGTCCACACGGCGACTGTAGGCACACATCCAATTAATCCAACGACCAACTAACGCAGCAAATCTTTGCGCGTTTTGCAAAAACGACGACTCGATCATTCGGTTGCTGGTCACTTGCTCCGTTGCTTTTGCTTGCGAGATCGATATAGATGTCAAGTCAATCGGCGAGAGTAAATAAAGGGCCTGATCACTGTATGTACTGTATGGTGCCACAACAGACATATACCGGCAGTGGAAAGGTAATCGTGTCATGTGATCCTCTGTAGGTCGGTTGTAGGTTTGTACCGACCGTATAGTCATCATATATATGTATAGTAAGAGAAAGTGTAACTAAGCTAGGATTTTCTCTGGATCTTCCTGTGCGCAAAAGAATTGTCTTTGTTCATGTGCTCCACAGAGTATACACAGGACGAAGCAATTGTCATGTGACATGTTAGCATCTCCGGGAAGGATTGAAGTCGACACAGATAATCATCTTAGGATGGAGACTGTCTACCAAGACGATGATACTGGATAAGCTTGACACTCAATGTGGTCATGGCCAAATAACAGCCTCAAATAATATCTCGAGTTATATACATGGGAACATATCTGGTGCGAACCACGTCTTTGTAAAAACCCGTGCAAAATCATATCAAAAAAAATTGTACTATGAATTTACCAAAAAAATCACACATGTAGACGATTGATATCATGATACATGGCGACCTTGTAAAATATCTTGTCCAAACTCAACATCGTTTGTGAGATATAAAAATAACAAATCATCTTGACAGCTTTTCGGCTTGAAATTTTTTATTTTTATATCTCACAAATGAGGTCGAGTTTGGACAAGATATTTTACAAGGTTATGTATCATCATATCATCTACATGTGTGATTTTTTTTTGTGAATTTAGACAACTTTTTACCGTGGTTTGCACCTCTTATTCCATATGGAATACATTCTCCGTCCCATAAATAAATGCAATTCGTTGACCTCTAAGATTTCTGTTTGACCGTTCGTCTTAATCAAAATAATAATAATAAATATTATTCGTTTTGTTATGACTTATTATTTTGTTAGAGATATTTTTATAATGATTTATTTATTTTATTATTTACATGAAAAATCTAAATAAGACGAATGATCAAAAATGAATTATACAGGTCAAAGAATAACGTTTATTTGTGGGATGGAGCGTGTACAATACAATGTATATTGGTGTTAATTTGATTCATTTTCGAATTTCGAGCACAGACTGCCGTCGCAGAAAAAAAAAAGCATAAACTGAGTCCACAGTCAATTCCCGCGGCCTTCTTCCGTTTTCAGCTTCCATGCCGGCCCGCAAGGGCCGAGGGTTCAAGGCCCAGTGGCCCAGTAAGCAAGAGCGTGACCTCGGCGCGGACGCGGAGACGTCCGAGTCCCCGACCACGTGAGACGCGCGTGCTCTGCTCGGTGCTCCCCATTCCCCAATCCCCCAAATCCCGGCGACGGCGAGCGGCCGGCGGCGGCGCTCCACCTCAATCACGGCTAGCGGCGGCAGCAGGCAGGGGCGGGCGGAAGCCGGGAGGGGCCTGCTGGCCTGGCGCCTCAAGACACCCCGATGCAATCAGCACCTGGGGAGAAGGATCCCCAAGTTACTCCGAGGCCTGCGACGGGGCCTCCTCTGGTGCAGACTCCCACGCCTGTTAATGGAAGTCCTGCCATGGACCCGAGGCTGGCGCAGCAGTCCTGGCCCGGCCATGTAGTACTCCTGCGCCCTTGTGCACCTTGGCCTCCTCATGTGCCAGTCCCGCTGCTGCTTCCGCAGCAAAATTTGGTTCGCTTTCTTATGTCACTGATTTCAACTCCTTTCTGTTAATCGGGAACAATGCCACACTGTCCTTATACTGTTTTCTGATGGACAGGATGCTATGGCGGATGTGGCAGCAGCAGATGTTAACCCTGCGATCGATAGCTGTGACGAGAAGATGTTGCCCAAAGTGAATATGTTGTTTGATGGTGAAACCGATGCGTATGAGTTCTACAATGCATATGCGGAAAAGGTGGGCTTCTTTGTCCGAAGGTCAACGCTCTGGACGACATCAAAGAACATAATCACTAGGAGAACTTTTGTGTGCTCGAGAGAGGGGTTTCGGGAGAAGAAGAAGGGGGCAAAGGAAACAAAGTGTCCGCGTCCTGAAACACAGAATTGATGCCCAGCAAGCTTGACCATTAGACTCACTTCTAATGGCAAGTACCGTTTGACAGAGTTTGTGCCCAATCATAACCATCAGCTGGCAACAGCATCTACAGTTCATATGCTGAAAGCAAAGAAAATCAGGCGCAAAGCACGGGCTGCGAGAGAAAATCTGGCAGATGATACTGTGAGTACACCAGAATTTGAGAATGAAGATGAGGCATATGAATTTTACAGCATGTATGCGGGGAAAATTGGGTTCAGCGTCAAGTAGGGCTAGCATGACGGTGAATACTGAGAATGTTATAACCAGAAGAATGTTTGTTTGTTCAAAAGAAGGGTTCCGTGAGAAGAAAAAGAGGAGCGAAAAGAGTAAAGAAACCTCGACCGAAACGGACTGGCTGTCCGGCATGTATGGTCATCAGGCTTGGAACAAATGGCAAATATCAAGTCACAGAATTTGTTACCTGCCACAATCACCAGCTTGGGGCTGCTGCAGCTGCTGATCTTGTCATGGCATCTGGGAGTACAGAAAATGATCAAGATGATGAAGTTGATGAGGCAGATAGATCACCCGATGATTCTGTGACCAAGCGAAATATGATTAATGGAATTGGCACTCTAAATTCCCTAGAAGGTAGAAGCTGCAAAAGATATAAGTTTACAAAGACTCCACACTCAAGTGATGTTGGTGCCACACTAGAGTACCTGCAAAAGATGCAACATGATAACCCTTCATTCTTCTATGCTGTAAAATCTGATGAGAATGGGAACTTCACGAACTTTTTCTGGGCAGATTCAAAATCTGTTGTGGACTTTTCCCATTTTGGTGACGTGGTATGTTTTGATTCAGGATATGCATTGCAAGGCTATGGTAGGCCACTTGCTTTGTTTACAGGTGTGAATCATCATAAGCAGACAGTTATCTTTGGTGCTGCAATTCTTTATGATGAAAGTAAAGAAGCTTTCAAATGGTTATTAGATACTTTCAAGATGGCAATGAATCGAACAGATCCCAAGACATTGTTAACTGATAGATCTGCTGCCTTAAGTGAAGCTGTTGCAGCCACGTTGCCTGCTCTACGGCCCATCGTTACTGTGTGTGGCAAATTTACCAAAATGCTCTGCAGCAGCTGAGTCAAGCTTTCCACGGTTCAAAAACTCTAGAATGCAACTTCAAGAGATGCCTATTTGATTGTGAGGACGAGGATGAGTTTGTGTCAGCATGGAAGGAAATGTTGGAAAAGTATGACCTAGAAGATAATCAATGGCTAGCAGATTTGTTCTCAATAAAGGAGAAATGGGCACTGGCATATGGTCGCGATGCATTTTATGCTGATATGAAAAGCGTCCAGCAAAAGGAAAGTTTGACAAGTGAGCTGAAGAAACATCTATCCTTGGAATGCGACCTTATGAACTTTTTGAGCAGTTTGAAAGACTGTTGCATGATCGTCGATCTGCAGAGATGGAGGCTGATGTGAATGCTAATCAGAGTACAAAGAAGCCACCTTCTATCGCGAATGTTGAAGCAAGCTGCCAATGTATACACACCTTCTGCCTTTAAAATGTTTGAGAGGGAATTTGAATTATACATGGATTGCATGCTCTACATCTGTGGCGAGATGGGCACAATTTTTCAGTATAGAATAAGTGTTGAGGACAAACCAACAGATCACTTTGTTAAATTTGATTCAGTCAATTCCATGATGAATTGTACTTGTAAGACATTTGAATTTATTGGCATCCCATGTCGCCATATGCTGAAGGTGCTTGACACGAGGAATATCAAGGACCTTCCTATTCAGTACATCGTGAAAAGGTGGAGAAAGGATGCCAAATCAAGATCCTCAAATGGTGGTTGTGCTTTCTCATTTGATGGTGATCCTGATTCTGCTCACATAAAAACGGTATAACTTTCTGTGTCGTATGTTCAGTATAGCAGCGCTAGGGCTGCAACTTCTGCTGAATCATTTGCATATATGGAAAACCAGTCAAACATACTGATGGATCAAATAGAGCAAGTTATTCAAACCAGGCCCCCTGACATAGCTGATCTCATTGGTCCTAATTGTGACCGAACTCAAAATTCAGTTGACAATATTGTTGCTGAAGGCATTCACAATCATACTAATTTTCTTAATGGCTCCACTGATGGTATGTGTTGAAGTATTGGTTTTCTTTCCATTTAAATACTTCTTGTTGCCACCCAATAAGTGCATTATGTGCATTGCAGGCTCTCTAACATTTCCGTTCACATTGGGTGCTGGCACGTTGGACTACCGCTGACTGGTACCTACTGTTAGGATGGCACTGCAGTACAGAATCAAAAGTATTTCTGTCTCGCCATGCACAACATTGTGTGTCGTTTTAACGTCTCACAATGAAAGCATGCTTCATGCTTGTATGGCTGCATCATTTACTCATTACTCTATTACTTACCCTCTGGCGGAAGATATTTTGCTTTCTTTATTTGCTAACCAAGTCTTTATAGGCAGCCAGAATGACATAATTGATGTTCTACTAATCTGTTGGTGACTTCACATTAACTGCAGAGGTCGTTGGCAGGTGGATTTTTACAATCTCTAGAGATCCATTTAGTTGTCCTTAGGAAGTAATCTCAGAGATTATGGAGCTGTTTGGGTTGGTTGCCCAGGCAACTTTGCCTCACCAGGCATCAATCCAGAGTCCAGACCCTCAATCTTGAGCGCTCAGTGGTCCAGACTGGTTGCCTGGGAGTGGCAGGGCAGCAACCAAACAACCCCATAACTTATACGGAGACAACAAAAGCTTACCTCCTGCGAAACTACTCAACATTGCAGGCCTGATGTCGTTTCTACCATAGTTCACCCAAAGAAAGGGAGTCATTTCCCTCCATCGCCAGCACTAATTGTACATACTTGCTGGGAAAGGATTTTCATGAGGTCACATAACCTGGTTTTCCAGCCTGGTGATCGTGCACTGGATCTGGATCTACCTGCTAATTTGAGGGAGCACGCCGTACGCGTGTTGCCAGTTTAACAAGGTGATGCTGCCGAGCTTAACGAAGCGAGCCCATCTGAGCTGTTTGTTTTTTAACCCGTGCTGTACGCTGGTTCAGTAGCCTTGTCATCCCAGCTCTGTATTGTACATATTTTTGTAACTCGTTACGTCAATATAATAACTTGTAGGTGAGGCAATCTGTAAACTTAGATATGTAGGACTCTGCAGTATAAATTTAGCTCCTAATATTTTTTAGAATAATTTTTTAATAAAACTCGAACTTAATTTGTTCCAAATCCACTAGAATCTTGTTCATAACTTTTTAACAAAAAAATAAAATAAAAAGGATCTCTGAATTTTCTAAGAGACGCTTGATAAAAAATGTTTCAATGTTGACATGTATATATGAAATATTGGAATAGTACGCTTGGTTCAATGCCATGAAGCCTCGGTATCTCAATAATACACAAATGTGGAAACAAATAAAATTCCAATCGTCCTTGTATAGTACAATACAAATAATCGGTGATCAGTATCGGCATCGCAGCTGTCACGACCAAGATAATGAAAAGGCTGCATGAGACTTGTATAACCGGCAAGGAATCCTTCACTTGTAGAAACAACATGAGCTATTTTGCGGCATATTTCCACTCTTATTGTCCGACAGCTACAAGGTCATGTAATAACTATATATATCCACCAGAACAAAAGGTGCCTCAAAATAAGCATGTGAAGCTCCCTGTGCTCCCTAATTCAATATGCCTCGTCCAACATGACCCTGTGGTCTGTTTGGTTTCCAACCTCACTAGGCACTCATCGTTTGGTGAAAAATCCTTGAGTTAACGAGGAAAAATCGTAATCTTTGCCAGATTGTGTGGGGAGAGTAGAAGATGCAGTTGATGCAGTGCCGTTGTTGCTAGCACCTGCTGCTGTGGTCGCCCCATTTGATGGGGCAGCTGAACTAGTGTACGTCCTGCAATCAACAAGACATGTCAGCAAAATGGACATGATCAACAACCGTAATCAACTACCGAGTTCAATACACATCTAAATTTTGTTTACAAATCGAGTTTGGTGCAGCATGAAATTCCAACGACCGCAATCTGCAACTAGCAGACAGTATAGCTTACCCAGGTGTGCCAAAACCAAAGGTACCAGAAGAGAAGTCCTGGTTGTTATTAGCAACCTGTCAAATAGTAAAACATAACATGTGGTGAAACATTATTCAGATATTATTGTGCCAAAAAAAATATATACATATAACATCTTCAAGTCTCTTTACCTTGGTGGCACCATTCTGTGCCGCTGCTGGCGTCAACCCAGGATTTTGATAACCAAAGATTTGTCCAGTTTTGGAAAGGCAAGGTTCAGGAGGGGATTAGAACCATTAGCATTTAGCTGATTGGCATTCCTGGAACCATTTGTGGTGCATTTCCAGCTTTAAGAGCAGCCATTAGAAGAGCTTGCTGCTGAGACATAAATGCCAGCTGCTGCTGACGGACAGCGAATGGCGATACCATATTGGACTGCAAAACATAACTATTTCTTAGTAGAGCCATTTCTTTTAAGTAGAGCCATTTTTTTAAGAACAATGTTATAAAAGGAATGTTAGTGCTCACCTTCTCAAACAAACTCATGATATCATTCTTTGCATTTACTTGGGAAACAGCTGGGGCTGAGGATATTGACACAGCTGGTGAGTCTTTAAATAAATCTTCTATTCGGATGTTGACTGGGTCTTGCTTTCTGCTGGTTTGGCAGCATCTTTTTTCTCTGAGCTAGGTACTGGTTGTGCAGCTGAACAATTTTGAATAATATTCCATGAGCAACAGTAAAAAAATAGATCCAGGAGTGATAAAGGCACAATAAAGTGCCGGCGTAAATAGAATAATTCATGTTGAATAGTCACAAGAACTCACACCGAAGCCGTCCCCAGGCATTGTCATCGTTTGAAGATGACTCTGACTCTTTTCTCTGTTGTTCCATCCATTGATAGCATGTTAAAGAGATCAGTAGCATAATCAACTTTAGGAGGTGGCGCAATGGATGGCTTCTCAACTTTAGGGTGTTGCCTCAACTTTGGCAGGAGATTTCTGTGGCTGAGGAGGTGAAACCACCTTAGGAACTGGCGGTTCTACCACCCTTGGGGGCTGAGGTGATGCCTGCTTCCATGCAATCATGCCAGATTAAAAGGGGTTACATTGATGTGTTAAAGTGGTTGATGATTAAGAATTCTGCAATGTGGATTACTCAGTCTAACTTAAAAGAACAAGATCTAAAATTTTAAAAAGAGCTATGTCTGAAGACATATCCGCCAGTTTCACATTGACAGATTGATTGTTGCTTAGGAAAGTTTTGGTAGTGAAGGATTACCTGAGAGGGTATCCTTGAAGCTACAGGTGCAACTTTGCTGGGAAGAGCTGGTGAACCACGGTTTTGCTCAAATGAAGATCTATGACCATGTCCACTCCTATTAGCACTAGCCGGAGACTCTTGGCTTTTCTCATCTCGAACACCAGAGGAAGGTTGTGATGTTCCATTCCTCGGTACCCATCTCTTGTCCTCATATCTACATTTCAGACATAATATATGTCACGCGTAGACATTAGTGTTTGAAAAGCAGAAGGATAAGAATAAACAATGATATAATCAAGGTACTGAAAGATATGGAAAGAAACATACTTTGCACGGATGAAATTCTCTATCCCAACCCTATCATAGTTAGGAGGCAGCTCTGCTTCCCAATAGCCATTTGCTTTTTAGTTTCCCATTGCTGCAAGACGAATACAATCATCATGAGAAATGCCATCGTGGTTTTATACAGCTATAAAAAATGTCCTTCAAATTTCACACCAGATAGTAATTCATACATTGAATAAATGCAACTTGCTCTGGCAGCCATGTATCCAGGGTGGCAGATCTTACCTGCGTAAGAAAATGCTTTAGTAAAATCATAAAAGGTGGTGGATTATTTGGTAACACATTATGTATAATAGCCAATACAACATGAAAGAAAGCAAAAGTGTGTTTTGTTAAGGCATCGAAAGATAAGCCTTCTATCTGGCTTTCACAAGCAATTTGTTATCCACAAAATTAAACAAACTCAAATGCAATAAGATAACGATAGAAGCAATGCAACCAAAAAAAAATATAAACACAACTAATGCTAAGGTTCTTGCATGATAAGGATTGTTAAGCATTTAAGCTGATGCTCCATGATCGGATAGTCCTGTAGTGATACATGATTGCCATGATGTCAGTGAGTTAATATAGGCAACGTAGTACACAATTTAAGTGTAAACATTTGAGTAATCAACAGGTCAACAGCTAGCAAATTGTCCACAAATGCAGATCACCCTATGTCAGACATCAGTATTGCAGCTTCAGATCAATTCAGTGAGGACATCTATGAATAATAAAATGTCCCTAGTGGCGATGATGCTGAGTTCAACAAAAACGGTGACACTCAGCACAGGGCCAGTCACTGACCTTAGATATGTGCACCCCAGGCTTCTATGAATTCCAGAACATGTCATACATATAAAGATCCCTAGATTCACACTTGCCCATCGAGGACCCCTGCAATGTGATCACAGACAGGAGTGTCAGCATGAACAAGAGTTGTAAGCAGAAGTATCTACTCATAGTCATGGAGTGGAAAGCAGTCAAGGAGGCTTTGCTACATTCACTAGGGGCCTAGGATAAAACTAAAACTACAAACCACCAACTCCATTTTAGACCCTTCTCCTGAAATCAAAGGTCTATTTGTACATGTAACATATATGCCTAAGCAAATTGTAGATATTTTCAGACGTAAAATAGTGTTCCCTCTATATAAAACATATCAAAATCTCATGTCCTCAAACAAGAATTGGTGGCACTTATAATACAGCTATTTGACATCTAGTGTTTGAAACAACCAAATGGCACAGTTCCACTCACTTCGACTTGCAGTCCGCACATTCTCTATTCTCAGGAAGCCGGAGAAGACCTTCCAATATCTGGAACAAGAAAATGCAATTAGTTAGCAAAAGGATAAGGGTCTCAAATAATGCCAGCATGCATTCGAGAATGATGCAAAAAACATAAATAACATAAACACATGATACTGCTAAGCATGTTGACAAAATGGCGAATTTTAGACTTGACAACAAAGATAGCTAGTGAGTTTACTTGCTTGTTCTGTGAACTATATAAAAGCGAGCCAGAAATTGTTTTCCTTCCTTATATGCACACAACAAGAGAAAAGTAATAATTAAAAATCTGTATTAGTCCAAGACCATATACTGGTTAGAAAAATCGGGAATCAATCCGCCAAATCATAATTCGTATAGGTCGGATGAATGAATTAAGCAAAGTCCTAAACATCACCAACAGTAAGTGTTGGGTCCTGGGTTCCAAAACGGAACGGAGCAGAGCTCGGATCTGCCACCTCGCATCAACTCACTAGCGGAATCACAAAGCAATCACAGAGGTCAGCGCAACGACGTACGGGGAAATCAAGGGCCGGAACAGCCGCAGATCCCGAATCCCCAACTCAGGACAGGGCAATTAACCGCACAACCAAAACCATCCTGCCCCTCCTCATTCCTCCTATCAATCGAAGCAGCAGCAGCGCACGGTCCCGATCTAGGAAAAAACTCGGAGAAAGAGAATCAACAACCGGACCTTCTTGTGCTTGGCGTTGAGCTCCTTGGAGACGGACGCCTTCTCGTTCATGGCTGCGCCCGCCGAATCCTCCGACCTGATCAGGCCCTAGGATCCCCTGATTAAGAGATTATTGGGCAGGATTTGGGGAGGGGAGGGGGATTTCGGCCTCCTCCTGTTTCCTTTCTCCCTCCTCTCCTCCCCTGTGTTGTTTTGCTTTGCCGCGTCGGGAGGGTCGAGGAGAGAGAAAGGGAGAAACAGGGAGGGAGGGAGAGGGGATCTATCTATCCGTGGCGTGCGTCTCTTCTCTTCGCAGCTTGACCTTCTTCTCGCTAGCTTCCTCGCTCGTTTCTTTCCACTCTCTCTCCTCTGAATTTCCCTTGTTTTGATTTTTTTTTTCTCGTTTCGTTGATTGATGGGCGGAGTAATTTATTTGTGTGGTTTGACAATGACGGTGGTGCCAGGGTTTGCTGGCTAACCACGATCAACACGGGATATTTTTGCTCCGCTCACACTGGCTAGAGTCCCAATAATCATCAACACACAAACATTCATCTTCTTTCTACTAAGTAGCCAAGAAAAAAATGCTCTTTTTGATGGGTGCTATGGGTTTGATTGGTTGCTCCGAGGTCTGTCATCCGAGATAGAGGCAGCGTGACAGAGGCAATGTCCAGGCTCTTCCTAGCCCAAATGACACTTCACCTTGTTTTGTTTGGTTGCACATGAGTCTTGTTTGGTAGCTAGATGGGTTGTTTACTAGTATCGAGGCTCTTCCTAGCGTTGGCTAAATCCTTCCGCCAAGCTTCTCGAGGCGTCCTGCACCGAAAAGCGGAAGGCCAACTTGAGAAGATGGAGCCGTCCCAGGATGGAGGGGGTAGAGGTATGGCAGGGAGCAGGGGAAAAAATGCTAGTAGAGAGAACCAATCACGCCCTTGAACGACGCCACACCCGGTAAATGGTGCATGGATGGGCCGGTGAGGGCTACCAATCAACCCCTATAAGCCCAATCCCTGATTCTAATGAGAGATGGCAATGACATATCCTCATCGGGTAGTCTCATCTCATATCCACACCACGTCGGACAAAGTTCTCACATGAAATCGGATACCATTCTATAAATGTGGGGTAGATGTTCGAGGGTTTTTCTCAATTCGTGAGGTCTTCTTAATACAATGTTCTAGGTGCTGTTAGTGCGCCCCCACCCACACACCCACCCACCCACCCACCCAAACCTAGGTCGAGGTTTTTTACGTAACATCCTTGTCCTAAGAAAAATGATCTTGGTACAACTCATCAAAGTAAACTTTAGTGTCGTACATTTTTCTGAAGAATCTTTTTCGTTCGAATTATCAGGCTTTTATATATTTTAGATATATTATTTAAATTATATATATTTAGATAGTGGATATCTAAGTGTATAATAAAAATCTATACATATCTAGAAAAGCAAAATTTTATTATAATTTAAAATTAAGGAGTAGTATACAAGCCAACACATCTCTATCTTTTTAGCCGCGGTAGTACTGGTACCCATTTGCAAACTGGGGAAAACAGAAAAGATACCATGAGTGAAGGTGGCTAAATTAAATTGCAAAAAGACAGGAGGATACAGATTGTGTGGCTGGCTAGAATAATGGGCACTCCGCCTCACACCGATTATGTTACCACGGTAGCATCGTCATAATGATGTATACTGGTAGGCCGGTGCTATTGGATTGACAGCCTTTTTGATCGACCTCTCAAGTCAACCATTCCATTTTAATATTAACATTCTTTATTATTTTCCTATGTGTCGATATAAAAGAATAGCACGATGATGATTGCAACGTGGCCGTCTGAATGTACCAACCCCAGATAGACCAGACGCAGATATTGCAGTTATTCATGAACTTAGTAGGCAAGCCTTGTTTGAACTTATTAGCCCAACTTATGTCATTGTACAATATTTTTTTCTACAACAAAACAGTATCAGCTACAAAATCACCAACCAAACAATCTAGGTCTATGAAGTACGTGGTAATAAGAAAAATAAATAAATAATAAAGATAAGAAAAATTTACACGTGTATTATAGCATGAAAAAAGTACACAAAAGGTAGTTTGGAGTTGGATCCTCGAAACAATGGTTTTTATGTGATTTTTTTTCCTTTCAGATATCTTTCTTACTTCATGACCGGTAGCGTGATTTGTCATAAAAGGTACTTGTAAGTGCTAGAATATATTTCTTTGACTTACAAAATGTTGTGACTACTGAAATAACAAGTCGCTTCAAACGCGTCAAACACCGATGGAATTTAAAAATACACTGATGGAATTTAAAATATATGTTTATGATGCAAAGCTGAAGTTATTAGCCCAACTTATCAGCCTCCCTAGGGTTGAAGGACCCATGGCGGCGGAGAGTTCGAAGACGGGATCGGTCCACAAGGAGGTGGACGTGGATGAGCTTTTGAAGAGTTTGAACCTTAGTGAAGCGTAGATAGATGGAGTTGTGCTTGAACCGGAGATGCGGGAAACTCTCCCTGGTGAAGTGGATGGCGGCGCAAAGCTCTTGACGTCGAAGAATTTCGATGAAGAGTCGTTGGCCACGACGATGAGATATGCCCGAACCCGGCAAGGGAGGGTCACTTTTCGCTCAATCGAGAAGAACCTCTTTGTCATCCGCACACCGCCTTGGGGATTGGCAGAAGATCATGGAGGAGGGACCATGGCTGTTTAGGGGCCATGCGTTGATGCTAGAAGAATTTGATGGATCGACCTCAGTACCTCGAGTCATGCCGAGCAAGGTGATCGCGTGGGTTCAAATCCATAGGATCCCTCATCGTTACCGCATCGAGGGCTATATTGCGCCTCCTTTGCGGAAAGATTGGTGATGTGAAGGAGGTGGAGTTGAGAGTCAGTTACTACAAGGACCGGGAATTCCACAGACGCGCGTGTACGCATGCTGACAGAGCACTCGTCAGGGTGGTAACCCTAGTCCCGGATGGGAAGGAGAAATTACTGTTGCAAGTAAAATACGAGAAGGTTCCTCGCTTCTGTGGCCACTGTGGGTTCATGGGGCACACTCACCTTGAGTGTGGTACTGGTGAACATTCGGTGGAGGACCTGCAGTTCGGTTCGTGGATGGAAGCTAGCTGGGAAACCTGGAGGCGGGGTACCCCGCGCATGAGGAACTCCACCAATCCGGGTGGACGTACTGAACAGCAAGACCCACCTGCCAGAAATCGTGGTGGGAGAACTCAGGGCAGGGGGGAGGCCGAGCATCGGTCTGGAAGGAGAAGGTGAACCCGGATGGCGCTAATCAAGAACGCAGCAGCTCGGGTTCTAAGAAACGTTCATCGGCAAGTGCCGAGGTGGAGAACCGGGACAAGGACCTGATGGACACGGCAAGCAGCCCGGTGAAGCAAGCAACGTTTGGGGTGCAGGAGGGTGTGGCGAGCGCTAATGCCTTAACGGTGGTCGTCCCACCACCACCCCCGGCATACACATCTCCGAGGGAGAGGAAAAGGCCCAAGAAGGTGCGCCAGCTGTTTGAGGATTCTGAGAAAAAAGAGGCGGGCTCCGCGAGGGAGTGCCGCCAGGAGCAATGAGTTGCATGGCATGGAACTGTCGCGGCATTGGTAGCGCCGCGACAGTAAAGGAACTTCGCGAGTTTGCGAAGAAGTCTACCCCCTCCATACTGTGTGTTCTTGAGACTCAGGTTCATAGATCTCGTGTGGAGGGTCTAAAGAAGACGCTAGGCTTTGATAATTCCTTTGCTGTTAGTAGCTTGGGCCGTAGCGGTGGTTTGGGGATATTCTGGAACAATAATATCAAAATCTCTTTGTTACTTGTATTCACGCGATCATATCGACGCTATTGTCACAGAGGGTGATGATGACCCTTGGAGGCTTACATGTGTTTACGGGGAGGCACAGGTGGGAGAAAGACACAAGACTTGGGACATGCTAAAGTTTATCAAGTCTTCGTCGCCCCTTCCATGGGTATGCCTTGGTGATTTTAATGAAGTACTACATCAAACGGAACATTCTGGGGTGCAGGAACGCTCTTCATCGCAGATTGCGTTGTTTCGGGAGATGGTGGATGTCTGTGGACTAATTGATCTGGGATGCACGGGGCGACCGTGGACGTTCGAAAAAAAGGTTAGTGGCGGCCTTTTCTGTCGTGTCAGACTTGATCGTGCACTGGCAACGGGAGAATGGAGTACTCGCTTCCCGTCGGCATCTGTTAAAAATATGGTGGCGGCAGCATCTGATCACGGACCTATTCTTCTAACGTGGAGAGAAGAGCAACGTCCAAAGAGATGCCGCGGCCGTTTTCGTTACGAGATGATGTGGGAAGAGCACGAAACTTTTAAAACATCGTTGGATGACACCTGGCGTGAGGGTGGGCAACCGACGAATATGCTTGAACTCCATCATAAACTGGGCAGAATCTCTACTGACTTGAGCTGTTGGGAGCGTCAGAATTTTGGGCATGTCGGGAGAGAGCTGAAGCAGCTTAAAGAGGAACTAGAAAAGATGCAGCTTGCTCCGAACAGGGTGGGCCCTTCGCATGTTGAACTCAAGATGGTTGAGAGAATCAATGAACTGCACAGTAGGGAAGAAATAATGTGGCGCCAAAGGTCAAGGGTCCAGTGGTTAGCAGCAGGAGACAAGAACACTAAGTTTTTTCATCTGCGTGCGAGCCAAAGGAGGAGAAGAAATCTGATTCAACAATTGAAGAAGGCCAATGGCATTGTTACTTCTGACGTACATGAATTGGAGGAAATGACAACTGCCTTTTATAAGAATTTGTATACATCAGAAGGATGCAGGAATATGGACGCGGTCATGACAGTGGTGCCAAGAAAGGTAACAGATGAGATGAATGCTGAGCTGATCGCGCCCTACACAGAGTTGGAGGTAAAATCTGCCCTCTTTCAAATGTTTCCTACCAAGGCCCCGGGGCCGGATGGCTTTCCCGCTCATTTTTTTCAGCGACACTGGGAATTATGTGGTAAGGAGGTCTATGCTGCGGTTCTCGGGGTATTAAGTGGGAGAGATGATCTTGGTGCTATCAATGATACACTTATAGTGTTGATTCCAAAGACAGCTAACCCAGAAGATTTGGGACAATTCCGACCCATCAGCCTATGCAATGTTATATATAAAATTGTCTCCAAAGTGGTTGCGAACAGATTGAAGCTTATACTACCGGCGATTATTTCTGAGGAACAATCTGCTTTTGTACCTGGCAGGCTTATTACTGATAATATCATTTCAGCATATGAGTGTCTTCACTTTATGAGGCAAGTCAAACCAGGGGACCAAAGGTGCTGCGCATTGAAGTTGGATATGAAAAAGGCCTATGATCGTGTAGAATGGCAGTATCTTGAGGCAATTATGACAAAGTTGGGATTCCACCGACTTTGGGTTCAGTTGGTCATGAGATTGGTATCCTCGGTCTCATTTTCAGTGTTACTGAATGGTACTAGCCTAGAAAAGTTTACACCATCCAGAGGTATTCGTCAAGGAGACCCCATCTCCCCGTATTTATTTCTGTTAGCAGCAGAGGGCCTCTCGTGCCTTTTAAAAACTCGAATTCAGTCATCATCGCTCAATGGAATTAAAGTGGCTCCATCAGCCCCGGTGGTAAGCCATTTACTCTTTGCAGATGACAGCTTGTTGTTTTTCAGAGCAAATTGGGAGAATGCGGTTGAAATGAAGAATGTCTTGCAAATATATTGTGATGCTTCGGGTCAACAGATTAATGAGCAGAAATCGTCTATATTTTTTGCCAAGAAGTGTCAACAAGCTGTGAAGGAGGAAATCAAAACGATGTTGAATGTCCATAATGAATCTTTGAGTGAGAGATATTTGGGTTTGCCTTCTGATGTTGGTTCATCCTTAAATGGGGCTTTCAAATTCCTGAAAGACCGGGTATGGGCAAAGATACAAGGATGGATTGAGCAGTGCATGTCGGGTAGTGGGAAAGAAGTCTTGATAAAATCATTGGTTCAGGCTATACCCACTTTCTCGATGTCTTGTTTCAAATTGCCAAGGGGGCTCTGCAAACACTTGACGAGTTTAGTCAGAAACTTTTGGTGGGGAAGCAAGGCAGGCAAAAGAAAACCATGCTGGGTTGCATGGGATGATATGATAATGTCAAAAGGATTAGGGGGCATGGGCTTCCGTGATTTTGAGATGTTTAATCTTGCTTTGCTTGCGAAACAGGCTTGGCGTCTCTTGAAGGAACCACGCTCCCTAAGTGCAAGAATTTTGAAGGCTGTTTATTACCCGAATGGGGATTTCCTGGAAGCTCGGCTAGGCTCGACCCCATCTAGAATATGGCGCTCAATTTTAGATGGAAGGGAAGTGCTTCAGATTGGGGTTGATCAAACGGATCGGGTCAGGTGTTACAACCAGAATTTGGGTTGATCCGTGGCTACCGAGCGAAGGCATGAGAAACCCGGTCCCTTGCATTGATGTGGCTCGTCCTACGATGGTGAGTGAACTCATCGATACTTCAAGATCCTGGAATTTGGACAAGCTTCAGCAGTTCTTCTCTCCAGTGGATGTAGATATTATCAGAAATATTCCTCTAAGCCACAAAATACAAGATGACTTTTGGGCATGGCATCATGAGAAAGACGGAGTGTTTTCCGTCAGATCAGCATACCGTATGCTGAGTTTTCAGAGATCGATCAAAGATAATCCGGAAAGATCAAAAAGAAAGGAGGCAGAAGGTGAATGGAAACGCCTATGGCGGGTTAAAGTTCCTCCGAAAGTGAGCACGTTCTTATGGAGACTGTCACGGTGTTCTTTGCCGTCTGCTGATGTCCTAAACCACAGGCACATGGCGGATAGCGACAGGTGTGCGATCTGTGGTAGCCCGGACTCTTGGAAACACTCCCTGATGGATTGTCATCTTGCTAGGTGTGTTTGGGCCCTAGAAGATGAGGAGACTGTAGAGCATTTGTGCCAATCCAATGAAGAGCATCCACGAATCTGGCTATCAAATATCTTTGAAACACTTCCTCACCAGGCAGCAGTGAGGGTGTCTGTCGTACTTTGGGCGATCTGGTATGCGAAGAGGAAAGCTGTGTACGAAAATATTTTCCAAAGTCCTTTGTCAACGCATACTTTTATTAACAAGTATTGCGAGGAGTTGAAGGAGTCATTCAGCATTCAGAACCAAAGGATTCCTGGGAATGCCCAGAGGAGTCAACCTAGGCAGCAATGGTTGCCACCACCGCAGGGATATGTCAAGGTGAATGTCGATCTTTGCTTTGTCAAAAACCTGAAGATTGCAGCGGTGGCGGCCATAGCAAGAGATCAATCGGGCTTGTTCTTGGGAGCATCGGGATCGGTGCTCGAGGGGATCATCGACCGGAGATCGCGGAGATTCTAGCTTGCGAGAAGGTCCGGATTTGGTTTTCGACTTAAACCATCATCGATCAAGCCGGCATCCGATTGTGACAATGTAATTCGAAGTTTGAGAGGCCCGGGCTTGGTCCGTATGGCCGTGGTGCGAGAAATAAAATCAAGAGTAAGCAGCGACGCATCATTGGTGTTTGCGCATGAAGCGAGGAGATCAAACGTAGATGCTCATGTAATTGCTAGATCCCTTGTCTCTTTTGCACCGGGACGTTATGTCCGGTTTATGGCGCCGCCCTTTGGCGTTTGTAATATCGTTAACCATAATTAATAAATGTGGTTTGTGCTCAAAAAAAAAAAAACGATTGGCCTTGTGTCCGGGCGGCAAATGGACAAACAATCGGCGGTCATGTAAAAAGAACCTCCTAATTACCGGGCCCACCGCACCTGCCACCGTCCCAAAGACCTTTGACAACCGTGCGGATACACCCGATAACTTAAGAAGCCCCGTTGATAACTCATACCAGATCAACAAAGGAGTAGCTACAACATTACAACATTTGTTACATAAATATAGATCGAAAAGCGGAAGAATAATAACAAGAATTTTACAAATTGTGATTAAGTTACACTTTCGAGTAAACTTAACTTGATTGCGGAAGCTAGGTAGAATCGAAGATAAACCGGATCATGTCGTGCCCACCGACATAACCTTGGTTAAACAAAGATGAGTCAAGACTCAACAAACCCCGAGTACGGAGTACTCAACAAGACTTACCCGACTAAGGAAAATAGGAGAAGACTCGGGAATGCTTTGTCTAATAGGATTCAAGGTAAGGCTTAGCAAGAAGCAAGGACTCTTTGCGTAAAAAAGCTTACTAACAAGAAATCCTTACTTTCAACATTTTATTTTCAAGTAAGTTTCTCACCTATTCTAGGTGATCTTACACTATAGCAAACACTTGTAGAAGTTCTATCACTTATTCCATTCTTCACCGTTCCATAATTAAGCTACGATGTAAGGGGGAAACCAAGTCTCCATATCCGAGAAGCACGGCGATTTCGAAATCGATTAACCCAGCTGGGGAGTTCTTTCCACACGACATATGTAGCACTTAAGCTTGCATATATCAACCCTTTCCCTGGATACTCAAAACGGAACCGCGTCCTACGCCACCCGAGAGTACCGTACACCTCCAATCCGGGACTTTAACCCACGAGGGTAACATGTACTCCCGCCATCTCTCCACTCCCAGTGCGCGGTTGTACGTTTCCGATTTGACACCCCCAAGATCGCTTACGGGGGTATGCGTCCGTAACTAGGGTCGATCGTGATGGGGTAACACCCATGACAGACGCGTGCCATTGGTCCAAGACCTCAAGCGCCAGATGCGTTCCATAGTCTCGGTCCACATTGCTTACAACGCGACGGTCCTTAATCGACAAGCCGAAATACTACACCGAGACTCCATTCTCGGTGCAAATTACCCGACCGTCTCAACTTTCAACACCATATCCCAAAGATGGTTTCATCTTATAGCATCCTTTCTCATCAACTGCCCATTCGGGCTATCATAAGAGACTGGTCACAATTTTGACTCAAAAGTCTAACTAATTTAGCGAGGCTAAGCGTTCTAAGCATTTTAGCAAAACAGGTTATCAAGGTAGATATTGAAATAATCAAGGAATGGTAATGCATCAATTAGGTTATCACACAACTCCTATCACCTAATGCAAAGCATAAAGCAAAGGTGATATAAAGCTTTGTAAAACACAAGGAAGTGTTTAAATGAACCGGGCTTGCCTGTGTTGCGGGAAAAGTCGATTCCGTAGAAAAGATTATCGACGCCAAACTTGATGGCATCCTTGTCGACGGACGGATTTTCTCCGAAACTTGATCCTCGCGAACTATGTCAACACCTTCTCCAAAGCTTCATCATCACGATCCGACTCACTCTCGTATACTCTACAGGTAGATGATGATGCATGCTTTAGCATGATGGAATGGTAAACATGATGCTTGATGGATGCATGAAATGATAAACAACAGAGAGTACAACTTTCCTTCACGATAAAGTTGCAACCCAACAAAACCAACTTCTTTGAACTACTCTACAAGATATCATCACCATTGCCTAAGGAGTTCTCAAGGACCATCTGATAGTGGTGTGGTGTAGGGTTCACAAAACAACCCGAAATCAACCCAAAACTCTAAGTTAGAAAGCATAGAATCATTTATTTTACACATGAAATGATAGGTCATAAAATAATAAAATTTTTAACTTCCTCAAAACAAGCTCAAAAATTTTGTACAGGTAGGTCATGTCCTAAAACAGTACCAAAATAATTTTCATGATTTTTGGATAAATAAAATAATTATTAAAAATCAAGGAAGATACATTTTTCAATTAAAATTGGTATTTTTAAATCATGTCAAAAGTATTCAAAATCAAAGTTTCAAATTTTTCATGGATAGACAATCTCATGGGAAGGCTACACAAAAATTTTCAGAATTTTAGAAGCTCTATTTAAATTTATATGAAAATAACAAAAAACAGATACTATTCACATAAATAGAAATTGGAAAATCATTTGCTAAAAGAAAAAAGGCCATCGGGCCTGAAGTCAATTGGCCCAGATGAACAGTACCAGACCGGCCCATATGAACAGTAAAAAGGCCGGCCCGACTTCGGCCTGGCCGATCCAGATTTGGCAAAATTACAAAAAGGACCCTGGGCTTTTATGAATTTACAAATAAGGACAGAACACTATTCACCCGAGTCATGAGATTTCTTACCTAGCACCCCGACTTTTTGTGATATTCCAATCGTCCTCCTTCTCTTCCTTTTCCTCTTCTCTTCTTCTCTCGCTCGATGGAGCACAGCAGGGGGGGGGCGACGGCGTGGCCGGCCTCGCCCGCCGGCGATTGGCGGCGTAGAAGAGGCGGCGGTCACGACGGCGCGTCGCCGCACCCACGCCCGCCCCCGCCCGCCGGCGGCAGCCCATAGCGCCTGCCACCCACGCCGCGGGGGGCCATGGCGGCAGCCACGGCAGAGGCAAAAAACACACACATGGAGCGACGATGGTGGCTAGGATGGGGAGCGGCAACGACGCCATGGAGTCCGGCCGGCTGTTCACGGCGGCGGCGGCCGTGCCGAAGGTGGGAGAGAGAGCGAGAGAAGCGCGAGGGAGGTTGGAGAAGCTCGTTCCCGGCCTCTCCAAAACCCAACAGGGCCTCCGGGAGCGACACGGAGGTGGGTGGCGTGGCGATGGCGGTCGGCGCCCATGGAGACGCCGACACGCCGCAGAGCACGCGTCGCCCATTGAGGCATTTTCCCCGAACACCCGAGACGCGACAAAGTTGCCGACTTTGGGGGTCATCTTGGGCCATTTTCCGGCTGAATCGGACATGGGCCAAAAGGCAATGTTCTCCACTGAACAACCTTCATTTTTCATAACAGGCCCATGATCATTAATCGCTCGATTAAGAGATAATCATCTCCAAAACTTGCATTGTCAACGACTTAATGATACTTGGAAATGATTGTCAAAACCTTGTCAAATCAAACCCAATCGATCTCAACTTTTGATATGTTGGTCCTCAAAGCATAAACTCAAATCCGTGTTTTTGGTCCAACTCAAGTTGCTTAACAAAATCTCGAGAACGCGAGACGCCGATCCTGTCGGACACCGATTTCGAATTAGAAAATTTCTAAGTCCCAAGTTTGACCTTCTCTTTCAACCTGAATTTTGCAAATTACTCTCAAAATTTGAACTAAACTCAAAAATTTCCAAAAAGTAACTCCCCTTAATTTTTCAAGATCTACAATTTTCACAATTGGAGCATTTCCAAAATCTGCCTAGAAATATGACTTTTTGAAATAGGGTCAAAGAATTTGAAATTTGAATTCAAAATTACTTTTAAAATCATATAAAAACTTGAAAAACTTTGTACATGACTTTTGTTCCTCTCAACAAGATCTACAAACTAGTTTTTGAAAGTTTTCTCAAATTTTGCATAAATTTTGAAATATAGAAAAGGGGGCAAACTAGGGTTTGAAATCTAGGGTTTCGACAAGAGGGGTAATTTCCGAATCGATTCTTTTCGCGTTTCTTCGACCGACGACGTGACCATGAACTAATACACTTGTCTTTGGCCAAATCCATTGCTTAACTGGCAATTAACACTGGGGTGTTACATGTACATCCTCCTTTTTCGTCTCAAAAAAAAATGTACATCCTCCTTTTTTTTTTGCTAAAAAGGACAAAAAAGAAAAGAAAGAAACAAAGGTGGTAAAAAGCTTTCCGTATTTTTATTAGACGATAGAAAAAAGAAAAAACGGATTACAACAATCCACCACCACGACCCCTACCACTCCCACTCTACCTATTGAACAACAAAAAAAAAAACACAACGGAATGCAAAAACAGAACCCTGTCTAGAGATGTTGCCGTCTCACACAACATCTCTGCTGGATCGGTTGACTAGTACTACTAACCGTTGGTTTCAGCTGAAGCTGGACTCCTACTAAAAACAGTTCGTAGTATTAGTCATCGTGCCAATGCAGAGGCATGATTGTCTACTGAAAACGGTTAGTAGTACTAGTCATTGTGTCAATGCAGAGGCCTGATTCTCTATCGATTCTAGAGGTTGATGATTTTGTTTTCCCTAAACGTGATGATAAACAATTGCTCTAAACAATACTACCCGAATTTCGTAACTTCAGATAAAGCCATCATCGAGAGTGGCACCAAGCTGAAGCGGTTCGTGCTGGCAAACCTGGCGGCCTTAAAGGTGCCGGCGGCGATCGAGGCTAGCGACGACGTCTTCGCCGTGTCACTGCGGTTCCGGCCGTCGCTGTCTTTTATAGCCGCGAGCATCAGCAAGGGCGGCGTCTGCGTGGCCGGGGACGCGCTGCACCCGATGACCCCGGACCTAGGCCAGGGCGCCTGCGCCGCGCTAGAGGACAGCGTCGTCCTGGCCAGGTGCCTCGACAATGCCGTGCTCGGCAAGGGCGGCATCGGCACTAGCACAGAGGAGCACCGGAGGCTCGAGGCTGGGCTGCGCGAGTAGTAGTACACAACGGCTCGGCGGTGGAGGAGCGTCCAGCTCATTGCCACCGCCTACTTGGTCAGCTTCATGCAGCAGAGCAACAATGTCGTCGTGACCTTCCTGCGGGACAGGGTTTTATCGGGCTTCATTGCAACAACTCTTCTCAAGATGTCTGAATATGACTATGGCACGCTCTAAGTGTGTAAACACGTTTACTTCTTAGAAATATTACCTCCATCTAAACTCAGGCTACGTACCTACAACAGTTAAAGTTTAAAGGGTCCTAGTGTCCTACCGCAGTTTTAGTGCAACTTCTATTAGAGAGAGTTTATGCAGAGAAGGGAAGGAGTAAAGAACCGTTTTATTTTCTTGGCTGCTCATACAATACAAAATTTTTATGGCAGACAAACTGATTTTTCGTGTTGGCCATGAGCTTCAGCGCTTGATTCAAACGGAAAATAGTTAAATTATATTATCTTGACGCTGCTGGTAATGATTGAGTCAGGGTAAAAGTTGCATTAAGGGGTCCATAGACATTAAGTTTGGCCATTACTCTCTGCACTCTCCTTGCTGTTGTGAAACAGTAAGGCCTTGTTTGGTTGCTCGGTTTAATACCAAATCACGTGAAAAATCACATGAATTGAGGTGGGTTGATTAAAAATTCACCTCAACATATATGGATTGATGTGTTGAGCATTGAGAAGTATGGTGCAGTCATGCTCGGGGATATTGTTGATGTGTTGAGCATTGAGCATAGAAGTATGGTGACAGGGATGCGGTGAAAGTTCAAGTTACTTAATCAATATAAATATGTCATTCACAGGATACATTTGGGTGTTTTGTCTATGAATTAGATGCATCTTACTGTATCTGTAAAGAGGCCAACAGTGTTGTCCTTTTCACTTTGTACCCTCAAACGTTTTTTTTTTGGGGGGTGCCTTAGGTTCCCTGAAAGATCCTGGTAGCCTTTTGCTTCACTTGTAAACCTTCATGATAGATTTTGTTTACTACAAAAGGGACTCCGATATATATAAAAATGATATTCCAGTAATCAAAGAGACAGTGTTAACGACATTATTCTCTATTTTTTTGTTTTCTTGCTAAAATAAAACCATAGTGTTAGCACTGACACTCTACTAATACATTTAAACAAGGCTTGATATGTTTTAAGTTTGTATACTAAATCAAATGTCTTTATAGGAAAAACATAGCAACCTGACTACAACTATTTAATGATGGACTGAATTAAACTAATTTTCCTTTATGAACGTAGTCAAATTTACTAGAGGCCACATGCATGGATGAGTACGTCCCTATGTCCCTCGTGGCGTTGTAATTGTGCCCACACCCGAGCCAGTGCATTCCCTAAACAATAACTGTGAGAAAAATTTTGGTCTGCATTTATCAAAAAGTAACTTCGTTTCTTGTAAACCATACTGCCCAACGTAAAAATGCTGATGTACTAGTCAGTAACAGGGGCGGAGGCAGGATAGCGGGGGGGGACTGCCCAACGTAAAAATGTTGATGTATACTTTTATCAAAGTATTTTTTAAGACAAATCTACTCATATAATTTTTACATTTACGAACTCAACAACTTAAAAGTTATTGATGATTTATATTCCCGATGTTTGACCCAAACCTTGTCCAAAACGACTTCTAATACCATCCCGGAGGGAGTATGCACAATTGAGAAAGGATGTTGAATTGATTACGAAAAAGTCTCAGATTACTACCTCCATGTATACACTAAGTCCGGATGACCCTCTAAAGTAACAAAAGGTTTATTTAACCCCCTCCTTTTGCTAAACCGGTTCATATTTCACCTTTGACGCACACGCAAAACCGAACATGCTGACTTGGCTGGTTTATTTTTGTTGACACGCATCAGCTACATTAGGTGGAAGGTACGTAGGTTTTGGTTTAGATTAATACCCATCGTATTGGCCCTTTGTTTAGCACACTGCTAGCGGCTCGAAAGAATACACAAGATGATGGACCTGATATGCTTTCTTAGAGCAGCTCGAAGATCATTTGTGTGAAAAAAGTACTAGCCAAGCCAAGAATATTTTAGTCCATTTTTATGGCAATGTTACTTACGTATTTGCTTAGCTTTTGTGTGAAAAAGTACTAGTTGTTGCCAAGCCAAAAACATTTTAGTCTAGTTTTACGTAAATGTTTCTTACGTAATTGCTTAGCTTTCAAAGGATACTGATGTGGTAAGTAAACATTGTGACATTTTTTATGCTAAAAGTTATTGTTAGCTTCACTTTAATTTTTTTTTGCATGTCAAACTATTGAATAATTGATACGTGCCATGTAGCTAGGGGCTATTTTGAACCAAAAAAAGCATGCTTACCACGTCAGGTAGCTGAGGTGTCAATCCTAGTAAAAAAACCGGTCAAAGTTGCGTCAAAGGTGAAATATGATCCGGTTTAGTAAAAGGAGGGGGTTAAGTAAACCTTTTGTTACTTTAGGGGGTTATCCGGACCCAGTGAATAGATGGAGGTAGTAATTTGGACTTTTTCCAATTGATTATGGTTTATGACAGAAGCAGCAATACTACCATCTTCGTTTTTTTATAAGGACCATCATCGACGTTAAAATGGTGCAAAAGGGGGACCTTCTTGTGCTAACATGCAGACCGTAGCCTAGGTAGGAACGGCGACATGCCACTAAATGATTAATTAGAACATGGTTAGGTAAAATGCCAACCTGCTGGTTCTTAAAAATCCGTGATGACAAAACTGCATAGCCTTTGTTGACGTGGGTATAAACAATAGTAAAAAACAAAAAATGATGCCCATCAAGATTATTATTTGTGCCTAGGATAAAGATAAACTTCATGCATCCAGTAATTTACACAACTCTGACGACAAATATTTTTAATTGGTGATCAAGGCAGGTGCTTCATTGTCTAGAGTTATTCGGCTTATGGTTTCTGCAGAGCTGATAAGGCTGATAAGTTCAAGCCAACAAGTGTTGGTCTGAGGAATAAATTAGTTCATTATCGTCTCACTTATTGAGTTGGTTTATGAAATGTAACGAGTTGATTTGTCATCACCTCATTCTTGACCAACTAATTCTAAGTAATCACCTCATTCTTGATAAGCTAACGACGAATTGTATGGGAAATTGAATCATTCTTGGTGAGCTTCAACTAGT
Organism: Hyparrhenia diplandra; assembly: GCA_015847255.1. Classification (NCBI taxonomy): domain Eukaryota; kingdom Viridiplantae; phylum Streptophyta; class Magnoliopsida; order Poales; family Poaceae; genus Hyparrhenia; species Hyparrhenia diplandra. The sequence goes on along the minus strand of JADLZK010009039.1, from coordinate 107,593 downwards.
TTCAACTTGTTTCAGTTTATTGTTCCTCACAAAACACTATTGAATCAGCCGGCTTATCAAAGAGCATCACACAATTTGATTTGCGCTCCTGTTGGCTTCCGTGTTGAGGCCTATGGACCGAATCACGGAAAAATAAAAAGGGGAAAAGAAAGAAAGAAAGAAAGAAAGAAAGAAAGAAAGCAAGCAAGCAAGAAAAAGAGGGAGATGAAGAAAGGAAGGGAAAAACATGTATGGAGCAGTGGAGGTTCGTGGAGGTCATTCTGAAAAGAAAAAGAAAGAAGAGGTAGCCCTTCTGGATCAAATGTGTCAACGGCAAAAGGTCTCCGAGGGTTGCCACACTTGGGCAATACTTCCTCCGAATAAAGAGTAGGAACAAGCAAGCCTATATCTTTTTGTCGGGTTACTAATCCATTTTGTAAATAAGGACCTAACTACTACTTATCCACTTAATATAGCAACTCCCCTGCTATCTCTAAAACAAGTTCAACAATCTGATAATCGAACATTTATTTCTTAGTGTTAAGCAATATGTACCGACATGTTTCACCTTAAAGTGTAAGGGCAGTTTATTTGAGATTTTGGTTGCTTTTAGACTACCGGCTCTTGGGTAAATGCAAATGGATAATTAACAGATATGGATATGGATAACTCATTAACTTACCCAGTGGCATTACGTATGTATGTATATATTGTTAAGCACCCCTTTTCAGGTTGCGGCACCTACACTTGCGAGGCGCGCAATCTAGTCTAAAGCTAGGGTGACATTCCTTTTTGACAATATGTGATTACTAAAATTTGTATTCTTTTTGATAGAGTACACAACAAGAGAGTCATACTCACAGTCAAGGGGCTCACAGCGCAATGGTAAAGGCCATTGGTTGGGGCTCTCACCCAGGGTTCAAATCTTGGGTGCGATACTTTATCCTGGATTTATTTTAGGATTTTCCTACGCTATGCATTAAGTGGTAGGCGACGTCCCCGTCGACAACGAGGTGTCTATGGTGACTTCGTGAGCTTCAAGATTTGCCGGCTCAGTCCTTTGAAGGTGCTCATAGGGGTATGGTTTGCGTACGTGTTGAGTGTCTGTTCATAGGGGTAGGGTTTGCGTACGCGTGTTCATAGGTTTGAGTGTGCGTACGTGTTGAGTGTGTCGTGTTTGTCTTGTGTAATCTAAAAAAAAAAAAAGTGAGTCATATTTTTTTTTTATCGAATGACATGTTAATTTTGAAAATGACGATAAGAAACATGGAGTAGATTGGTAAAGTCAGTCACCGTAAATAAGTAGAGGAAATATATGTTTCAGAGAGAGAGAGAAAGCAACATTCATTTTCCCGTGTTTAATCAATGCAAACATTGAGTAAAAATTATTACTGCGCGGCAGAGATTCATCACTCACTAGTCACTCCTGCTAGCGTGTAACAATGGCTCGCAGGCATGAGAGGCATTGCTGCCAGCGTGCACGTAACGTTGCTGCTCTGCAGTAGACTGCACTAATTGGCTGGTTGGTGTAGTAGTCTGAACAGTGCTACCGTACATGGCATTTATTTACAGAAAAGGGAAATCCTCTTCCCTTCCCAATTCCGCCCCGGAAAAGCAAGGCAGTCTGGTCTGGTCACTCGTCGAACCAGCCCGTGGTACTACTGTACTGTACCCCGGACACGGAGCACGGTAAACCGCGCACGATCGGTCGGAGGGAGCAGCAACACTGACAGCTGGGCCACCACCCACCATCGTGCGTGCCCGCGTGGGACGACCCGGCTGGGCCTGGGCTCACGCACACTCCAGTGAACTCCTGTGAACTCCCTCGGTGGACTGGGGCTGGGACCACCCCAGACGATGCCACGTCGCCCGTCCGTCTCGCTGACACGGGCGTGGCCCCGGAGAAGCCGCTAGCGGCGATAAGATCGCCCGTGCCCGTCCGGGAGAACCGGCAGCTGCCCGTGGCCGCGCCCCGTGCTCGGGACGGACGGCCCCGATGTCCCTGGAACTGTGACGTGGGCGTCATCGGCATCCGTCTCGGGTCAGGGATTGTTCTGCTCCGCCTCCGCGCGGTGAATCGAATCCTTGGAAGCTGCGTTCGCCTTTTTTTATAACAAAAAAAATGTTTAAAAACAAACAAACTGCCAAGAAAAAAAGTGCTAGTGTTCCCCACGCCCCCTCGGTAAACTGCCATATTGCATCATATAAAACCTAACCTGGGCACACCTGCAAACCACCGATTCGTTTGCTCTGCTTTGTGTGTCCATCGGTACCTATACACTGATTTCGGTTCTACGGCGGATGAGCTGGCTAAAGTGCCAAACGAGCAAGACTGTATCAAGAGCAATGCAACGTAATTCTTATAAATTTTGCACGAAAATACTCCTTACATTATTAAAATGCATATTATTATTCTGAGTCAAACATTACAACTCCAATCAACTTTGCTACCAAAGACACAAAATTTGCGACCGGCTTGTAGTCCTGGTAGGGCATTATTAAAATGCATTTTCCTATTTTCCCATTATTTAAGAGTCGACGGCGAGGCGCCCAATGGTGACTTCGAGAATCTCCGTGATCAACTCCAGGTGCTCATAAAAATAGGGTTTGCAAGGGGTGAGTGTGCGTGCGTATTGTGAGTGTTTGCGTAATTCATTTGTCATTGTCAAATTCTCAAAAAAGACACATAAATTTAATTAATAAATGTACAAAAATTAGAGAACCCTAGAAGTTAATTTATTTACATGGGACTTACATTGAATGCTCTTGCCATTCAACATCGACTGATTACACGTACATTTCCTCTGCAAGTTGGTTCAACCACATGCTGAGTTACTTCTTTTACAAATAAATATGAACCTTTTTACTATAGCACTTATTCGTGCATAGTATGTGTTTCTTCGGATTCGTGCAACTAACAATGTTGGTAGTTTGGTGTTTACATCAACCATACCGCTTTGAATGGATAAGAATCTACATGATCGTTTAGACATTTAGTTATACTACAATGAAATCTTAAGTTTTTTTTTGAGGAACCAAGTGGCCTGTCTTTCTTAGAGAGAAAAGTGAGGCCACATCACTCATTTCCAGAAGGGATGGATCAGAAACACTGATGGGATTATATGACTATCAATGTAGTCATATAGTATGTGTGTGTCATTCAATTTTTTGTTAAGATGAACCACAAGCACTAACGAGGTGTTATATGATGTGTTTGGTCGCACACCACCACTCGCCACATCAAAAGATCAGCAACATTGGTCATTGCTTCGTTGTCGTGTAAGCTTTGACCGCGAGCAACTACCGTTTTGCTTCCCTGGCTTGTCGTTTGTCCGTGGCAAAGGTGTAACGTCGGGGCGGGCCATTCTTCCTATCACACGGTTGTGGGGCCACGCGTGGCGACCGTGGCGTGTAACCAAACACAACCTTCTAGATATAATAAATATATAAATGAATCTTATAATAAAAGCATTTGTGTATATATGAATATCTTTTAAACTCAGGTCACATGAAGCTAATTGATCATAAAACAGTTACATTGATGAATGCTGAGTTGATGACACGTACGTACTAGGAGCAATGCAAAACGCAAAAACCGGGAGGAGCATCTTGAGAGAGCGAAAAAAGTTGATCGGAGAAAGCAAAAGAGAGAGGCAGGAGAGCAACTGTGCACCTCGCCCCTCTTCCCTATAAGCGCGCCTCCCGAAGCCCACCACCCCCACCACCACCTTGTCCGTCCGTCCGCCCCCTCCGCTTCTCCCCTTCTTCCTGAGCCCCAAACCCTAACAGCCCACCACCCACCGTCCGAGACGAGGTGGGGCTTAAACCCTACCGCCCCCGAGGCCCAGCGGCGGCGGCCATGAAGACGCTGTGCCCCAAGCCCGGCAAGGGCGGCAAGATCCACCCGTCGCCGGCCGAGGACCCCATCGCGGCGGCGTTCCGGCTCCTCCCGGCCGCCATCCTCGTCCTCGTCGCCGGGCTGTGCCCCGAGGACCAGCGTGTGCTGGCCCACCTCGTCACGCGCTCCTTCCTCGTCGGCTGGGACGCCGCCACCGCGCCGCCGCCGCCGGAGCAGCAGCAGCAGGCCCGCGCAGGCGGAGGTGGCGGAGGGGAGGACAGCGTCGCCGGCGCGGACACCCGCCCACCGTCGGGTGCCTCTGCTTCGAGTGCTACGGCAGCTTCTGGTCCCGCTGGGACTGCTCCCCGCAGCACGACCGCATCCACGACGTTCTTGAGGCCTTCGAGGAGCACCTCAGCGCCGCCGAGTCCGCCGCCGCCGCCACACCTCCGTCATCCAAGCGCCGCGACAAGGGCAAGCGAGGCAGGGCTTCCGCCGCCACTACATCTCCGCCGCAGCCGCCGACGCGGAGCACCCCGAGTCCCCGGAGTCGCCCGCTTCCGAGGTGGCCCAGGAACGCTCCTCGTCGCCGCCCAGCACTTCTACCCCGGCTGCTCCCGCGGCGTGCCTGTCCGAGAACAAGGAGAATGTCCCGAAGAGACTGCCGCCGCGCCGGATGCCAAAGCGGAGGAGGAGGAATGCGGCGGCGAGGTGGCGGCGGAGGCCGAGGAGGAGAGGAAGCGCGGGTGGGCGGACGTGATGGGCGGGGTGCTCAACCTCCGCCGCTGGGGGATTTGGAGCCCCACCGTGGTGGAGAGCGGCGCCACCTAGACCTAGGTGCAGCAGCAGCCGGCGGCGGCCAATGGCATTCCTGTAAATGCTGGGCCTCTCTAGGGTACTTTTGGTAAAAAAAAAAAAAGATCGGACTGCGTACGCAGCAGCAGCAGAGGTAAAAAAAAAAAAAAAGCGCTGGTAATTCTCTCCTCACCTCAGTTGTTGGGGTTCTTGGGGCAGGGAAATAGGAAATCTGCAAGCGCGGGTTAGCTACTGTAGTAGTATTATGGGGGTAATTATGGCAACCAGTGATGGAGCAACTGCAACTGAATTACTGAAAAACAAGATGAACATCACTTGGTGCTTGATAATCGTGTGAATTACTATGATCTTTCGTGCTTGCATTTATCCTGCTTGGCTGTTCCATCTGTGGTAGGAAAGGTGTAAAGCACCTTGCTTTTGCGATGTAATTTGGCGGCGGCAGGTTCATCATCATCCCTAGTCAATGGTTGATCTTGATCCAGTGTTTTTGGTTTGTTCAGCTCTTGCCTGGATTGCCCTGATTATCCCCAACTGCAGACATTGTCCTAGGCTTGCTGAAACTGGTAGTTCTTCACACAAGAAATGAGCAACTGTAGCTTTTTCATCAGTTCCGTCTGGTTTCTGATAGGCTGTTGATGGGGGTATTTGCCTTATCCAATCAGATCCAGTTGGGAGTTCTTTTTCCCCTTTCATCTGAATATATGCGTGGTCTTTTGTTTTGAGAGTGGAAGATGGGGTCTGGCCGGGTGAAATTGTGAAGGAATCCCAGATCTTTACAGCATTGTATCCTTTGCCTTTCGTCTTTGTTCCCATGCCCAATCCTATACGTGCTCAGCTCAGCTCAGCTTATCCTGTTGGATGGCACGATGAGAGAAATGGAGTGGGGAGGGGAGCATGGCAACGTTCGCCTATCAGATGGAAGGAGGGGGGCAGCACAAGAGCTATCGCTATCAGGTACCACCGGCCATTGTTTCGGTGTTGTGGGGATAAGGAGGATTGTTGCCAATCTTTTGGCCATTGTTTAAGGGATCCAAGGGGGGTTTATTACTCCGTCCCCGAGTAGAGACCGTGGACCAGTCGTCCCTACTTGTCGCGTTAATCTCAATCTCATCTGGTTGGGTTCACTACTCGTACATTTCCTGTTTCGTGGTCAGTGGAGTACTACCGCCCTAGTCCTTTCGTGGTACACAGATCAGTAATATTAATTTGCTATGAAAGCACTAATATTAATGTACGCTATAACACGAAGCTTGCTGAATACTACTAGGCGGATGCAAAGCATTTCTGAAGTATCGGAGAAATACTCTGGTTTTATAAAATACTTTGTTTTTTAAAAGCACGGGATGTTTGGATGCAACAAATATATTCAAAATTTTGTTCAAAATATCACTTCTATTGTTGTGGCATGCTTTGTTAACAAATGATCTTTATGAATGACTTAAACTTGATTGTTTTTTTTGCACAAATATTTTTGAATAAGATGAGTGATCCAATTTTTGAGGTCAAAAAGGTCAAATGAACTATAATTTGAAAAGGTGTGAGTGGTGTTTAAAACTATGGTTTTGTCAAAACTAGTATTTTCAGAGTTTTAAAAACTCGACTCGTAACCTCTTTTTTTCTAAGCTATAGTTTTATGCCTCTTTACCTTATGAAACCACAGTTATGCTATACTCATCTAAACAGGCTCTTTAATCAACAAATTCACCTTCTGGCTTCCCGAAGATGACTTCGCGATCTATGGGGCATGTTGAGTTACTGCACAAGCATGCAAAATGGTGTTTCTCGCACATTTGTTTAGGTCCATGCAAAATGGTGGAGTGAGGATCCCTATTTTGAGAAAGAGTGAGTTAAGTTAATAGTACTCTATCCGTTTAAAAATTATAATTATTTTTGACTTTTTTTGATACGTCTATTTATTATGTATCTAAATAGTATAATATTATGTCTAAATACATATTAATGGAAGTTAAAACAATTTATAATTTAGAACGGATATATTACTTAAAAGTTAAAACAATTTATAATTTAGAATGGAGAGAGTATAAATTTAGTTAAATTTAAACTAATTTGACTTGTACGCGTACGCGTACGGGGCTGTTGTTTTGGACGGAGGGGTACTGTACTTTGTTGGGTGAGGCGTGAGGCGCGACCGCGCGATGGCTCGTGTCCAAAGTCACGCCGCCACATGCAACTCGTCTGACACTGTGCGTGCGCGGCGCTCCCTCTCGTCTCGTCTCGGCTTTTCTGGGGCAAAGCAAGCAAGCAGTCCGGTACACGCATTGTTGGGGCCCTTCTTCGGCCAGCCTCTGGCGGTCTGGCCAATGGCCACGGGCGGTCGCTGCAATCAATTGCCCAAGCACATGATGATCTCTGGATGGAGCCAACAGAAGCCAGCCGCAACGATAGGCCGGCCAGGGAATGGAAACGGAATAGCGTTGTGGTCAGCTGCTATACGTGCGCATGATAGTCTCAACCGGGTGTTTAGTTGGTGAAATATTTTGGGTTTGGGAACTGTAGAAGACTTTTCGTTTGTATTTAGTAATTATTGTCCCATCATAGACTAACTAGGCCAAAAAAGATTCGTCACATACTTTTCAACCAAACTATGTAATTAGTTTTTTATTTACCAACATTTAATCTTCATGTATAAGTTAAGAAATTTGATGTGACGGGAAACTGTAGGACTTTTTGGGTTATTGTACGGGAACTAAACACAGCCACACGAGCGAAACTGCTGGGCTGCCCAAAGGATAGAGCGGGATACATACAGTGAATCCTGCGAATCACGACGGTCGACGGCAGAGGGAGCCGATTCCGATAGATTAGCTGTGGCTGGCCTTGTGGGTGAGAGAGTGAGAGGCGAGTGACGGACGGACATTTTTGGCCTCGGGTCGGGTGCTTGGCAAAGTGCACGACTGCACGACACGAGCGAAACTGCTGGGCGCTACAGTAGACACGATCACACGAACGAGCTCGACACGTGGGGCCGGGCGGGCGCTGACCGTGGAGTGGCCTCCAGCCCGGAGCAGACGAAGAATCTGAATCCATGTCGCTCTGCGCGTGGACAGCTTCAGCTCACGTCTTGTCCATGTCGCTCCGCCACCGCCCACCGCGCCGGCGGCGTAGAGCTACGGTACTCTTGTGTAAACAAAATAACTAATTGCACAATTTAGACGTACATTGTAAGACGAAGTTTTAGTGCCTAATTACCCCATGGTAGGATAATATTTACCACAAACAAACGAAGAGTGTTCATAAAGGCTTTTTAGTTCGAAACCGTGGCAATTTTCAGGATTCTAAACATAATAGTAGTACGAAGTATGCAAATATATACATTGTCCAAACTCAACCATTCCTCTACCTAGCAGTGACCCTGAGTCCCTGACAAATAGAACTGGGTACTGGGTGGACAGAGGGAGCTCTGCTCATGGGCCCCTCTCTTCATAGGCTCCTCCGCGGTCAGACCGCACAAAACTCTAGGGTATTTCTCTAATGAATTTTCATCTGTTGGCTTTGCGGGTTTATTAAAACCAAGTGCATTTGAGGGCACTCATTATAAGAGGTGGCGCCAAAAAATTGTTCTGTAGTTGACCTCTGTGTGTTGTTTTTATGTGGTAAATGATCAGCCCACTAGTGTGAGAACCGCTGATGAGCAACGTGTTATTTATCATGATGATGTCACATGCAACGCTGCTTTGTTGAGCATTATTGGGGATTCCCTCATTGATGTATATGTGCAGTCGCCGACTGGTAAGCCTATGCGGGAGGCACTTGAGGCCCGTTACGACATTTCTGATGCTTGTGATGAGTTGTACGTCATGGAACAGTTCCATGACTATCGGATGGTTGAGAACCGTCCGGTATTGGAACAGGCTCACGAAATATAGGTACTGGTGAAAGAACTTGAGTTGTTTGGGTGTGTACTTCCTAACAAGTTTGTGGCAGGATGCATGATTGCAAAGCTGCCACAATCTTGGACTGACTTTGCAACTTCTGTGAAACACAAGAAACAAGAGTTTACCTCTGCTGATCTTGTTGGAAATCTTGATGTTGAGGACAAGGCGAGAGCAAAGGATGTCAAAGGCAAAAAGGTCACTAAGAGGAGTTCTAGCGTACATGTGGTGCAAAAGAACCGTCCTAAGCCATAGAAAAAGAAATTTCACAAGAGCTTAAGAAGAAGCCCACCACTTCTTTCAAGAAGGGTAAGAAGATCATGAACAAGGAAAAGATGTACTGTTACACCTATGGCAAGCTTGGACATTTATCTAGGGAGTGCCCTGATGCTAAGTTCAAGCCAACTCTACAAAAATCAGCAAACGCCGTTGAGACTGAAGCAGCTACTTCTAGGTACGGTAAAATTTTACCTTCTGCTTTTTCAGTATGTCATTCACCTGATTGGTGGGTTGAAATCGGTGTAAATATTCATGTGTGTGCTGATTTTTCCTTGTTCTCTTTTTATCAGGCAGGGTGGGCTGGCTTCTTGTTGATGGGGAACAGGGCGCGTGCGTGAAGATCTCTAGTTTGGTTTAGGATAATTAGTGACACCTAAGGACTAATCTCTCGATGCTAAGTGTTTGACTAGATTGGAGATTGGTCATGACAAGCTTGGAGCACGGTGATCATGGAGGATGGATCGAGGTGATCCAAATGGTGATCAAGTATCCAACTTGGAGGGTTTGGAGATCAATTGAGCCCAAGGCAAAGGTATAACCATAGGGCCTTTTGATTTTACACTCAAGACACCATAGAGGGTGTGAGTGGTTATAGGATCGATAAGCCGTACTATTAAGAGGGGAAACTTAGCGTACATATCGGTCCTCCAGTGCCTTTAGGTTCAAAATTCATATGCATGCATTCTAACCTAAAGAGCTAACTCCGCACTTATCGAAAATGGTTTCGAAAATGCTAACACATGGTGTCGGGGTGTTCTTCGACGTGTCGGCAACAAGAATCAAGTGACGGAAGTCGGTTTGGAGCAAAGGCGAAGAAATGACAACACAACAACGGAAATTCGCAGCTCAGAGGCGACCGGACCCGGTGACCGGACTCACGACCGGAAGCACGCGGATCCGACCGGACGGTCCGGTCGGTGCGACCGATCAAAGTTCCAGTAAGCATGTTTTTGGGGCTCTCGGTCTGGATTGACCGGACGCACCCACCGGAAGCAGTGATTGGACGCACGAATCGAGGGTCAATTGTGGGCCAATCTGTTTGTCTGGTGTGACCGGACTCACTAACCGGACTCACTAGTGAGTCCGGTCGGCGCGTCCGGTCAGGCTGAAAACAGCAAGTCTTGCCCCCCCCACGTTTGGATTTCGTGATGGGGGCTATATATACTTGTTTGGCCGGCTTGCTCTCTCTCTCTCTTGGTCATTTGAATCACTCCTAACATCCTAGAGCTGAGCAACAACTCTCCCTCTCTCTCATTCTTGCTTGTTGAAAGGTCCTAAATGGCTAGAGGGGGGGTGAATAGCCTAATAAAATTTCTACAAAAATACTAGAGCAACTTGTTAGTAAATAACAAAGCGTAAATGCGTTTACTCTAGCTCTACTTGTCGGCAAGCCACTTATTGACAATTCTAGTTGCTATAGTCTCTAATTCACACACAAGGGCTAAGTCACTACTTTACCACTAGGTGAACAAGCTAATTACTCTAGCAACTAAGCAAGTCTACTCAAACTATACTAGCACAAGATATATGAAAGTAATGCAAGTGTGTAGAGGTGATATACCACAATGTCGAGGCTAGTCAATCCAATCACCAAGAATGAATCAATGTGATAACCAAATTGAAGCCAATCACCAAGAGACTAGTGGAGACACACGATTTAACCCGAAGTTCACTTGAGCACCCTCAAGCTAATCTCCGTTGTGCCGACCTTCTCACGTGTAGGTCGAGGTGGAGCTCACTCCAAGCCAAATGCCTTTAGGCTTCTCGCACCCAATGCAAATGAGAGGTACCCAAGACACGAGCAATAGATTACTCACACTTTGTCTTCCCGACGAGGAGTGTGTGAACCTCTCACAAATCACCGAAGGTGGCCAAGAACATACACCTTCTCTTGCCAACGACTCCACCAATCACCAAGCCGGCTAGGAGTGGTGCTCTCCAAGAGCAACAAGAAAACCACCGGCTCACAACGATCCACAAGTGCCACTAGATGCAAAGATCAAAGCAAGTGCACTTGAATCACCTCAACTCACTAGAATGAATGCTCTCAAGCAAAGGAGTGAGGAGGAGGATGAGTGCTCAGCTCTAGAGGTGTTAGGATTGATTCAAAATAACAAAGAGACCTCCTAGAACCGGCCAAAAGGGTATAAATACCCCCCACCACGAAATGTGGCCGTTGGGGTGCAATCTGCGCAAAATCAGCCCTAACCGGGCCTTTTGACCGGGACTCACTAGTGAGTCCGGTCGGTGGGTCCGGGCCACAACCGACAACCCCAACCGGATCGCCGACCGAGCTGGCTGGCCCGGTCCGGTCAGCGCGTCCGATCGGTGCTTCCGGTTAGCACCGGAAGCTTCCGGGCCGGTCGCGTCCGGTCGCTCCTCGCCGATCCACCGAAAAATTGCTCTCGCGGACGCACTCACCGGAAGCGTCCGGTCGATTCCGTGCTTCCGGTCGAGAGTCCGGTCACCGGGTCCGGTCGACTCGGCGGCAAAATTTTCGTCGTTTCTCGGCCGCCTTTGCTTCGACATGCTATCCACCAAGTGTACCAACTTGAGAACAAGGACTAGCATGTTTTTACCACCACGATGCATCCGGCGCAATAGAAAATAGACGTTTCATTTTCTCAAAAGCGCCCGAATCCGCCTCGCAAGCTTCGGCGGGAGGGTGAGCGGTACCCAAACCCATCTCAACCCTCGCAACCATCACCGCCAAGCCAAATGTGCCAACACCACCATGTGTACATCACCATGTGCTCGTGTGTTAGCATTTTCACAATCAATTTCGAAGGTTGGGTTAGCTCTCTAGGTTAGAATGCATGCAAATGATTTTGAACCTAGAGGCACATGAGGACCGATATGTGCGATAGTTTTCCCCTCTTTATAGTACGGCTTATGGATCCTATAATCACTCACACCCTCTATGGTGTCTTGAGTGTAAAATCAAAATGGCCCTATGGATATACCTTTGCCTTGAGCCCATTTTGATCCTTGATCCACTCAAGTCATGCACTTGATCATCATTTGAATCATCTCGATCCATCCACCATGACCATCATGCACCAACCTTGGCTTGACCAATCTCCAACTAAAACAAACACTTAGCATAGAGAGATTAGTCCTAAGGATGTCACTAATTAGCCAAAACCAATCTAGAGATCTTCACTTGTGAGCTTCATTCTTGAGAGAAGAGGTGATCCAAGTGCATTTGCATCGAGTTCTTGCATCTAGAGGCACTTGGGGATCGTTGTGAGCCGGTTGGTTTCTTATTTCTCTTGGAGACACCGCTCCTAGTCGGCTTGGTGACTTGGTGGAGGCGTTGGCAAGAGAAGGTGATTGTTCTTGGCCACCTCCGGTTGATTTGTGAGAGGATTACGCACTCCTCGTCGGGAAGACAAAGTGCAAGGAATACATTGCTCGTGTCTTGGGTACCTCACTTGAGAGTGGTGGCTTTGAGGCTATCAAGTGCACCGCCTAGCTCAAGCACCATCCTTGTGTTGGTCGGCACAACCGGAGACTAACTTGTCGGTGTACAAGTGAACTCCGGGTCAACACATCGACGTGTCTTTGTCTTGGTGATTGGCTCTCCATCTTGTTGTGATTGATTGTTCATCTTCTTCCCGGTGATTAGTTCATAGCCTCTACACTTCGGTATATCTAGCTTTCTCTCTTGTATTTACATTCCTAGCTTATTTTGAGTAGAGAGCTAGCTTTGCTTGTCTAGGTGTTCTTGCTAGCATAAGGATCGTATTAGGATTGTCCACTAGATAGAGTAGTGACATAGACTTTGTGTGACTTAGAGATCATAGTAATATTTAGTCTTGTCACTAGAAGGCTTGCAAGACCACTAGAGCTAGTGCAAACCGCTTAATCGCCATTTGTTATACTAACCGGTTTGTTTAGTGAGTTTGTAGAATTTTTTTATAGGCTATTCACCCCCCCCCCCTCTAGCCATCTAGGACGTTATAGTGCGGCTGTTCATGGTGTTGGTACGGTCGATCCGAAGCTCACTTCGGGAAAGACCATACAGCTCAAGAACGTGCATCATGTCCCCTCAATAAAGAAGTACTTGATTAGTGGCTCCTTGCTTTGCCGTGATGGCTATAAGTTAGTATTTGAATCCAATAAGTGTGTTGTTTCGAAGTTTGGAACCTTTATTGGAAAAGACTATGACAGCGGAGGCTTGTTCTGCTTGTCCTTGGTTGATACTTGCTTTAAGTCGGTAAACCATGTGGTTAATAATGTTGAGAATAATATTTGGCATTCGAGATTATGCCATGTTAATGTTGGTTGCATGTCCCGCTTAGCTAGTTTAAATTTAATCCCAAAATTTGATATGGTCAAAGGTTCTAAGTGTCATGCATGTGTTGAGGCAAAACAACCTCGTAAGCCTCACAAGGCTGCTACGATGAGGGAGTTGGCACCGCTTGAACTAATTCACTATGATGTGTGTGAGATAAATGGAGAATTGACCAAAGGTAGCGAGAGATATTTCATAACATTCATAGATGATTGAACTAGATTTTGCTACGTGTATCTTCTTAAAACTGAAGATGAAGCATTGATTTATTTTAAAATCTATAAAGCTGAGGTAGAAAATCAACTTGAGAAGAAAATCAAACGTGTGGGGTCTGACCACGGAGGAGAGTATTTCTCTAATGAATTTTTTAGAGTTTTGCGCGGTGCTTGAAATAATTCATGAGAGGACACCACCACACTCACCATAGTCCAATGGGATTGCCGAGAGAAAGAATAAATGTGAAAGGTCCTAATGGCGGGGAGGGGGGGGTGAATAGCCTAAAAAAATTTCTACAACAACACTTAACAAGCAAGTTAGTAAATAAGACTGTGTAGCAATAAAGCAATGCTTCCCACTAGCTATGCAGCCTCCTAGCAATTCTATAATTTCTAGATACACACAAAAACTAGGTTGCTAAGTTACTCCTAGGTGATCAAGGTACACTAACTAGTTCTACCACTAGGAGCTAACAAAGCTAAGCAAACTATGCAAACTAATCAAGCAACACAAAGTAAACTAGCAAAGTAATGCAAAGATGTGCTAGAATACAATACCACCGAGGAGTGTAGAGGATGAAGCCAATCACCGTGATCAATAAGAAATCTCCAACGAGCTCAAACAATTGACACGATGATTTTTACCGAGGTTCATGTGCTTGCCGGCAAGACGCTAGTCCTCGTTGTGACGATACACCCACTTGATGATTCACAAGCTTAATGGCGGTGCCAAATCCCACGGTGGGAGCTCAATGAATCACTCACAAGAGGGGACCCACAAGCCATGAGCAATCCACTAGTGATTCCTTTCGCGAATCTCCCCGTGGGGTAGGATCAACCGCTCTCAAGTCCATCGGTGTGGCCTCAAACAATCACCAATCGAGCTCAACACCACCACGAACTCCAAGCCGCTAGGGAACCAATCAAATCCCCAAGATAACAAGAATCCCGCAGCTCCTCCAAGGATCAAGTGCCTCTAGATACAATCAACAATGCAATGCACTTGGATCTCATTCAATCTCACCCAATAATCGAAGTTAGGCTAGAGAGATGAGTGGAGGGGAGTTTTCTCAGCTCACAAGAGAGTTAGAATGATCAAATGTGCAAGAGAGAGCTTAAAGTCCCGGCCACCACAAGTATATATAGGCTCCATCCAAAATAGAGCCGTTGGTGCTTCAAACTGGGGTTTCTGCGCGTTGACCGGACGCTCCAAGCATGCGTCCGGTCCGGCTTCCAAATACATGCGACAAAGCAAAAATCGAGCATGAGCCGCCGTCCGGTCGTTGGGTCCGGGCCGCCGACCGACGCTCCGGCCGGCAAAAAAATTCTGATTCCGCACCTTTACCGAATCGACCGGGACTCTAGCCGACCGGGGCGCTTTCCGGTCGATGGAGTTGCAGCGTCCGGCCGCCTCCCGGCGTCCATCAACGTCCCATCCTTGCCGTTCTTCCACGGTTCGCCGCTCGCCGCCGCCTTTCTCATTGGATTAGCCGTGGCATTCCCTCTTGATAGTCGGCTATCTATCCAAAATGTGATCACACTCTCTATAGTGTCTTGATCACTTGAAAAAAAAAAACCCTATCAAGTCATACCTTTGCCTTGATCTCCGGGTTCCTTCCTTTCGACACTTGAGCTCGATGATCCACCATGTCCATCATCAACGCCCATGTCCATGATCATGTTGCTCCACTCCATCCATCTAATCCTATCTCTTAAGCACACTTAGAGTAAAGGATTAGCATAACAAGGAGTCATCAATTATCAAAACCAAACAAGAGATTTGAAAATGCCATGTTGAGTACTGCGGGTTTATCTAAGGAATGGTGGGGTGAGGTCGCTTCGACCGTGAGTCACGTCCTAAATAGAGTGCCCACAAAGAACAAAGAAATTTCACCATTTGAGGAATGAGAGAAGAAGAGATTAAATCTTTCCTACCAAGGACTTGGGGTTGTTTGGCCGGTTAACGTGCCAATAAACAAAAAAAAAAACAAAGCTTGGACCAAAAACAAGAGATCGTGTCTTCCTCGGCAATGCCATTCATAGTGTGGGCTACAAATTTTTAATAATAAACTCTAGTGTTCCTGAGATGGTTGTTGATACAATCATGGAATCTAGATATGCAACATTTTTTGAAGATGAATTTCCCATGAAAATTAATACACCTAGCATATCTAATCATGATTCTTTTATGTTCCCTGCTTTCTCATGAACCGTAATACACGTTGATCTTGAAACCCATGAGAATATTTCGAGGAGGATAATAATATAGTCACTCGAAAGAGTAAGAGACAAAGGGTTGCAAAATCCTTTGGTGAAGACTTTATTTTATACCTCGTGGAAGACACTCCCACGACCATTGCTGAGGCTTATTCCTCTCTTGATGCTGACTTGTGGGAAGAAGCAGTGCAAAGTGAGATGTATTCTATTATGACAAATGGGACTTGGGAAGTGGTTGATCGTCCTTATGGACAAAACCTATGGGGTGTAAATGGGTGTTTAAAAGAAAATAAGGCCTAATGGTACTGTTGAGAAGTACAAGGCAAGGCTAGTTGCTAAGGGCTATAGCGAATTGGCTTGTAGTCCAATGGTAGGACGGTCCAATGGGACGCTACCCACCAGGGTTCAAATCCTGGTGCTCGCACCTTTTTCTTGGATTTTTTCAGGATTTACCGGCGTTGTGCATTTAGTGGTAATTAAGCAACGTTCCCGTCGACGACGAGGCGCCAATGGTGACTTTGAGAATCTCCAGATCTGTCGGGTGCTCAGGCCTTCGGAGGTGCTCATAGGGGTAGGGTTTGCGTACATGTGTTCATAAGGGTGAGTGTGCGTGCGTGTTGTGAGCGTCTGCGTTGTAATCGTGTCATTCTAAAAAAAAAAAAAAAAAAAAAGTTGCTAAGGGCTATACATGAAAGGAAGGAGAAGATTATTTTGACACTTACTCACTAGTTGCTCGATTGATGACCATATGTGTGTTAATATCCTTGGCTGCCTCACATGATCTTCTCATTCATCGATGGATGTTAAGACAACTTTCTTAAATGGAGAGCTTGAGGAAGAGATCTATATGGATCAGCCTGATGGATTTGTGACAAAAGGTGGCAAAGTTTATAAGCTACTAAAATCTTTGTATGATCTAAAGCAAGCCCCTAAGGTTTAGATGAGTCAGCAGCAAGTCCCGCACCGTTGGAGAAGTTTTTTCAGCGTATGAGTCGACTTCTGCATGATTCGGTTTTGGGCTGAGGTGGCTTTGTGGTCTACTCCCTCTGTCCCCTAAATGTTTGTCTCTAGAGAACCGTGTTTCCCTCATAAACACGCTTCTCTAGAGACAAACAAAAAGGGACCGAGGGAATATTTCTTTATTAGATGAACCGACTCAATGACTGGACGTGCCCTAATTGTTTGAGCCTAAGCCTATTCAATAACGTGTCACACACGTGTGATTCATCTTCTAACTTTCTTAATCATACACATGTGCATAAATAGCAATCTATTTATGGTGGATCAACCTTCACTTCAGTCAACTATTTATTTAAGGTGCGTTAACTTTTCATTCGAGAGAAGTCATTTTATCACGCCTAATATAATAGTATTTTTTTAGATAAAAGAAATTATATTTCCGGCTTCAGTCATCCGAGGATGCATCAGGCCAACAAAATTACAATTGAATATAATAGTATTTATTATGAGATATTATGATGTTTTTTTTATCTAAATTATGGCCATGCGAACCATCAGGCAATTTCGCTGGTCATGGATTATCCTTCTCTTGTTGCTTGCATCATCATATAATAATAGAAAAAAAAAAAAACCACACAGTGTATATGAACGAATCGCCTAGGGTCTTAGGCGAATGTGAAGACAAATAGCTCGTTATTATTGACTAGGAAAAGTGCCCGTATGCGTTGCCACGGAAAAAAAAAATGTATATATCAAGCTCGTCGTGGTTGAACTCCGCGTCGCCGTTGCAGCCCGCGTCTGTGCTCCCCCTCTCCTAGATTCACGCCTCGGTGACCACTGCCGTTAGCTAGCTCTCATAGCCGAGCTCCCCTTGCCGCCATCCCAGCAACGCTCTATGGCCCTCGGCGGCACCTCGAGATCTGCGTGTCGCCGGTGCACTCGAAGCTCCACCTCGTCGCTTTGCGAGCCGCGCTCCGACGATTTAAGAAAATTACCAATACTCAATTCGATTTCAGAATTTTAGAGAATTCAATGTCATACTAAACATGCGTGCTGCACCTCAAGGGAATCCTAAATTGCAAATCTAAAGAATATATATACCACGTATACAAACACAATCATGGGGCTTAGCCGCTTAGCAATTTCTTGTTACCTCCGTCACTTTCAAGACGCGTATCGCAGACCAGAACGGTGGCCCGCACGTAGCTGCCGGGCGTTCCCACACGCTCCGGCCGTCGCCGGGCTGTAGAGGTACACCACATCATCTTGGTCGTGACAGTCTCGCAGCACGACGCGTCGGTCACGGCTTCCATAAAACGATAACGCCACGATATTGATGACCCTCATATGCATATATATGCTAGCTCGCTCATATTGGCATGTTCGATCGCGGCATTATTGAACACGCACGCATGTACAATAAGCTGCCGTGTCTTGGGCGAGCTTATGGAGCAGCGTGTAGATGTCGAAGATGGCGAGCTTGAGGTTGGCGTGCCGCCGCTTGAGCGCTTTGACAGTGGCGTTCAGCTTCTTGTTCAAGGTCTCGGCATTGCGCTTGAGCCTCGCACGCATGTGTCCTTGCCCTCGCCGTCAAACTGATTGACGTCGACAAATACCAGCCAGATTGATGAATGGTATATATGTATGTCGAGAGTTTTTTCTTTGCCCTCCGTCGACCTATTTGGATTTGGATATAGACTTCCGTGGATTGATGAATCGTATATAAGAAAAAAAAAAATCGTGGAGAGTTTTATTTGCCCGCCGTCACACCTATTTGGTTTTGGACAAGAAATCATATATATGTATATATGTGGAGAGTTTTTTTGCCCGGATTTAGAGCTCTTTTTAAATGTACTATACCTAACGATTAGTACGCATATTCCGTATGCTATACAAACACGTATCCCGACTTGGCGGAAAACGAAATAGTTGGGCAGAAAAGGCAGAAAAAAAAAGTGAAAAAAGGTGCGCGATGGGCAAAAGCGTAAAAAGGCCCGACGTAAAAGGGAGGTGAAAAGCCCGGTGAAAAGCCCGTGAAAAGGAGGTGGGACTGAAATTTTTCTCTTTATTAGTAGGTATAGATAGATATAGATATACACCGGTCCATATGACCGTACTACAAATTATTACGCATTGTGTTTGCAACCCAAACACGGTTACAAATCGTTTACTAGGGATTTAAAAATGGCTCGTATTCGTGTATCTATCTATTATATCTATATTGCCTACAAAAAGGTCCGCAAAATATCCTCGCTGATAAATTATGCTTAAACTAAGCCTAGTCTTTAAGTCGTCCGTGATCACCATCACGTACGATCACCGGAGCTTGATGTTCAACTTGCAGTCCATGGTCTTGACCCCAAGGCTACCCTCGATGGCGAGCTTGTTGAGCACGAGGTCACAGCGGACGCTGGGCGTGAGCTTGGCCGTGGTGAACGGCCCGACCTTGACCCTCACAGGCACCTGGCCGCGGAACACGAGCGGCAACTCCCCGTCGGCGTTGTTGACGTGCCTCATCACCTCGACGACGCCCGTGCCCCGCAGGCGCGCCTCGCTCATGGCAACGTGGACCAGCGCCGCGTCGCCGCGGGGCCCTGGTAGAAGGCCGGCAGCGCGCCTGGGGAGAGGCGGTAGCCGCCGAACCAGACGGAGAGGTCGGAGCCCTCCTCATAGCGGATGCCGATGGCGCGGTTTGGGTTCTCGAACCGCACCGACGCGTCGAACGTGGCGTGCGCCGTCATGTCGTCATCCATGTCGAATGCATTCACGTTCAACGCGTGCACCGTGTACCGCGGCAGCTTCGGGTCCAGCGCCAGGTACAGCGCGCCGAGCAGCGCGGCGACGAGTGCCAAGGCGAGGAGGACGACGCTGGCGACGCGGCAGCAGCAGCCTCCGTGCGTCCTCCGCTTCCCGTGCTTGTTACTACCCGTGGGTTCCTGTTTTTCGCCGATGTGGACGTGGAAGGTGACGCCGGCGCCGTAGAGATGTCTCCGACCTCGAGGTCCACCTCCGCCTGGTGGGTCATGTCAAGACGTGCTTTTTGCTACACGTCGTCGTTACCCGCGCAGTTAGAACCCAGAATACGTGCAACGGTTTGAGGCTACGTACGTCGAGTAGTGGACGAGCAATTGGATGCAGAGATGCTGATATTTATACGGAGCAAATCACTTTGCCGGTCGGAAAGGGGTTGTGTGTTCGGAGTCGGCACGGCCATCGTCTGAATTCTCGGAGTAGGAATCTGATCTTATCTCTACTAAAAAGACCGAAAGTAAATCGTTTTTTTTTACAGAAAAACAACTCATATATTAATATAAAGTAGCAGTCTTACACAAAGGCCCCCGAAAAAGAGCAAATTACAGAAAGATCCCCTAGATCTGAATCTAGAAACCGCTGCCGGCGGGCAGCTCGCCGGGCGAGCTGTAGCAAAGATCCCGAGGGCACGAGTTGCAGTGGAGCGGAAGGGCTTCACGAACCGAAGCTTGAAGTGGTCGACGACTTCTTCTCGCCGAAGCATCACCGACGGCCCAAAGATAAAGAAGAAAACGGCGTCGGCGGGTAAAGGATTGATGTCGCCGAGCCGGTGGGAGGCTCATCGCTCAGGCGGTGGCGCAGTTCTTCCCCGATAGACAGGTCAAGACCTAGACAAGCTGCTTGGAGGACGGAGGCGGAGGTGGGAACGAAGAGAGGAGGGGAAAACGGCGGCGGACATGGAGAGGATGGAAGCAGATCTCGACGAAGGCGAATGGAGGGGGAAGATGGAGTGAAGGAGACGAGATCTCGCGGGGAAAGCGACGGTAGGTGCTTTATTTGTCAAACTCACCGAGCCGAAGAGGCCGTCGTCGACAAGATAGATCGCCAGCACGGCGATGATGGTGATGGCGGCGGAAGGAGAGGCCCGATGGAGACTAGCCATATCTAGGAAAATAAAAAGGAAACAAATACTATAGGAAAGGAACGAAAAGGGGAACCGACCCCTACCCTACTCGCCGTGAAGACGCCGAGAGGGAGGGCAGGGACCGGCGGGCGGCGGCGGATTAGGAGGCGGTCGAGGAGGGAGAGAAAGAGAAACGGCATTTCGCCACTACCACGAAGGGAAAGAGCCACCGAAAGTAAATCGCTGACCCCAAATAATCACCACGCCTCCCGCGCGGCTCCGCCCCTCGGCTTCACCTCGCACCTCCGGGTGAAAAACTTCCAGGCGGTTCCCATGCGCGCGCCTACTCGCCAAAGAGGCCCCGGCGGTCCCACACACGCGCTCTCGACTCCTCTCCCCTCCCTCCCCGTCCCGCCGCATCGCCGCCGGGCCGGGCGAGGCAGCCGCCGCGACCAATCGGCGGACTCGGAAGCCGCCGTCGCGTCCACTAGCGGTGCCGGCGCTGGGGTTTCATCGCGCACGATGGACCGCCGCGATCGTAGCCCTCGATGGGGACGTGGGATGCCGCGGGTCGCTTGGCGTGGCGGCGTGCCGGGTGCCGCCGTCATGCATCTCCACCGCGCCAGCGCCAGCTTAGCAATGCCATGGTTGTCGAGATGCACAGGGGTTCACACAATCGCCGGCGGTCCTCTCGAGGTCCTCTCCCGCCGACGCCATTGCCCGATCTACCCCCTTGAATTCCTCGTGTCTCTGCCAACCTATTCACCCTCTTTCCCATCGAGTACTCCCATTGTTCCTGATTTCTTTTAAATAGATTTTAGTGCCTATCATACTTGAATTTGATGAGGACATGTGTGAATGTTCCTTCTGCTTACTGTTTGTAGGTTTATACAATCGTTTGCTTTGTGGGGCACTTTGAAAGTGAACTACAGTGGAGTATGGATGAATAATTGTTTTCAATTGTTTTTTGCCCTTGCATCAGACTTGCAGTTCAAGCAGATTTTTAGTGAACCAATTGTTAAGTGGATATACTTGTTTAACATTTTTGAATTGCGCAAGTCTGTATATATATTCAGCCAGAAGCATAACCATTTTTCGCACTTATGTGAGGACATTTGGTGATCTCAAGCTCTGTTTTCACACTGAACTCTGTTATCAAAATCGACACAATTCAGTGATCTCTGAAATTGGTCTTGAAAACAGTGATTACTGTAATTGATTCTAGATCAGTGGAGAGCAGAGATAATTGTTTCAACTGAAATTGGGTGATTTAGGAGTTGGGGTTTGAGTGAAGCTTCCACTTCGTTTTGGTGTAACCGTGTTGGGCCATTTTGTTTTTTTACATTAGTATGGAATACTAAAATATCATTATTTCTCATAAGTGCAAAATCCACCACCTGGATGCTGCCGAACTCCTGGGAGCTCACCAACCGGCGGCGGCCTTTTTCGCGAGGCTGGCCAGGGATGACTTTTTGCAAAACAACCCCGCACTTGGCCGGCCCAAGAGGGTCCTATTCCCGTCACCTTCCCCCACGCGCTTCTGTTCGCGACGGAAAAGGCCGCCGCCGGCGGCTTGGGCACGGCGCCGCCATCCCTGGCCAGCCTCCATCTTCCTGAGCAGCGCAGACAGGATCCTCCCCTCCGCCTAGTCCCTCGCCTCTTCCCTTCGACGTCCTGAGTGCAGGGATCCGGGACGAAGTCGCCACCGGCAGGGGCGAGGACCGCGGCGAGGGCGTCCGTTCTCGGCGCGGGGGAGCGGTGGCGTCGCGGGTCCTCGTACGCGTCCTGACGGCGGTGACCAGCCCGCCCTTGCTGCTGCCCAGAGTGCGCCGAACCTGCAGCCCAGAGTTCGTGGTCGGAGCGGAGTTTCTGAATGTTCTGAAAGTATCTGAATGTCTGTACATATTCCTTGGTCCTTGCTGCTGTCAAGTACTATGGCAATGTCTGAATCTCTGAATGTAAATTCCTTGCGGCTTCCGGAAGATCGACCTTGGCACAGCTGGCGGTTTGGTGCTGATGGATCGTGATTCGTGAATCGGTGGTGGAGGCACGGGACCTGGTGCTGATCGATCGTGATCCCCAAGGTCGACAGGCCAGCAAGGCGGCGGCCTCCGGTGCCTGCGGTGATCCGTTTGCTTCGACGGGCAGGGCCGCAAGGTGGGCAGCCTGGCGGCGGCGGCAGCCTTCGGTGCCTGCGGCTGCAGGTTCGGTGAATACCGGGGATGGCCGGGCGCGGGTGACTCAGACGGCAGACCCGGTGGCCGCGTAGGGTTTTTATGCAAAAGGTCAAGGAGTGCGGGCGTGATTACGCAAAATATCCTGTCCTCCCTCCCTGGTCCTCGGATGCGGAATCAACGGCCTAGAACGCTGCGGTGCGCATTTTTGCATATATAAGGCATAAAGATATGGGATACGCTCCTCCCAAAGAGAATGATTGGACTGTAGAGTTGTAGGGTCAGTAAACTGAAGTAGCACTCTCTCTCTCTCACACACACACACTAGGTCACATAATGGTTTCGAAGAAGAAATAATTAATCAACAAGAAACTCATTATTAGGGAGCCAAACTTCCAATTTTAGGAGATTTTTTGTTTTGCTTGCTGTACACTACAACAGAGTTACTTTTTTCTTATTGAAGGTTGCATCTGAATTATCATTTACAAATGCAAAATTCATTTGCCATAGTTGTGAAATCAAGAAACCTTGTGATTCCTGCAAAATATACTTGGACCATTTGGATGGAAAGAAAATTGTCAGATCCAAGAATTTAGTACTCCAAGATGGCCACCACTATCTGGAAGATCTTGTGGCTTCCTACAGGTTAATACTCCCTATCCACTCATCGATGTGATACTACTTTTATATGCTAACAAAATGTTCGAGGCTTATCTGTTGGATATTCAGATGTTTGTAAACAGCTTTCATACTTGGAATACAATTGTTCTTTCCAAAATAACCATATTGTACAAAGATACAACAAAGAACTGACTATTTGGTCCACTCGGACATATTGTAAACAAATCTTGTTCCTGAAGAATAAAATGGCCATAAATTAATCCAAATCCTAGAAATCTGTAAAACAAAAGCCCCTAAAAAATTATAGGACCTGAAGATTTGCCGTCCAGCTTTGAAAAATTGTACTTGAATGAAACGATGTGTAGGGCAGTTGAGTTACTTCCTACCTTTGGAAATTAATAAGATTTCATATTGAAACTATCTCTTCATATAGGAGGGCTCTCATAAGTAATTTGAACCTTGATGCAAACACTATTGCTAAAATACAGAGGGAATTTGTTATTTTTCTACTATACAGTGGTTGTCATGGCAGCTTTCCCACAGTTTTGATTTCAGATGGAGATTGAACTTCATGTACATTTCAAGAGGTACCATGACTAATAGGTTATGTACGAGTACCATGACGTTTCTTGTGTTCCATTGAGTGATTCTAGACTGAGTGTCTGTGATGATAGTGGATGACTCAGGAGGTAGGGACGCATGTGGGCCTGGGATTATTGGCCTAAGCAAATCAGCATATGTAGATTTCCTAAAAAAAATCAGGATATGTAGAGTATAGGTAAAACAAATGTTTGAGAGAAAGCATATGAGTTACTGAGCTCGGGATTTCACACATGCATCGGCTTATAACCTGTGCACATTTATGTTGCAAGGTGGGAATAAATCACGCTTCTCACATATGTATATTTTCAATCGGCTAAAAAAGGCTTGATGATGCAAGATCAAAGTCAAAACATTATTTTCACAAAATAAAGTTCAAAAAAACATTTTTTACTCTAGTACATGTATACAAATTTAAATTATTATGATTTTTTCGTAACAACGCACGGGCATTGACCTAGTCAATGTAAAAGGCGCATACAAAATAGCAACCCTGATTTATCTTGTTGGATTTAATCAAGCTCAACCATAATTTAAATAAAAAAACATTACAATTCTAATATTAAATATTAGGTGCCAAATATAGGTTGCCTATTTGGCATATTAAAATTAACAAGGTTGCATTTTTTTACATGAGTCCAAAACTGCTAAAAACTTATATAGCACTACATGTCCTTGGCATATTTGCTCTAGCGTCTTGTTCATTTCCCTTCCCAAAGAACAATTTATTATCTTAATATTTCCAGAGTTGGGTAACAACCATAATTAGCATCGGTGGGCCACTTCGTCTATATCACGATTCACTACATGTCGGGAACCAAAATTACCAAAATTAGTTGTCATGACCCAAAAAAGGATCGCCCAGGAATAGGGCCCAACAAAGGGGAACCGCCGCCGCCTAGGGTCCAAGGCCCAGGCGCACATGCGCCTCATGGTCGGCCGCCACCATCGTCGCCGTAAACGCGCCACGTCGCTTGCTTCGCAATTAAGTAAGGAATATTTAAGGAATAAAGATAGGAATAAAATAGGGAATAAATAGATTGCTTGTAAAAGAGGATTTCCAATCTATAAGGAAACCTCTAGATCTTTCTTACCATGCAAGTCTCTCTCGGATTATAAATACAAGGGGTATGTAGTCGGTTGAATCTTAAGAAGAAATAAATTAAAGGGGTAACTCCCAACGGCTCTCCAACTCTTGGCTCTCTCTCTCTCCCTCTCACCCACGCACCCCAAGCCCACCACCGTCGTCGCCACCTCGCCGCCCCGGCAAGCCCGTAAGTGCGGCCCCGCCCCTCCTCTTCTTCCTCTTCTCCAACAGGTCAGGCAACCCCGATTGCCACCCCCCGTCTTGGCAACCCCGATTGGCACCCCGCCGGCAACCCCGATTACCGCCCCCCGACGCCGGCAACCCCGATTCCTGCCTGAGCTGTCATGCGTCATCATCGCCATCTCCTACCCGCCAATCAGCATCGAGCCCGCCACCCACACCATCACGCCGTCGATCGCCTTCCCCGCTGGCGCCGCCGCCCCAACGCAACGCCAACCACGTGTCATGCTTGGAATCCAACTAGCCATGACAGGCGGTATCCGGAGACCAGGGACGATTCCCACCACCGATCGCTTCCAACCACCACCAACGCCAAGATCCGATGGACAACCATAAGATCGCCGAGCTCCGGACGGGATCTCGGGAGTTTGCTGATTTCGTGAGGGAAATCCAGCCAACTTCACCGCCCTCCCGGAGAAGCTCGACCAACCTTGCTACGACGACCACCAAGGACGACGCGACGCTTGGCGCCGCCGCAATGGACGATAACACCGTCCCGACATCCACGACGACCGTGGCTACCGCCGCCGCACCACCGCAGCCGACGCTGACCATGCCGCCCGACGAAGCGCGCCAACGGCAACCACGCGTCAAGTTGGGCGACCTCCTCGACGACGCTCCTACCATGGTTGCCACCGATGACAACGGTGCCTCCCGAGGCGCCGCCGACATCGCCCCTCCTTGATCACGACGCCGCAAGCAACGAGCACACCTACCCCAAGGATGCCCCCAAATACCGCAAACCCGCATCGAATCGGGAGGCTACCACCAACGTCCACCACCGCCGATGAAAAGCCTACCCAACTAGGCCAACATCTCACGGCTACTACAATGGCACAGATAAGTTTCCCCGGTCACTAGCAACATTATCTTTGACATTGGGAAAATCTGAGTGCCAACAAGGACGACTCAACGACGTCGCCCGACGCCGACGCCGACGTCGCCAACATCCCGGACAACAACGGCGACATGAACAACAACGACAACACCTGCGCCAACCGGGACGTCCTCAACACTGGTACCATCGACGACATCGCTAACAACATCAACGCTATCATGGGCGCCATGAACGTCAACGACGTCCTCAAGGATGCCAACGCCGATGACGACCCCCCTGACGACGACTACGTCTTCACCATGCCTACCATCGACAACAACTATAAGGGCATCAACCACGCCGACACCCTCACGGCCAACCTCGACACTGGCAACCACGACGTCCCCCACATGGGCGCCACGGCCGATGAGAACACCGACGCCCTCCCAGGTGCCACCAACAAGACGGTCATTCACTCGCCAACCTTCGACGACGACGACGATCTGCTACACCTGCTGGACATCCTGCCGACATCAACAATGGTAGAGAATACCATCAATAAAGCTGCAGATCCAGTAAAGGCGACACCATCAGCACCACGCCAGCAAAAGATCAGGTACACTGCTGCCCAACTGATGAGAACAACACTCCTCTTTCTTTGGCTCCTCTGCTTCACCAAGATGACGCCTCGGGAGAATGGAGACAACATACCATGGTGCCCCACTCGCGGTTTTGGGACGTCCCTCAACGGCGACACCAACAATCATTGCGACGTCGACTACGCGGCTTTGGCAGCAGGGACGACTCCAGAGCCACACCTATGGACTCCGATGTTCCACGACATCTATGTCCAGTACGACTACGCCAACAAGTCGTGGGCTGCAATGCACCAGGAGGCGCCCGACATACGGAGCATGGCAACCCAACTCGCTCAAGAGATCGACACTTCCATCTTCAGCAAGTCTCGACTTGGGGCCTTTACCGACGACGACAAGAGGTACATACCACCCACATCAACCCCCTACATCGTCAACCTCGTCACACCCCCGAGGGCCCCCCCACCTCAACTTGCTACTTCAACGGACCACAAGCTCCATGGCCTCATTTGGAATCACAGAGTTCCGGATGAAGGCACCCGGCTTGGGCACCACTAGAGGAAATTGATAAGCCCTCGACAACCGTGGCCATTCGAGCGACATCCATTCAACTACAACATCAGCATCTCCATCTTTGCCCAGCGCATCAGATATGTCACCAGTGCAGAACCACAACGCGAGGACGCGCTGTCAGCGAAAGGGGGGCGAGATGTCATGACCCAAAAGGGATCGCCGGAATAGGGCCCAACAAGGGGGGAACCGCCGCCGCCCTAGGGTCCAAGGCCCAGCGCCAAGATGCGCCATGGTCGGCCACCGCCATCGTCCGGTCAGAAATGCGCCACGTCGGTTGCTTCGCAATTAAGTAAGGAATATTTAAGGAATAAAGATAGGAATAAAATAGGGAATAAATAGATTGCTTGTGAAAGAGGAATTCCATTCTCAGAAGGAAAGTTCTAGATCTTTCTTAGCATGCAAGTCTCCCTCGAACTATAAATACAAGGGGAATGTAGTCAGTTGAATCTTAAGAAGAAATAAATTAAAGGGGTAACTCCCAACAGCTCTCCAAATTCTAGGCTCTCTCTCCTCTCACCCACACGCCGCCGCCACCCCAAGCCGCCACCGCTGGTCGTCGCCACCTCGCCGCCCCGGCGGCCGGCGTCGGTCTCCCGCCGCCCTCCCTCTTCTTTCTCTTCTCCAACAGTCCGGCAACCCCGATTGCCACCCCCGTGCCGGCAACCCCGATTGCCGCCCCGACGCCGGCAACCCCGATTGCCGCCCCACGCCGGGCAACCCCGATTGCCGCCGAGCCGCCAGACGTCATCATCGCTCATCTCCTACCTCGCCATCAGCATCGGCTGCGTCACCCACACCCGTCACGCCGTCGATCGCCTTCCCCGGTCTGCTGCCGCCGCCCCCAACGCCGTCGGCGGCCCACGTGTCATGTCGGAATCCAACCGGTTCATGACATTAGTCCTCTGTGAGGGCTTGTTGTTCGCCGATGTGGATGTGGAAGAGGTGACGCCGGCGCCCGGCGGAGACGCCTTGTTATCCGGCCTCGAGGTCCACCTCCACTTCGTAGGTCGTGTCGAGACGTGACATTGTTTTTTTCTACGCTCGCCGCCCGCGCCCCGCAGTCGAACTTAGAAGGCAACTCGCCCTGCAAGCCCTAGTCAATGTAAAAGGCGCATATAAAATAGCAACCCCGATTTATCTTGTTAGATTTAACTACGCTCGACCATAATTTAGATAAAAAACATTACAATTCTCATATTAAATATTAGGTGCCATAGAATGACTAATCTTTTGAATGCAAAGTTGACTAGAGATTAACTCACCATAAATAAAGAGTTGACTGAAGTGGAGGTTGATCCACCATAAATAGATTGCTATTTATGGATGCACATGGAGGAGTACCATGCCACCATCACAATTCAGAACCCATGTATTCACGAAAAAAATTCAGAAGCCATGAGTGGAGACGGGGCCAACTAGCACCCGCGCTTCGCAGCTTACCCCAAGCCCCGGAGGGAATAAATTGGGTGGACCTCCCCCATTTTACTCTAAATAGAGAGATTAGGGTATAAAATTTAATATATAGATTAGGGAATATAGAGGTTAGGGTTTAGGGTTTAATATAGAGATTAGGGTATAAAACTTAAAATAGAGATTAGGGTTTAGGGGCTTAATATAGAGATTAGGGTTCAATTTAGTGTGTAGAGTTTAGGTTTTAAGGGCTTAATATATAGATTAGGGTACAAAATTTAAAATAGAGATTAGGATTTAACTCATAATATAGAGATTAGGGTTGAAAGATTAATATAGAGATTAGGGTTCATAGTCTTATCTCTTAATATAGAGATTAGAGTAAAATGGGAGGAGGTCCTCACGGTGAGGACCCGCCCACCCAATTCGTTCAATCCCACGCCTCTAACACTCCATTGACATAGACGGCGCCTAGCAAGTATTTGAGGAAATGCCTCCAAGAGAAGCTACTCCCTAACACACATATCTAGCTTCGCATCCTTCCATGCGTAGATGCGTTGTCTCGCCTTCACTAACAAGGAAGCAACAAAATGGCGCCGCCTCCTCCACTTTTCTCGGCCGCCAAACTACCGGCCAAGAAGGTGATGGTGGGGAAGCATAAACTTACAAATTCACTACAATGTCGGTTCACTGTGGTACCGCAATTTTCGTAGCCTTAACGGTGGCTCTGATTTGATGTCATCACTTCCATCGAGCAATCCTCAACATAAGGACTTGTGCTAGCATGTCGAAGGTATTTTGAGCAACTACTTTGCAATTGAATGGTTTTTTAAATACCACACACAAGTACAACGCAGACGTCCCACACACTCATCATGCACACGTTTGTAAATCCTACCCTATGAGCACCTTCTCGAATTTGTTCGGAAAGACATTAGAACCTATGATTGCATTACACATTAGTTCTAAAAGTCTCTATCAATCAATGATGCTTCATTAACTTTTGCAAGCACAAAATTAGTAGTATTACATTGAGAAGATGTTTTGCCCATTAACTAATGTATTTTTCTAATTTATATGTACTTTCTTCATGTGCTGCATAAGTATTTTTGCATTTAGTCCCTCGATGTTGATTTGACTAAATCTAACCCCATGTGTGAAGGAGGATTTATTTTTTATTTCCTTGTTTTCTAGCTACAAGTCAAGCAACTTCACAAATTGTTGGGTCATACCATATTCATATGGGCCAAGTCCCTAGAAGAGGCCCAACTAGCCCTAGCATAGTGACTTGTAAATCTATCCCTCACCGAGGGTCGCTTATAAATCTCCATTGTCCATATATAATGACAAGCGCAAGGGGTTCTAAGTTCTCTCTTTCCAACCCTAAACCCTCCTCCTCTCCCCAACACCGCCTCGAACTAGAGTTCCAAATATAGGTTCTGAAAGTATATTAAAATTAACAAGGATGCATTTTTTTTACATGAGTCCAAAACTGCTGAAAAACTTATATAGCACTACATGCATTTGGCATATTTGCTCTAGCGTCTTGTTCATTTCCCTTCCCAACTACAATTTATTATCTTAATATTTCCAGTTGGGTAACAACCATAATTAGCATCGATGGGTCACTTCGTCTATACGCGAACCACTACAAGTCGTGAACCAAAATTACCAAAATTAGTCCTCCGTGAGGGCTTGTTGTTCGCCGATGTGTATGTGGAAGGTGATGCCAGCGCCGGAGAGACGTCTTGTTGTCCGGCCTCGAGGTCCAACTCCACTTCGTAGGTCATGTCGAGAGGTGACAATATATTGCTTGTTTATTTGTGTGTTTGTTTGCTACGCCGCCGCCGCCGCTCGCAGCATAGTCACAACTCAAAAGGCGACCATGCTCTGATATTTGTAGCGAGAAAAAATATGTGCCGATCGGAAAAGGAAGTCGCTTACGTGTTCGAGTCAGCACGGGAGGAATTGGCGTTGGCCATCGTCTCAGTTCTCGGAATAGGTATACGAATACGAATTGAACGCGGTGAAGAGCGAGGGAGCGCCGGATGGAGCTCCGCTGCGTCTGCTACTCCCCGCCGGCCGCCTGCGTGTCGCCGCCGAGCATAGCCGCCGCGTGTTTAGCCCGCGCCGGCATCGCTGGAGTCAAGCAAGACGTCCGCTGAAATCGCACCCGCAGACGAGGTCGCGCCCACCGAAAGCCATGCGCGCGCCATCGTGTCGCCGCCATGGCGCCAGGCCACCGCCCGTCCCACGAGGAGGGGCGGTGGGTGTAATGGCGGGGACACGAGCCACGCCATGCGTCTTTGTCGGCGCCGGCGACGACGACAGCCATCCGGCTGTGCTGCACCCGTCTAGCGTCCGTATTTAGGTTACTAATTGTAAGAATTGGACCCCTTAGTTCATTTCATTCATCAATACAAGTTTATATAGGTTACAAGTGACTCTTCATCTATGACTGATCGGTTCAATAACATATGACTCTTTGTTTCATATTCTAACATCAATGTCTAATTGGCTTCACGTGTTTCATATTCTAATACCCTCCCGCAGTCTCAACCCGGAGAGGATCGAACGTTGAGACTGGAGCGAAAATTGATGAAGACAGCAAAGGGTAGGCCTTTAGTGAAAATATCAGCATACTTGGATAGAGGTGGGGACATGAAGAACTCGAACATCACCAACAAATGACGTGCTCCTAACAAAATGAAGATCAATTTCCACATGCTTGGTCCTCCGGTGATTAAGCTGGATTGGACGATAGATACCACGACACTTATGTTATCACAATAAACAAGTGTCGCACGTGTCAAGGGACGATGGAGTTCTCCCAGTAATTGACGGAGCCAACAAGCCTCAAAGAACAGCATTGGCAACCCCTCTATATTCAGCTTCAGCCGGTAGATCGAGATACGGTGTGTTGGCGCTTGGAAGACCATGATACAAGATTGTCACCAAGGAACACACAATATCCGGAAGTACAGTGCCGAGTGTCCGGGCAGCCAGCCCAATCGGCATCAGAGTAGACTACCAAATCATGTGAACGGCTGTGGGACAAGGTGAGTCCAAAATGTATGGTACCCTTGATATATCGCAGAATCCGTTTAATGAGAGCGAAGTGAGACTCACGAGGATCATGCATATGTAAGAAAGCTTGTTGAACGGGATGTGCAATATCCGGGCGAGTAAGAGTTAAGTACTGAAGGGCACCTGCAAGACTACGATATAACGTAGGATCTGCAACTGGTGGTCCATCTTGAGCAGACAACTTGGATTGGACCTCAATTGGAGTGGAGCACGAGTTACAATTGGACATATTTGCCTTTAATTTTCCAAAATTTCAGAAGCATACTTGGCTTGTGAAAGGAACAAACCTTCTGATGATCTGTGAGCTGAAACCCCCAGGAAATAGTGCAGTTGGCCAATGTCATGGAGAACTCTTGCTGAAGAGAGCGAATAATTCGCTGAAGAAGAGACTGCGATGATGAAGTGAGTATAATGTCATCAACATATACAAGAAGGTAGGCCATATTTGTTCCATCACTGAATATGAAAAGTGAAGTATCACACTGAGAAGCCTGGAAACCAGTTGAAGTAATGAACATTTGGAAACGACTGTACCAAGCCCGTGGAGCTTGCTTGAGGCCATATAAGGCTTTGTTCAGCTTGCATACATAATCAAGGTGTGCTGAATCAACAAAGCCAGGGGGTTGCTGACAATAAACAGTCTCACTGAGTGTGCCATGAAGAAATGCATTTTTGACATCCAATTGATGAATAGGCCAATCAGTGGAGATGGCAAGAGATAACACAGTGCGTACTATTGCGGGCTTTACAACAGGATTGAATGTTTCATATCATAGTCAAGGCCTTGCTGTTGAGAGAATCCACGCACAACCCAACGAGCTTTGTATCTGGCAAGAGTGCCATCAGCATGGAGTTTACGATGATAAAGCCATTTGCCCGAAACAATGTTAGCATTTGATGGAGGTGGCACAAGATCCCATGTTCGGTTTGCAAGAAGAGCCCCATATTCTTCTTCCATGGCACGTTTCCAATTTGGATTAGAAAGAGCACCTCGATATGTTTTTGGAAGGTTGTTGATATCTTTGTGAACAAATGCAAGTTGAGGATTTGTCGGGGTTGACGGATTCCCGATTTTCCTCAATTGTGCATAGTGTGCTGATTAACAGTGGGTGGAACAAAGAACAATGGGTGCTTTGGAGGAGCGTTGAGCAGCAGGGATAACACCTGATGTTGCAGTTGTGTCACGGGGCCTGATGTTGAAGCGCCAATCAGAGGCCCAAAGCACCACCACCGACGTAGTGGTAGAAAGCCATCTTTGCCGCCAGGATCTGTTGGCATGGTGGTTGCCGATGAGGAGCCATGAGGGGTTGGTGCCGCGGCACGCCGACGCCGAGGTCACCACCGGGTGAGCCGGGCGGCACACCACCGTCCCCGGTGAGCGGGGCTGCTGATAGTGTGTTCAAGAACACCAAAGATACCGGATGTTGCCATGGGAATGACAAGACACCTCCCGATCATCCAGTATCATCAAAAACATCATATGCACTCAAAGGTCTTTGGTGAGGTGCGAGCAAATGGGAACTGTTGCTCATCAAAGGTGACATGACGGGAGATGAATACACGGTTTGTGGAGAGGTCTAAACAACGATATCCCTTGTGATTGTCAAGGTAGCCAAGAAGAACACATTCATTCGATGATCTTGGTGCCAGGTTTGTGTGTCATGGTGGCGAGATATTGGGGTAGCAACGACAAACCGAACACGCGAAGATGATCGTATTTGGGTGGAGTACCAAAGAGAACTTGGTGTGGGGTGCGATTTTGAAGTGTTTTGGTTGGGTAGAGGTTGAGGAAATGAGTGGCGGTGCGAAGAGATTCAACCCAATAGGGTCGGGGGGCATCGATGCTTGGAATAATAAGATGCGTATAATGTTATTAATTGATCAAATGACACGTTCGCTTTGCCATTCCGTTGGGGGCGTGTGAGGATAGGAAAGGTGAAGATGAATACCTTGTGCAAGAAAGAATGAGTGAGCAAAGATTGTTGTCAAATTCACGACCATTGTCGCATTGAAAAAAACTACACACGACGGTTGAAGTGAGTAAGGACATAGCTATGAAAATTGCGCAAGGCATTGAACGTGTCGATTTAAGAGCGAGAGGGAAAGTCCACAAATAGTGAGTAAAGTCATCCAAACACACGAGATAATATTTACATCCGTAGATGCTCATAATAGGTGATGTCCACAAATCACAATGAATTAACTCAAAAGGTTTGGATGCACGCGACAGAGTTTGAGAAAGGTAAACGACTATGACGACCTAATTGACGTGCATGACAAAGCGAGGTGTCATGTGAATTAGGTGTAACCGAAATGGATTTATTTGAACGCATAAGCGGGATAAAACATGAGCGCCGGGATGCCCCCCGCGTCGATGCCATGTAGTTTCCACAACAGCAAGGGAGGGCATGTGGAGGGCGAGGCGGGCGAGGGAGGAACGGGTAAATATCTCCGAGCTATCACATCGGTGGAGCACCGCCTTGGTTTCAAGATCCTTCACGGATAAACCAAAAAGGATCAAATTCAACCGAGCAAGGTAAATTGACGAACGTAAATAAGATTTGTTATAACCTCACGGAGACACAAGAACATTAGGAAGATGTAACAACCGGTCGATGTAGGGAAGGAAGTTTGACGAGAACAAAAATAGGTAGGGTTGTTGGGTGATTGCTCAACACAATACTTTATTGATGATCAAATGGTTTACAAAGTGGCCATTCAACATGGCCATTACAAAGGATACCGGGGGGTATTTATAGTCTCCCCCGGCTTCGTAGTTGTACAAAATTACTAAGAATTCCGAAAAGAACTTTTACAATGTATCAGTCTCAGCGAAGACGTATTCTTTGTCTCCACAATGCTTCAGACATAATCCTTATCTTCGCGTCGCCTTCTTCTCTTTTGGAGATGACTTTGTGACTCTGTAGCGAAGCTGTTACGACCATCTTCGCTCGGATCCTTGGCTTTGATCTTCTTGATTTCATGTTTGTTGTTCTCCTGCGAAGCCACTTCCTTCTGCGAAGCTACCTTTGGGTTTAAAACTTTATCTCTTTCTTGTGACTCATTTAATGCATCCTGAAATCTTCAAAGTTTGGGGCGAAAGTTTAAACAAAATCAAAGTTAGAACTCAACAAACCCCTCGTGGGCGAGGGCCGACTTCAAAGGCATGAAACCCCACGAATCATAAGTTTTTCTAAAAACTTTGTTTCAATCAAAACATTGTCCCAGACTTTGAAGTTGGACTTTGGATTTTGATTTTGACTTCGTGGATATCTTCGCTGGGTTTTTTTTTAACGGCTAGTTTGACCGTTTGACCGAAGGGGTCTATAAATAGCGGAGGACCCCCTTTTTCTTTCATCTTTTCAGAAGAGGGCCACCTTTTTGAAAAATTTTCTTTTGACGCGAAGTCGAGCTCCAGCGAAGCCTCTTTGTTTTTGCTATTTAGGTATATTTTTCTTCCGGTTATTCTTATTACATTGATTTGTTGTTTCTATGATTCTAAATGTTATTTTTCATCTATTTTAGAATGGCCCTTATTGATGACATCTTGCCTCGGTTCTCAAGAACAAGATGTCGATGAAGAAGCAACTTCTCGGCATGATAATTCGGATGAATGTTTTTCGATGTTTTGGCCTCAAAATCGGAGTTGCTTCGGATGACGCGAATTTCCTTGGTATTTGGTCGAAGCAAGATGACCGACGATGATTTCAAGAAGATGGTAAAGGATGGTGTTTTAAGAGCGGATCAATACAGGACCGGGCGGAGCCGATGAGAAGACTCCCAAGCCAAAACCCGATGAGTGTGTTGTCTTTAAAGATCTATTTTCTCATGCGGGACTTCGCATGCCTCCCCAGAATTTTCTCGAAGAAGTTTTCAAAAAATACAACATTGAGATGCATCACTTGACTCCCAACGCAATAGTCAAGTTATCTCATTTTTCTTTGGGCTATGCGGAGTCAAAACATAAAGCCGATATAGATGCTTTTCGTTCTTTGTATGAGCTACATACTCGCCGACTAGAACGATTGAACAACGCAAAGTGAAGCTATACTTTGGATGTTGCGGTTTCAAAGCTTCCCGAGGACGTAAAATGATTTCTCCTCGCTCGAAGAACAAGTGGGCAGATGGTCGGTATGACTATTGGTTTTATCACAAAGTTCCTATGGTTGAAGAAAACCGTGGTAGGAAGGGAGTTGCTAAGATTTACCCTTTGGCCGCATATGCACAAAGAACGCTTTGAATGTAAGCCAGATTTTTCTAAGTCCCAATCCTGTTCTAAATGTTTGAAGGCTTTCAAAAGGGTTGTTTCTCAACAATCAACTCGAGATCTTGTTGAGGAATACCTGGCTGCTGGTGTCTGGCCACTTAGGCTTGGCTGGGATTTTCTTCGCTTTCACACGAAGAAAATTAGGGATAAGGACTATATTTTCCCGGACGGAGATACCGTGATGCCTTCGCGGTTTAGAAGTGAAGAAGATTTTGTTGTTTGATGTCGAGAGCGAGCTGTGGACCTGCTTGGAAAGTACCTCCATCTGAGAGAGAAAATTGATGGATGACATTATTGGCAAAGATTATGTTAGATTGAATCATATTTTTGATTTAGCTAACATAACTTATAAGATTCGCCCACCTCCTGCTTATGCTCGTAAGAAGGATAAAAAGGAATCTGACAAGGATTTGAAGAGAAAAAGAAGTGATAAAGCTAAGCCATCTTCTTCAGCGAAGACACCGGCAAAAGCTAGTGTTGATAAGCCTCGGAAGAAGAAGGCTAAGAAGGTTGTGGCGGCTTTGCTCGACAACTTAGATTTGTCCGACAAATGGGGTTGACGGTTCTAATCTTGGAAATTCTGTTGAGGATTTGGAGGTGAGACAAATTTGCAAAACTTTTTGCTCCCTCCGGGTTAACTCCGGCTTTGCTTACTCCTCTTGCGCGGTACTTACAGAATTTTGGGTCTTCGCGAGAATCCGGTGACTACAGCAATGTTGGCGAAGGTGCTACCGCTGATGCTTCTATGATGGAGGCTTCTCCCTACTGGTATGCGCATCCCCTTCTTCACCTAGACTTAGGTGTAACACCTCTGGTGTTAATCAACTAAAATTTTGCCATGTCATCATGATCATTGCAAAGCATGCATGGTTAGAAAAAAATTTGAAATGCATTCAATTTAAAATAAGTTTAAATTTTAGAAAAAAAAAATGTTGTGCTTAGGGGTTAGGGTGCTTTTATTTTGATCACATGTGTTTGATCCAAATTTTTTGGTGTGGATGAATGTTTTCATAGTTAAAGTGTGGTAGTATGAAATTTGATCAAATTCTACTTTGATTTGAATTCCGAAAACCCTAATTTCCTAACCCTTCTTTACCCCCTTTTCCATAATTCAAAATCTAAGCAAAATTTGCCAAAATTTCCAAAAGCTAGTTTGTAGATCTTTTCTTGATGAACAAAAGATATGTACAAAATTTTTCAAGTTTTTGAGTAATTTTAAAAAGTAATTTTGAATTCAAATTTGTCCCTTTTTGACCCCATTTCAAAAAGTCATACTTAGAGGCCGAATTTGAAAATCTTCCAATTGTGAAAATTGTAGATCTTGAAAAATTAGGCCAAGTTGCTTTTTGGAGTTTTTCGAGTTCAGTTCAAAATTTGGGTGAATTTTGCATAAAACAAAAGTTAGGGTTTGGGGGCTCAAGAAACGCCTGGGGTACCCTCTGCTCACGCCCATGCCGGCTGCCGGCCGACGCCGTCGGCGTGGCGTTCTCGCGGTTCCGGCGTCTTCGTCTTGTATTTGAGCAGCCGGTAGTCGAGGATTCGTGAAGCCCCCGCCACCTCACCACCCGTCCGTTCCCTTTTTGCCGGCCGCCGTCGGTTTTTTTTTCGAAAAGCCATCGCCGCCGGCCACCTTGCTCCGCCGCCGTCGCCGCCGCCGTCGAGCTCCAATCCACAAAATTGATCTTACCAACGAGGCGCAACTTAGCTGCGCGTGGTTTGAGCTAGTCCCGCGTCCGGCCTCATAGCCCGGCAGCGCCCCGTCTTGCCGGCTCATCTTCTTCCCTTGGCCGGCGAGCACCCCCGCGAGGTGCCCCGTCGCCGCCAAATGACTCGGTGAGCCTCGTGCCAATCTATCTTGATCTTTAGCTTTGCCTCGCTGTTCTTTATCGTGGTCGGCTTGGACTGCTGCACAAGCAGATCGGGACGCGACCGGAACCGCCAAGGTGCCACCGAGTTCGCTCGCCGCCGCCGGGCTGCCTCGGGCCGATCCGCTTCGCCTCGTCCCCGCTGCAACCAACGCGAGCACCGTAGTCGCGGGTGAGTTGCTGCGCGACTTGCCCGATCGGTCGTCCGCTCGCCGACCGCGCGGCCGACGGCCGAACGCCGCCACGGCGAAGCCCGCCATGCCATCCGCCGCGTGAGAGCGGCCCTAGTTAGGGGCCGGGTTTGTTTAAGTGAGGGAAATGATCGCCTCGGAGGTGCCGAAGGTGATGCCGTGCGCCGGCGCCGGGGAGAGCTCCGGTGAGCTCGCCGCCGCGTCGTCAACGCCCTTGCGTTGCCGCCATGGCCGTCGACAAGTGTGCCGCCGTTTCTTTTAAAGCGGGTTTTTAGGGTGCCATGTGATGCGGGAGAGAGAGGGGGTAGGGGTAGGTCGCGTCGCCGGCGAGGAATCGCCGGCCAACCGCCCGCCGCCGCCGGGTCCGCTGAGGGCTTTGGCGGGCCGGCCTTGTCTTTGTGTTGGGCGGGTTGTTGCGTCGTGGGCGAGCCAGGCGGAATCGCCCAAAGGGCGGTTTCTTTTAAATTTCCGTTTTTCCGTTTTTCTTTATGAATGAATAGTGTCCTGGTTTTGTAAAATTCATAGAAATTTGAAAATAGCCTCAAAAATTCTAAAAATTTTTGTAGAGTCTTCTTATGAGTATATTTATATATGAAAATTTTGAAACTTTGATTTTGAGTAGTTCTTGTATGATTTAAAAATACAATCTTTAATTGAAAAATGCATCTTCTATGATTTTTAGAAAATTATATATTTATTCAAAAAAATCATAAAAATTTATTTGGTACTGTTTTATGATGTGTCCTACTTGTATAAAAGTTTGGAGTCGTTTTGAAATGTTTAAATTATTTTCTATCTTATGCTCTATTATTTCATGTGGTTTATAAATTGTTTAGTGTCAAATAATTTAGGTTTTTGTGTGACTTTTGGGTTGTTTTGTGAATCTTGGATCATACCACAATTAAATGGTCCTTGAGAACTCCTTAGGCAATGGTGATGATATCTTGTAGAGTAGTTCAACAAGTTGGTTTTGTTGGGTTGCAACTTTATCGTGAAGGAAAGTTATATTCAAGTTGTTATCATTTCATGCATCGCTTAAGCATCATATTTAAATTCCATCATGTTGAAGCATACATTATTTCGTGTAGTGAACGAGACCGAGATTGTTAAAGCCGAGCCGATTCTTGAGGAGGGTTATTCCGTTGGAGAGGATTTCTTTTATTGTGGTGTTGGCCCCGAGTCCCGCATCACAACGAAGGCAAGCCCCTGATACATTTAAACCTTTCCTTGTATTTTACAAAGCTTTTACACTTATGTTTATGATATGTTGCATTAAGTACTAGGAGCCGAGTGATAACCTAATTGCCGCTTTATCATCCTTGATTATTGCAATACCATCCTTGTTAACCTTTGTTTTATTCGAAAATGCTTAGTGATGCTTAGCCCCGCTTAATTAGTTAAGCTTTTTCATCAAAATGTTTTATTTATGAATATGGTACCTTTTTGGAAGAATAATGAGGTGTAGAGTTTAACTTGAGACCGGCGGGACACGGGTTGTGTCTTTGGGTTAAGTTGCCGACAGGTTGCCTCGGTCGTGCTTGTCCCGTCTCGTGTCGGTTAAGGACCTTTTCGTTAGAATTTGTTATACCGCCACATATACGAGTAAGCCCAAGATCTCGGAGGTGAGCCAAATCGTGAACGTATAATCGCAAGACCGGGAGTGGAGAGATGGCGGGAGTACAAGTTACCCTCGTGGGTTAAAGTCCCTGATTGGAGGTGTACGGTACTCTCGGGTGGCGAGGACGCGGTCCCGCTTTTGACGGTCCGAGTGAGGGTTGACATATGCAAGTTCAAGTTCTACATATGTCGTGGTGGTGAGGTATCCCCCCCGGGTTTTAAGCGGTTTGAATCGGCGCTTGCTCCACGAGAAAAAGGAGACTTGATCCTCGCACCGTCTTCGTAGTAATTGATGGAATATGGTTTTGAGGAAAGAAAGTTGGCTTATGAAAGAAATGTTTGCTCTAGAGTAGGATAACCTAGAGTATATGAGCTACTAATATTATTTAAAAATATTGAAAGTAAGGATTCACTTTTAGTAAGCTTTTCTCGCAAAAAAGAATTCTTGATTCTTGCTAAGCCTTACCTTGATTCCCCTAAACTTGCATTCCTAAGTCTTCTCCTATTTTCCTTTAGTCGGTTAAGTCTTGTTGAGTACTCCCGCACTCGGGGTTAGATTGACCCTTGTTGTAGGAGCAGGTCATGAGCAGTTTGTTCTCGTCCCCGCCGCATGACGGTGTTTCAAGAAGAGGATGATGAGTAGAGGTGAACCCTTGGGCAGGGGTTGTCTTTGTAAATATGTTTAATGTTACTCCAATAAACTCGGGTTGTGATATTACTACTTAAGTTTGTTTTGAACAAATGGTTTGTAAAATTATGGTTATGTAATCCTTCCGCCATTTTACTCGATGTATTTTGAATAAAAATGTTGTAATACCGAGTGACTTGTTAATGAGATCCTGCTCGGAAGATTAATAGCACTTTCTAGATTATTGGGAACTCATGCATAAAGATCGAGGGTCTTAATGACAATGATAAGTGCATGTGGGCCATGTAATTTAGGAGGTTCTGTTACATTAGGGATCCCACTCCCGATTTTCCAAATGGGTTAAATGTGTCGACTTCGCTTTATGTGATGATCATGATTGCCTTGAATTAGCTAAATTAGCCAAAAATATTCACATGAGTCACTTGTTAGTGAATCCGAGAAAATCCTTCCCCGCCTCAAAAAGAAGTTTACGAAAGAAATGTGGAAGCCGATGGTGCAAATGGGTTGCCTACGAGCCTGCTTCAGAGGAACTTGTTAAGGTTTCGAGGTTGCTGTTGAAAAGCCACCAAGTGGTGGGCTTAAGCTAATGCTTGTGTATGTACTTTTGTTTTATGCTCCGTTGTTGTTTTTGGGAAAATTGTCTTATTTTCCTTGCTTCTTCTTTGTAGGACAATCTCTCGAGTGAGATGGCTCGAGATGCGTAAAATTTGTAAAGGAAAAGCTTCACGTAAAGGGAACAAGGACAGTTGGCCTTTCTTTTGATGATTTATCCGATGTTGAGGACGAAGAAGCCGAGCATGACTAGCGGAGCCGGTTGTCGGAGTCATTGGTGAATGTCGAGGCTCGAGAGAAAAAAATTCCTTGCCCCTTTGAAGGAGGGTGAGAAAGTTTGTAAGTGTCTTTACCTTCGCTGTTTTTCGATACTTTTTAGATAAAATTTGTTTGATTTTTTCTTCTTTTATTTGCTTTAGCTCAATTTTTCCCCTCGATGCTTCGACCTCATCAAAAGAGAAAACTATTGATGTTGGATCCATGAAGGATGTTCTTGGAGATCATCCAACTCCGCAAGTGGCCATCGACCCACAAGAACTTTCTTCCGAAGCGGTTTCAAAATCTACCGAAAATACCTAGAAGTTTTGCTTGGATAGTGGTGTTAATCTGGACTCTTATAAATTTGTTGGAGTTGGGATAGATAAGCTTCGTCCTTCCAAGGAAACTAGAGAAGCAGCTATCTAAATGTATTGATGATGCTTTCTGGTTCCTGATGCCGAGGGCGAGTTGGCGAAGATGAACCCGCTTGAATTAGTTGATGCCGGCCTCAATTTGATGTATAAGGTATATATCTTCTTTTTTCTTTTCTTTCATGCGAAGTCGACCGTTTATACTTTTTACCTCCGACCAATTTCTTGTATTATTCTTAGGGTGCTATTGTTCAACGTGGTCTTCGAAAAATCTCTTGAAGATAGTGCCACGCCTTTCTTTGTTCGTGAGAAGTCGCTTTTGGGGAGATTGAATCTTTGAAGTCCCAACTTGCGGCTAAGGAGAAGGAAAGGGGTGATGCGCTTGATGAGTGGCATAGGCTTGATCGATTATATCATGGAGCTTCTGATACTATCAAGGAAAGAGATCAGCAACTTGAGGTCACGAAGACTACTATTGCTAATCTTGTTAAAGAAAAGGAGTATCTTGAGAAGAAGAGTGAAGAAATGGATCAAATGTTGATGAGAAAATTTAACGTAATGTGGGAGTTATGCAAGGCTTCATACGAGAAGTGGGGTGCTACTCCCGAGGACCCTTGTTGGGAACTTGGAGAGTATGATCCATTTTTCGGTTGGTTGTCTTGGGCAATATGAGGGATCTCGGGGTTGTTATTCAAACCGCTTCGATACAAGTGTGATGTATTCAACCCGAGCTCTTACTCGCATCCATTGTATGAGACCTTTGCTGATCCTAACTTCAAGTTTCCTGGTGATTCGATCAACAAGATTGCTACCCATACTCATATTCTTTGCAAAAAGTTCTTTAATGAGTATTGGTGCAAGTGTGGTCGGGATCACCGCCTCGAAGGTTAAAGAGAAGTCGAAGAAGGTATTATTTGTTTATCTTTATTATGTTTGGTTTTGGGTGAATTTGAAGTTTTGTTTTGCATTCTGACTTGTCTTTTTAATAGATTGAAATCGATATCTTACAGGAAGAGGAGGCTTTGAAGAAGTTGCATGAAGAAGAAGAAAAGAAGGCTCTTGAGGAGGAGGAGACGAATGAGAAAAAATGTTAGTGAGCGGAGAGATTAGCTTCACGGATTAGTTTTTATTTTGAGTGTTTCGAGAGGAGAAAGAAAACTTGTTTGTTTGTAAATTTGTTTAAGTTAACGGTTTGTCTGGTACTGCTTAAACTTATGGTTTATGAATGTGCTTGAAATTATGGCGAAGTTATATTGTGTTTGTGATTTTTTGTTTCGATTTTGACTTTTAAATATCCTCGCGGGGTTCCTCAAGCGAAGCCTGCAAGTAGATATTGTTCCCATTTTACCTCTTATGATCGCTGGGACAATTTTGTTTTTGAGACTTCGGAGTTTTTGGAGGCTTCCTAGTAGTGTTGACATTGGTGGTTTTGTGGAAAAATGCCTTGGGAAATCTAAAACGAAGGATTCTCATAGGATGCCTAGGGTTGTTGATTTTAGTGTCAAGCGGGCAGTAATACTTTGTGTATCCTAAGTTTTTCGTTCTATTTTTGTCTTTTCTTGGTTCTAAGAAACATTCTTTTGTTTCAGGTCATCGTGCTCAAGTGCTTCCCCAAGTCTTATTTTTGGGGATAGTTTCCAAGATAAGGCGTATAGAATAATTAATGAAGTTGTTGAAGATATCTTGAGTGAAGCAAAGAACTAGTGTTGCTTCTGAAGAATTTTTGAGTGTTTAAACCTTGTATATTCATGTTGTATGTAATCTTGAATAAGTTTTTTTTGTATGATGTTTGTAAACTCCAAATAAATGTTTTGAATGATGTGTTACCATCTTTTGTTAATTTGACGAATTAATAAAGTTATTGTTTATATTTGAAAGTTTATTTGATTTTATGATCTTTGCTACCATTCTTTTTTATGAAATTTAAAAAACGTTGTCCCCTTTATTTATTGCGAAGTGAGAGCGAAGACTTCTATTTGAAGTTAAAAATTCTTTTTAGAAAAATTTTTAAAACATCGCCCCTTCTTTTTTGGCTGCAGTAGGAGTGAAGACTTCGATTTGAAGCCAAGAAATTCTCCTTAGAGAAGTTAAAAAACGTTGTCCCCTTCTTTTTTTGCGAAGTAGGAGCGAAGACTTCGATTTGAAGCCAAGAAATTCTCCTTAGAGAAATTAAAAAAACGTCGTCC
This sequence comes from Hyparrhenia diplandra, assembly GCA_015847255.1. NCBI lineage: Eukaryota > Viridiplantae > Streptophyta > Magnoliopsida > Poales > Poaceae > Hyparrhenia > Hyparrhenia diplandra. Next base: position 64,064 of record JADLZK010009039.1, on the reverse strand, counting down.
CCCTTCTTTTTTGCGCAGTAGGAGCGAAGACTTCGATTTGAAGCCAAGAAATTCTCCTTAGTGAAGTTAAAAAACGCCGTCCTCTTCTTTTTTCTGCGAAGTAGGAGCGAAGACTTCGATTTGAAGCCAAGAAAATTCTCCTTAGAGAATTTTTGTAGGTAATAATTTTAGTTTTGTACTTAAATTATACCTACTTGTTAATTTTTCGTGGTAACTTTTAGCCGATGCTAAAAGCATTTTGCTTTTCGGCTTTGTAGTAAATGGAAGAATAATAAAGAATGCACAAGTTGGGGAAACTACTTTCTCATTTATACTTGATATGAGAATTTATAATAGAGTCTGCCTCGTTAAAAACCACTCACCCCTCGCGAAGGGCTTCCCCCGAGTGGAAAAAGTGTGCTCTTGATGATAAAATGTTTTTAAGAAATTGAATCTAACTTGCTTATTTACAAAAAAAACTTGAAGAAAAGAAAAATTCTCTGGATAGTACTTGCGGAGATCCCTAATGTTCCATGTGTGGCTTAATTCTTCTCCCTTGAGGTTCTCCAAGTGGTAAGATCCTTGCCTGTTTGGCTTGGTTATGACGAAGGGTCCTTCCCATTTTGTTGGAACTTTCCCACGGTGTCTTCGTTTCTTTTCCTTTTGACCACGAAGTCTCCCCGGTTGTAGTTCTCTTTTCACCACTTTCTTGTTGTACCATTTGCTTGTTTTCTTCTTGGTATTTTCTGAGATTCATCACAAATTTTGGTTTCTTTCTTCTTCGAGCAAATCTTTTGCTTGTCTTTTTGATCTTCTTAAACTTGTTGTTTTAGACATTTGTTCTTGGACCTTCGGTTGTATTTCTTCTGGGGTCATTGCTTCGTCTCCATATAGTAGCTTGAAAGGCGTAAACTTCGTTGATCTTGTTGTAGTTGTATTGTGACTCCAAACGATCCTTGGTAATTCTTCAACCCATTTTCCTTTTGGAAGTCCCACTAGATTTTTTGATATTCCCACACATATTATGCCATTTGCTCTTTTCGACGGCTCCATTTGATTGTGGATATCTAATCGACGCCGGGCGTAGTTGTATTCCCATACTTTCACAATAGCTTCTAAAGTCTTCGCTATCAAATTGAGTTCCATTATCCAAAGTTATGTGTCTTGGGACTCGAATCGCAAATTATATTTTGCCAAATAAACTTTTTTTCATTGTTGTTGATGACATATTTGTGATTGGCTTCGGCTTCTATCCACTTTGTAAAATATTCAACCGCAACAACTGGCGTATTGATGGTTGCCTTGAGTTTGGGGAACTTTTCCAATTATGTCCCCATCTTGCAAGTGGCCAAGTTGGTTCAATGTCCTCAATTGGATTAGTCCGGGCATTTGACTTGCTTGCTGATATTTGGCAATTATGACAAATTTTCACTATTTCCTTTTTGCTGTCTTTTTTTGGGTCATTTGCCAATAGAATCCTTTTGTCTAAATGCTTTTCCCCGCTATGGCTCTTGGGCCCGCATGATTCCCAAATACTCCGCTATGTATTTCCTGCAATAATTCTTTTGCCTTCTTCGCTTTGACATGCATTTGAGTAATGGTTCACAAATGCCATGCTTGAATAATTGATTGTCGATGAGCTTGTAATTTCTTATTTTGTGCTTCATTCTTATTTCTTCTAGCCGCTTTACGGTTCATAGAATCCCCTTAGAAATGCTATTATTTCGATCTCAAATATTCGCTTTCAATGATATGGATGTACTTTGGTTCTTCAATCTTTTGCTTTTATCGAAGATTCCGAGAGTACTTGATAAAACACATCCGTGGCAATTTTACTTTTTGAGTTTGCCGCTTTTGCAATTTCATCTGCTTCTTCATTGTTTGTTCTTGAAATGCTTCGTCTTGTGAATCCTTCTCGAAGTGTTTTTCTTGTTCCCTCGATGCTTTGCAAATATTTCGCCGATTCGGGATCTTTTGCCTTGTAATTCTTCTCAACGTGACTGCTACAACTTGTGAATCGGTTTTTATCAAGATTTTTTGTATTCCCATTGATCTTGCTTTGCGAAGCCCTGATATCTTGCATCATACTCCGCGATGTTGTTTGTGCACGGAAATTCTAGTCTTCTTGCATATTTCATCTTGACACCAGATGGCGAAGTGATTATTGCCGCTCACGCCCGACCCTAGGAGCCCCATGCCCCGTCATAGTTCATTGTCCATTCTTGACATGACAAAGTCCACTCTTGATGATCTTTTTGTTCTTCATGAATTGTTGCTGGTGTCCAATCACGAGATTAAATCCGCTAGCACTTGAGACTTTATTGTTTGTTCTTTTTTCAAATTCAATGAAATATTATGAGATTTACTGGCGCCCATTTGTCGAGCCTTCCTCCGAAGATTTGCGGCTTTGAAGAACATCCTTGAGTGGTTGATTTGTTGGGATTCTTACTTTATCGCCAAGAAGTAGTGCTTTAACTTTCTCGTTTGCCATAAGCAATCGTGTATGCTATTTTTTTCAATTTCCGAGTAGAATATCTTTGACGGGATAGGGCTTCGGAGACAAAGTAGATTGGTTCTTGTCTCTTCGCGTGATCTTTCTCCCTTTCTTGTACTAAAACTGCACTTACGGCTTTCTCGGATCTTTGAGATGTATAGAAGTAGTTCTTGATCAACATTTGGGGTTGTTAATGTTGAAGGATTTGAAAGATACTTCTTTATTTCTTCGAAGGTTTTTGTTGTTCTTCTCCCCATGTGAAGTTTGTCTTCGCTCCTTTGAGTGCCGAATATTGGAAGCTTTTTTTTCTGCTGACTTTGATATGAATCTATTCAAATAAGCCAATCTTCCCCGTCCGGTTTTTGGATGTCTTTGATGTTCTTTAGAACTTTACGCTTTCCATTATCGCTTTTATCTTCTCTCGGATTTGGGTCGATGCCTTTTCTTTGAAACTATGCATCCGAGGATTTTGCCTTTTTGCACTCGAAAGTACATTTCTCGTGATTGAGTTTGAGATTTGACTTTCTCAGATTTTCAAATGTTTGCTTCAAGTCCTTTATATGTGGTCTTGGCGTTTCTTGCTTTTTACTATTATATCATCAACATATGCTAGCAAATTATCTCCAATTTGATCTTTAAAGCGCTACCGAAGTCATTCTGATAAAGCTTGACCCGGCATTGCGAAGCCCCTCTACCATTCTTTGGAAGCGAGAAGTTCCAAATGGTGTGATGAAACTTGTCTTTTCTTCATCTTCTTTTTTTCATGTAGATTTGATGATATCCTGAGAAGCAATCGAGGAAGCTTAGCATTTCACTTCCTGCAGACTTGATCGACCAATGTGTTGATTCTTGGTAGAGGGAAGTTGTCTTTAGGGCAAGCTTTGTTGAGATCTGTGAAATCTATGCACATTCTCCATTTTCCATTGCTTTTCTTTACCATCACAATGTTTGTCGACCAAGTTGTAAATTGGACTTCCCTTATAACCTTTGCATCGAGCAATCTTTGTACTTCGACCTTCGCGGCCATTGTTCTGTCTTCGGAGATCTTCCGCAACTTTTTGTTTCTACTGACTTGATATTTGGGTCGATGTTTAGGCGATGTTCAATAATGTCTCTGTGACCCCTTCTAGGTCTTTTCTTTCGACCATGCGAAGTCATCTTGGTTACTTCTCAAGAATCTTACCAACTGTTCTTCTTCTTCTTTTTTGCTACATTGGCACCTATGATAACTTTTTTATCTCTTTACCATTGGGTCTAGCAAAACTTCTTTGGTTTCTGCCTTGGAACATGTCTTTGCTTTCTTTTTTGTGACTTAGCGTTTTTACACGCGTTCTCTTCTTCTTTGATTTCTTCTATGGCCGGGGCGTTTCTTTTGAGCCGGAGTTGAATCTTTTTCAATGTTTCTTGCTTCATTTTGATTTTTAGGTGGATTGATATTGGTCCATTGATTGCCGGAACTTTGATGCATAAGTAGGAGTAGTTGATCACGGCTTGAAGATATTCAAGCTTCCTCTTCCGAATATTGCGTTGTATTGGCTATGCATTTCAACAACGTCAAATGCTACTTGTTCCGTTCTTGCATTGTTTTGTGTCTTGAAGGATACTGGCAGTACAATTCTTCTAATTGAATTTATCCTTTTGCCGCCAAAGCCGACCAATGGATATTCTCGCCCTTCCCAAGTTTTGTCTTTTGATTTGCATTGCATCTAGTGTTGATGCGAAGAGTATGTCGTGAGGAGCTTCCTCCATCTACTAGGATTTTTGTAACATCCCATCCATCAATGTTTGCTTCTATGACCATGGCATCCATATGTGGATAATCTTTAAGTTTCATGTCTTGTTCTGTGAAGATGATTGGTTGGTGTGACCATCTTGTTTTCTTGTAAGGTCCCTCCATTGTTATTGCATTGACTCTTCGAAAATAGTTTCTTCTCTCGTTATTTGTAGCATGTTCTATGTTGTTTCCTCCACAAATTGTCATTATTCGCCTACGCTTCTTTGTGATACTACCGGTGAGCCATTGTTTTGAATGTTTGGAGTATTGTTTGCTCTAGAAGCTTCGGGTTGTAAACTTTGTACTTGTCCCCATTGTGGCGGAGCCATTGCCAATGGTTGACAATTGTATATTGGGGTGGTCCCGGTAACACTTGTTGGTTGTAACTTGGGTCATAATATGCTTGATTCGCCGAAGTGCTTGCTTGGGACAGGAAGTTTATGGATCTTTGATTCTCTGTCATTTTGCTCTCTTATTGTAATTGTTCTATGTTTTTCTTTACCATTGGGCACATCTTCGATGTGTGGCCATTTGCCATGAATAATGCAATACATTTCTTCAGGGCTTTAGTATTCTTCTTTCTCCAAATCTTGCTTGATTGAAACCTCCTCTTTGGTCATTTGTTGAAGTTTCTGTTGTTATATTGGCTTCATTTGGTTGTTTTGTGCTCGAATGTTGTCTTCGCTCTGCTCATTATTAATTTGATTTATGCGCGAAGCGGTGGTGATATTGATGGTGGTATGGTCTTCGCCGAAATTTTGTGGCTTGAACTGATTGTTCGACTTAAGCTTTTTTTTCTTTGTGCATTCTCTTCTTCGGTCTTTTTTTTCTAAAGTCATCATCGATCTTGCGTACTTTTGAAATTCCTCATATAGTTGAGCAACGTTGTTGGTCTTTCTCTCTTGAGGTGCGAAGACAATTGTCCGGCTCGAGGCCCACGATTGCAGCGATGATTACGACTTAAATTCGATACATCCGGAATTTGAGTCTTCATTTGGATGAATCTCTTGTAATATCTTTGGATTATTGGTTCTTTTGGATATTGTTTGATAGCGAACAAATCATCACTTGTCAAACCCCGTATATCTTTGGAATCCTTGGAAGTCAACTAGCAAAGTTGTTACGAGTTGTTCCCAATTTTTCGCTGATCTTGGCTTGAGCGAAGCATACCACTTTTGAGCTGGCCCTTTCATTGCCATTATGAGTGCCTTCGCTAGTGTTTTATCATCTCCTCCTCCTCGATTCAACAAATTTTCGAAGCTCATTAAGAATTGTCTTGGATCCGTCAAACCTTCATAAGTTGGTATGACGTTGAATTTGAAGCTTTTTGGCCATTTTGCCATTTGTAAGTCTACGATAATGGGGAATCTGGGTCGATTGTGACTATTGCCTTCTCATTGTTCTGATTTGTTTTGACTTCGTTTGTGATGATGACTTCGCGGTCTTAATCATTAAGCTCTTCATTCAACCTTTTTAACTTTGCTTCAGACTTCCTCTATTCTTTGTTTCAATTCTTTTCTCAAAGCGGTTCTCGCTTTGCGGGCCTCAAGCTCTTTACGTCTTTTGATCAATTCTTCTTCTAACTCTTGTAACTTTCTTGCTTCTTCACTTTGACTCTCACGGGGAGTGATTTCTTTGGAGATGTTGTCTTAAACTTGTTCTTGGTACTTCATTTTACATTTGTTGTTTCCTCAAGCAACACTTGCCGACTTGTTCTTGGGAGGTCTTCCCATGATTTCTTGATGGCCGTGGGGTAGATCGTTGCTCACACAAACGGTGGGCGCCAAAATGTTGGGTGATTGCTCAACACAACACTTTATTGATGATAAAATGGTTTACAAAGTGATCATTACAAAGGATACTAGGGGGTATTTATAGTCCCCCTCGGCTTCAAATAGTTGTACAAAATTACTAAGAATTCGAAAAGAACTTTTACAATGTATCGGTCTCAAATAAGACGTATTCTTTGTCTCCCAGTATGCTTCCACATAATCCTTATCTTGGCCGCCTTCTTCTCTTTTGGAGATGACTTTTTTGACTGTAGAAGGCTATTCACGACCATCTTCGCTTTCGGATCCTTGGCTTTTGATCTTCTTGATTTCATGTTTGTTATTCTCTCCTCGCGAAGCCACTTCCTTCTTGGCTACCTTCGGTTTAAAACTTTGTCTCTTTCTTGTGACTGTTTAATGCATCCTGAAATCTTCAAAGTTTGAGACGAAAAGTTTAAACAGAAATCAAAGTTAGAACCCAACAAGGGTGGAACCATTGCCAACAATAATGTTGGATGGAGAGTTAGAAGTAGTAGCGGATGGAAGAAAAAGATTACCGGAAGACGAAGAAAGATGTGAAGATGCACTCGAGTCCATATACCAATTTGCTTCAGGTTGTTTGCAAAATATCATGGTGTTGAGGGCGCTGCCCAGAGCGGCGATTCCGGAGATACAAGTGGGATTAGTAGTGGGCGCCTGCCGGTGCCATAGACGAAGCGGGGCATTGCCACCATAGCCAAAACCGTAGCCTGGCGCCGCCTCCATAGCCGGGAGGAGGAGGTGCTGCAAAATTGGCGTCGTGAGAGCCCGGGAATGGTGGCTGACCGGACGAGCACCAAGGATGCCCCCCTGCTGGACTGAGGCCACATTTGGGAAGGAACCGCTCAGGGATGAAACCATGGTCTTGGACTGCGCCAGGAGTTGTTGAAGTTAGCACCCTTTGCCTTGACCTTTGTTTTTCCAAGGGCGAGAAGGGGAGAACTGGCGGATCCGAGGATGGTGGAGCCACAGGGGCCTGCACCTTGGGCATGATAGGGGCCTGCACCTTGGGCATGACAAGAGCCGTGGCCGAAGTAGCAGTAGGCAACTCAGATTCCTCCAACGCAAGGAGGGACTGAGTCTGAAGGAAGGAGGGCAGCGGATCTTTAGTCTTCAAGATGGAGGCCATGCTGCGGAGAGGCGCATTGACACTGCGAAGGAGAGCGAGCAGCAGGGTGTTATCACCGACAGGCTGATCCAAGTCGGCCAGCCCATCAGCAATATCTTTGAGACGTTGGGTGTACTCGAGCACCGGCAGATCGCCTTGTGCAAGAGCACGGAATTTAGCTTCGAGGGCCATGGCCCGCGATGCCTTGTTGTCGAGGAAGAGGTTGGCTGCCTTGGTCCAGACAGTGTGAGCAGAAGCACCGTTCTCCATTATCATGCGCAACACGCGAGGTGATGACGATGAGTAGATCAGCAAGCGAACTGATGGCAGCAGCCATGGCGCCAATGGCATTCTAGTCGTCTTCGTTCATAGTGGAAGAACGTAGGAAGAAGGAAAGGTTAGGGAGAAAAGGACCAAGATGTGACTAATACCATGTAAGAATTGGATAGTAGAGGGAATACACGCTTAGACATGGCTTCTGTCCAGGATGAGCACAAGAACGAGATTGACCAAAGGCCAATGCGCGGCTCTCCACGCGCAGTAGCCTGTAGCCGGCCGCGACGAGGAAGGAAACGAGGCTCCAAAATTCAGCCACCACGGACTATCTCCATCAAGTCCACATGGCCGCCTCGACTGGTGCATCTATGGCTTCTAGCATGTTATCAGTATTAGAATATGAAACACCTGAAGCCAATTAGACATTGATGTTAGAATATGAAACAATGAGATATGTTATTGAACCGTCATAGATGAAGAGTCACTTGTAACCTATATAAACGCCAATTAGACATTGATGTTAGAATATGAAACAATGAGATATGTTATTGAACCGTCATAGATGAAGAGTCACTTGTAACCTATATAAACTTGGCCACTGGGTCATCCTAGAGGACAGAGAGCCGCGCGTTGCCGGAGCTCCGCGTCCGGTACAACAACTAGGTCGAGGGCTTCCACATCGCCTTCTGTGGCCATAGGCAGGGTCGCCAGCAGCCCGCTCCGCGTCCGGTACAACAACTGGGTCGAGGGCTTCCACATCGCCTTCCATGGCCATAGGCAGGGTCGCCAGCAGCCCGCTCCGCGTCCGGTACAACAACTGGGTCGAGGGCTTCCACATCGCCTTCCGTGGCCATAGGCAGGGTCGCCAGCAGCCCGCTCCGCGCTGCCGCCGCCACCAGTTCCCTTCTCCTGCCTCACCACATCCCTTTCTCAGCGTGCTCGTGATGATGACAGAGAGCGCCGCAGCCGGGGCCGCCATGATGGAGACGCGACTCCGAGAAGGAAGCACGTCTGGTGTACATTCAGCGCAGCGAGCTCAGCGTCCCTCTGCGGCTCTATGTTGCGGCGGCGGTGGTGCCGTAGCGAGCGCCGAGACGTGGGGAGTTCACCAGAGGACGCAAGTGCGAGAACTACAACACAAGCAGCGCGTACGTGTGCTCTGTGGCGGTGATGCTTGGAGCGGTGGTGATGCGCGCTGACAGGTGGGCTTGGGACACCACACCATGTCATCAAAACAAGCCAGCTTGGAGCCCCACATGTGCAAAACCACTAGCAAAACCAGCCTAGGGGTGACTTGTGCAGTTTTGCAAAGTTTGTAGTCCATAATATCTAGTTTTATAGGTCAGGGAGTCATGTATACTACCCATAGGTCAGAGGGGTCAGGGAGTCATGTATACTACCCATAGGTCAGAGGGTTTTGTAGACTTTTTCCTACCATTTCATTAAGAAGAAGAGTTGTAAAATGAAACACACGCACCACCATACACCCCATTCACGCTTGTCAAAATAAAACACAATGCTGGGCTTAACCGTCTGCTACAAGGAGCTGTGCAAGCTCCCTTGCTCCAGCTAAACACCACAGATGTGCTTCCTCTTTGATGTGTGTTATGATCCTCTGCAAGCTCCCTTGCTCCAGGGCTTTGGATGCCTGGTTGGCGACGCCCTGTTGAATACACAACCATTTCGCTGCTTCCATATCAACCATGTTCCCAAAACAATCTGGGAATTCAGGTTTGCATGAACAGGCACCAGGGATAGAACCGGAAGGTTTTGGGGCGATGGTGGACTTCAGCTGACTGTAAACTGTGTAATTTAGCAACTCCCATTGAGCAATGGAATGGAAGTAATCAACAGAATGGGAAGGGAAAAAAACAGTTCATTGAGTTGCGTAAAAAGATACGAAGATATGATTCCTGCACGTGTCCCCATGCTCACAACAACAATGAACAGAAAACAATTGCTGGTAACACCAACCCTGAGTACAAGTTAGATTCAATACAAAACATCTAGTATTTGGGAACCTTTATTTCCTCATTCATTCAAACAGGACGACGGGGCAACATGCTTTTACAGGGGATCGAGAACGACTTCTTCAACTTCTCTACCTCCAAATAAGCATTAGAATAAGGCAGAAACTCAGAGAAATGACTTTGCATCAGATCGTTGATGGCAGTTGCGAGCTTTGGAATCTCCATGATCTCCTCATTGGTCAGCTTCCGAACAAACCTAGCCGGGCTTCCAGCCCAGAGTTCACCTGTCGAATCCGCCTTCCTGGGGCCAATACAGAGCCAGCTTCAAGGATTGAGTTAGTCTCAACTAGCGAACCTTCCATGAGGATAGAGTGCTGGCCAATGATGCACTCAGGCTCAATGGTGCAAGAGCGCAGTAGACAGTAGGCGCCCACCGTCACATATCTGTCGACAAGTGTCTCAGCTGGAAGCCCTGTAAACAGCACAAATTGGTGATGAGATCAAGTTCAACCTTTCCTAACAGGTTACATACAGAGTATGGACACTATAATACAAGGAGTTGGAAACTATTCAAGTATGTCCAGAACAAATTTGCATAAACACAGGGGAAATCTAATAAGGTAACTAAAATGGTGTCTATTGGATAGACCCAATGGTGCCAAGTGAGGACCAAGGCTAAAAGGAAAAAATTTGAACTTTGAACAAAACCAAATAACACCTGTGGGTTTCTTTTATCAAATTTCAGTGCTTATATTCGCAACTCATGCATCATTTCCGTAAAAATAGCAAGGGATGCAATTACGACAATAAATAGATGTAATGAGTCAGTAGGCAAGTTTGCAATCCAACAAAGGTAAAAAAATTAACACTATAAGAGATTTCAAATCCATGGCATACAGTTTAAGTTTAGATGGATTTGAAATACATAACATACAGTTTAAGTTTAGATGAATTTCAAATCCATCCAAACTTAAACTGTATGCCATGTGGCAAAAACTGTATGCATGTTCAGAGTAAAGGGAAAGTACCGCCCAGAAACCAGGGTTCACAAACTGATTCTAACAAATGTTTTCTTTTTTTTTTTTTCTACTATATGCAAGAGATCTGTGAATCAATATATTAAGAATACTAGTGCAGCTTATAATAGAATGCAATCATATCATGAAAATTTATGAACAAAGCTATGGACCAGTAAGAGAAATTACCTATTCTAAAATAAAATATACATATATAGTGATATAAACATCACATTCAGCAAAAAAATGGCATGAAGTACAACAAGTATATTCATGTATACGAGCACATGTCTAGCAATCTAGACAAACAGGTTCAGGGTTAGAGTTAATTTACAGAAACTAAAAATCAATGCACAAACTTCCTCAGTTACCATGCTCAGGATCTAGGATTTTTAACTAACATGATAAAAGTTTTTTTTAGAACAAACATGATAAAAGTTAAATGTTAAGTCACTGATAACAGCTTAATTTGGTTACTCATGTTAAACAGCAACTAATCTTGTTAACCAATTAAACTGTGAAGACATGTTCCAGATAAGTCAGCAAAATCTTATGGAACAATTAATGGTAGACTCTGTTCAACACATTCAAAAGCTAGGTGCACGAAGGAAGCAGCTATATTCAAAAACAACTTCAATCTGTACTTTGAGTTGCCTGCTGTATGGTGACCTCATGCTAATAAGCAACTAGGAAAAAGTAGATCCGTCAGGCATCTTTATCATCTCACAAACTGGTTTGCTAGAAGTTTTACTACAGAAATTCAGATGAACCATGATGATCTGTTCCTAAAGGAAAAAAATAGGTTTTTTTTTTCTAAAGCATCAAAGATCAAAAGTTTAGTTACAATTAAAATATTACGATGATCTGTTTTATAGCTGCTCTGGTTAGTGTTTTCCCTCTGGTCTCAGTTCAAGTCTTTCCCACTTGATAAAACAAACACTGATCCACATATACCAAACTTAAGTAATGGAGCCGAAAAAAACATTGATAAGCCCATTAAGCACGTGCTTATGTCTCATATAAGGATCATGCTGAATGTTAATTCTGCCAAGGTAGAGAAAAAGCAAAGAACACAATCATGAATTCAGGTACTAAAAATGTTATGGCTGAAAGAAGTAGACAGGGGTAAACAGAGTTGCAAGAGGAGAAAGTTTTGTTTGTTTACTTCAAAATGTTTCTGGGCATACCTCATGAGCAGAAAAAGTATATTCTTATGTACCAGGAATTACAAAAAAAAAAAAAAAAAAAGTTCAAGGAGAAATTATTTGGAAATATCCCAGATGAACCCAGCCAGGAATCAGTTCTATGGTAGTGAAGGCGAATTTAGGTTGTGCAGTGAGGAGAGTTGCAGAAAATGACAGAAGACACAAGAATGATGGTGGCGCAGAGGATGAAACTAGGGTTTTGTACCACAGGAAATGGGAGTGCAAACCACAGAATGCCAGACAAACAGACATATCTATTGACAATGAGGCACATGTGACAAAGAGTGGAAAAAGTACACGATAAAATAGCACAATCTTTGAGTGAACCAAAAATAGTAAACAAAACTTCCATAGCAGTCTGACATAGCTCCCTCTAATTGTAAAAGTACCTTTTGAGCTCACTGAAATTGATGTTCTTTGCACCACAGAGCATTACAAGTTCAGTGACCTCCAGTGAAGTACATGGATGTCCAATAACAGGCTAGCTAGTGGATCATCAGTAGTCTAAGAAAATTATTGTGAGGTACGAGAACTTGTATATTACCAAAACCAAATGTGGCTCCTTGAATGAGTTAAAGATAGTAATTTGACATTTTGCTATGAGATTGCAAGCGCAATAGAACAGTACAATACTATATCGAAAACAACTAAGTGCCCCTGAGAATTCCATGAAACAGCACGTGATTGTGAACAAACTCACATGCAACCTTAGTTAATATGGATCCTTTTTCCATCTAAATGAATCAAAGATTAACTTAATGAACGACTAATGTAATTGGACAGCAAGAGCATTTTTTACAGGTAATTGTAAACACAGTTCAACTTTCCTTAACAACCTGCTATGCAGTATCCATTTAGTACGAGATTAACCATGGAATGGAGCAAATGTTAATGCTGATTTGCACACAAAATTCGTAAATCATTCAGGGCAACTAACTCCTTAGAAACACACTGGTTCAGTTCAGTCTCAAGCTGCGCAAGGCATCATCAAATTACAAGCCACGCCTAACAGTTCACTACACCAACCGAAATGAAAACAGTTCCCACCGTGTCCTCGATCCCCTAAGAAATTCAGGAAACAGTCCTAAGCCTAGGGACCAGATCTAGCATTTCGAGTGATGAGGGGTGACCTGTGGGCGCCGCCCATGCGGCATGGAGGACGCATCGCTCCTGGACGTTGGCGCAGAAGCCTAGCGTGATCTTGTTGAGATCCCCCCGCAGGACGGCGCCCGCTCCAGACGGAGGCGCCGTCGTGGACGGTGACCTGGCCGGCGAGCACGGCCTCGGGGGCGCGACGTACGCGTCCACGGCCACCTTGGGCATCCACTGCCCCAGAGGAACGAGCTGCCGCTGCCCGCGGTAGTCCCACCGCACCCGATCCGCGCCCACGGCCGCGGCGCTGGGGAGGCGGCGGGGCGGATGTCGCGGCGGGGGCGGTGGAGGTGGCCGAGAGGAGGCGACGGAGGGACGGCGCCGTCGCGGAGGCAGAGGCGGTGGCGCGGCGGGAGAGGCGCGCGAGGGATGCGGCCGCCATGGTGGTGGTGGTGGTCGTCGGAGGTGAAGAGGAGTGGCCGTGCGCGTGGGGGGGAGTGGGCGGAGCGTGTGATGGGTTCGTGGGGACGGTCACCACCAGCTGGTGGACCGGATGTTTGGGCTGGGCTGTTATGTGCAAATGGGCCTGTGAAGTGTGGTTCGCTTAGCCCGTGACATTTAGCTGCCTGTACATGTTTGGTAGAGTCTCCGATTTTTGTATTTTTGGCTTTCAAAAAAAAAAAGTCATTGTATGTTTGAGTTTGAGATATATGTTCTTGAATTGGTTCCGATCAAAAAATTTGTCCAGATAATGAAAAAACAATAAAATATTTGATCAAATTATAAGTGATGGAACATATTTTCTCGGATGCAACGTGCTCACGTTGGAGAGAGACACTGATCCATTACCTACCAATATATGATATGATTTGTTGCACATCCTAAATGCTTGGTATAATTGAAGAACACAGAATCGATCGGTAGACCCCCTAAAGTTTGAACAGCCATATAAACCGAATTAAGAGGAAAAAAGATCATCTAGTATGGAGAAGGGTAAGAGATTGTCTACGAGATCAGTGAATTTAACATGAATGCATCCCTAACGATGGAATGTGTTCTCGTTCAATTCCAAACCGAGGGCAGTAGATGGCCGTACTAACGATCCGTTTAGCATTCCTTCTCCATCGGCTATTGAAGCCATGTGAAGCCTTCTTGTACTAAACAGGATGAAATCAAACAAATACTTGAGGCTCTTAAATCATACTCTCATAAAGGATATGTGGTGGATGGAGGTGAAATTAGTGACTTTACACCTTTGCCATGATGTGGAGCTGTTTTGTTAGATAGTTTAGGAAAATAGGTCCAGCTTGATGTGTCTGTCCATGGAGCTAAAGCTAAAAAAAAGGTTTCACCGGGCGAAGTAGAGTCGTTCTCGGGAGCCAACTGGTGAAATAAAGATTATATGGCTACATAAGCATAAACAAAGGTTATATGGCTACATAAGCATAAACAAGAGTGTTTGGTTAGACCCCAGGTCTTGTTATGAGAAAATGAAAGTGTCCGTATGATGTATGGAACCAAATACATCTTAGAAAAATTGGATATCACCCATCATTTGATTTAAGTTCTTCTAACTCATATATGAGCATGTATCATATAAATTCAGGCCATATGTCATATATGAGATGCATATAACGTGAGCAATTTGATCGATAAAAAGCGTGACCTTGGCTCCCATTTTATTAGATACATATATAACGTTATATGCACCATCTTCTCACGTCATAAATTCAGCCTGAAACGTGAGATACAAATTCAGATCATGTCACCTTTTTGGTACGAGTAGCTGTCCACAGTAGTCGTGTGGAACGAGTGGCTTTGCCGTATGAAGCAGCATAAAAGTGACCTCAAACTGACAGAAGCCTGCCTGGGGGGTCCACGGACCTTTGTCCTTGAGAGAGAACTCCGAGGAGTTTCTGGACGGATGATGAATAGCGTGTTTCTGTGTGTGTGTGTTTTTTATAATAACAAAATGTTCAATTTTGTGTTGCGTGTGACCTCTCTAGCCGCAGCAGCACCCAAAGTGATAGCATCAGTGAGCACACAGTGCCAAAAAGGAGTACAGTGATGTTGGCATGAATGAACAAGTTGGATTTCTCAGTTGTTCGAGCAAGGGAAGCCGTTGAACAGAGGAGAAGAAGAGAGCCTGATCCAGGGATGAACCAACCAAGCAATACGGGGTACTAGTAGAATCGAATCGATAGCCAGTGGTGTTCATTACAGATGCTGAGACTGAATCAAGAACCCGGACCATCATCACCATGTCGTCGTCTGAAATCGATGCACAACGAACAAGCAAAGGGGAAAAAAAGGAACAGAGAACACCATAATAATCCCCTGAATACAACACACACTGCGGTATCCGGCCGGATTGTTCGCCGCAGTTATAAACAAATTAACAAGAGACACCACCAACAAACAGTAATACTAGTAGTACTTGTAGCTAAGGTTCATTCCATTTCCACGCAAGTACAGTAAGCAAACACGATGATCATCAAAGACAAAGAGTAGCACCAGTACATGATTGATGAGGAAAGAAGCTAGGTGGTGAAGAAGAAACCGTCCATCTCTGCTCTGCGCTGCTCCTATCCGGCGTAGATGTGGACGCCGATGGCGATGAGGAAGATGGTGATGAGGGCGAAGTAGAGGACGGCGTGGACGAGGATGGCGATGCCGCTGGTGTGCATGGTGCCGAAGCCGACGATGCGGCCGTGCGCGGGGAGCTGGAACAGCAGGCCCGGCGTCAGCAGCACGAACAGCACCGTCGCGATCACCACGGGGCCCCAGTCAGCCATGGGAGCTCTTCTCTGCGATCGATCGATGACCTTATTCCCCTTCCCCTCGACCTCGATAGATCTCTCTCTGTGTGTGTGTATTTGAAACTTGAATCGCCCTTTCTCTCTCTGCACGGCAGGTGAGGAGTGCGGGCGACGCTGCTCTCCCCTTCTCTGTGTTTAATAAGTAGTAATCGTGGGAGTCACTGCCTGCCACTGCCGCCCACCGGGGACTGGGCAGAGCAAACGGTCGGCGAGAAGAGCCAAGAAGAGTGTGAGTGGCTGACCCCTGGGTCCCGGCTGGATCCCAACTGGGAGACACGTTGGCGGACGCGCGGCGTGTCGCTGCCTGGTGCCTGCTCACTGCACGGACGACCACGAGGGACACCAGGCCACGGCCCGCGGGCCAAGCCCAAGCGGAGCCAGGAACCAACGGACGGACGGCGGTTGCACGTGAGGCTGAGCCCCCAGGCCTCGGGGGCTCGGGTTCCCGGCTACGCTGCCCGTGTCCGCGTCCACATCTCGAGTCATTTTGGACGGTGTGTCCCTCTCCCTCTCCAGTTCCATCAGGAGCGAGCCGAGCACACGGTTTCCCACTGTCTGTGTTCAACTCACCATTTCGTCTTGGCCGTTTCCACCCGTGTCGTGTGCAGGAACCGGCCTCGGGCGAGTCAGCGTCATCTCTCCGGCTCGCGGCGCCGCTTGGTCTCGTGCGGCTGCCGGAGCGCGCGCGCGCGCAGTGGCGCCGCGCGTTCCAACTTGGATTCCACCGCCCTGCCGTGTGGCTGCTAGTTAACACGGTACGTACAGCGCGGTAGCGGTAGGCGCTCGTGCTGTTGCCTTTACGGGTTGCTCTTTCGTCACACACGCACACGCACACCTCGCAAAAAGCTAAGCCAAAAGAGACGCCAACAACGTTAGGTACCGACGTGGCCATCCATAAGGAACAGCTTAGCTATCTACGCACCGTTGTGTGTACTAGGCTTTTGCACCGCTGGTCAAGTCTCCGAAATAAAGCTGCCGACGACGAGAGAGAACATTACAACATCCACGCACCTCAACATCCATCTCTCATCTGTTATGCGTGGATGCAGAATAAAACAAGCAAATCAGGGCAAGATTTTCCTTTAATTAGTAGTATAACAGGGAGGGATGCTTTGCTTCGGGCTTGCAGCAAACCACGCATCCTAACCCTGTCGTATTCTCGCACTGTCGATGAATGGTAACCGATGCACCACACGCCTTGCTCAGTTTTCGAATCCCTTTGGGCGGCGAGGCCCTGGCGTCCGTCGTCTTCTCCGTGCAGCGCGCTCTCGGTTTGGCCGTTTCCTCCTCCACCTCGAGGATCGCCGCGTTGCATCGTGCTGCAGTTTGCCTCGTGTTACAGCGTGCAATTGTTGGGGGAGCAGGATAACGCACGTATACTAGTCGTTGCATCGTGCTGCAGTTTGCCTCGTGTTACAACGTGTTCAGACCTCGCCTCACCTCACCTCACCTCACCTGCCCCCAACAATTTCACCAAGGTCTCGTTCGATGGAGCCAGAGCCACACAGCTTTCTGCCGGCTTTTGAGCCAGGTGGTGATCGATGGACTTGACTGCCTCACTGGTGACCGACGGAATGGCAACGGCCCTCATCGATCGATCCCCATCACCGTCGCCGACAGTAAAGTGAAACACGATCAGATCCTATTCCTTCCTGCACAAGGGGAATAAAACAGGCCTCAGGCAGGCTGCTTTATCCCCTACGTGCCGCCTGCGAAGCAAAGCTTCATTCGTTCCGCTGAGAGAGAGGAGTGGAATGATGCTTTGTTTTCCTGCTTTTCCGCGGCTAATGATGCTTTGTTTCATGCTTTCAGCAATGGGATTTTTATCGTAAAGCGCGCCTTTTTATTTCTTCTTCTTGAGCAATCAGGAGTAGCTGGTGATCACGCTGAAAAGAAGGGCCATTTTCAGCATCCAATCCAAAGCTACTATGTAGGTGTGGTGTGCGTGCTTTTTCACTGTATAATAAAATGAAATCACGCTGAGGAAAAAAAAAAAGAGGCACGGCAAATAAATGCGCTTTAGAGAAAGCTTGTGAATCATTTGCTCCGGTGTTATTCGGAAAGATCAATAATCTAGCTAGTAGGCAGCTGTTACAAACAAAATACACTAAAACTGAAAAGATCGACTTGGACTGGCAGGTGTAAGAGGGTTAGAGGAGACGACAATCGCCGAGCTTGTGTGCGTGCCTACGAAGGATCGTGAGGAGGAGACGAGAATCGCCGACCTTGCACAACCATCAAGTAGTTACATTCTTCAAAAAAAAAAAAAAAAAAAAAAAACAAGTAGTTACATAACTACGTACTACATACTCTCCTTTTGACTTTAGGTTGCTTGGTAACAAGAACTAAGAACTTATACAAAAGATTAGACGTGGTTAGCGTCCGAATTATTCTCAACTGTGAAAGCCCTCTGCCTCCTACACACAGATAAAAACAGGAGTAAAAGATAAACAGTTACTGATTTTTGTTGGTATGTATAGATGCACATATATCAGCGTCTTCGTTCCTGAATTTCAGATGTCGGACAAGGTGGTTGTGGTTGCGGCTCCCTCGCTGTGCTGCCACGGCCATGCGCAGACGCCAACGTGGCGCCCAGCAAGGCAGCCAGCAAAGCTGAGCAACCAAGAAAATCGATCGAGCTGCACTGCACTGCATCGGAGGCTCAAACCGAGACCGAGCGACACCGTCCCCATTCCGCCACGTCACAGGAGAGGTGACTCAGTGACCAACCAAACGCACGCCTCACTCTCCGATCACCGTCGTCGTTCTTTTTTTTTTTTTTATGGAGATGAGATGTAAATTTAGGCCTGCTAATGGGGCGGGTTTGAACGGGTATTTTGGGGCGGAGTTTTTAATCACGGTACTATTGTGGGGGCGGGTGGAAAAGCGGGTGACACCGTGAAACGGGTTGGGGCGGGTTGGGTTGACGACACAAACGGGTTGGGATGGGTTGGGGCTCTATAGTCATAGATCGGCGCATAAGTCATATATCATCTTCCGTCGTGACTTCGGGTTGGGGGCGGGTTGGGGCGATGGCCGACGGGGTGGGGCGGGGCGGGTGGTAGTCGGGGTTTTAAAATATGGGTTGGGGCGGGTTTGGGGCGGGTTTAAACCCGTTAGCAGGCCTATGTAAATTCGTTAGGATTCTCAAGTTTGCGGTATGTAGCACTTCCTGAAGCCATCGGGTTCGTTAAAAACACAGGCACACGGACCGCCTTTTATAATTAAGCCTTTTTTTTTTTAGAACAAATTTTAAATTTAGCCCCTGAGCGACATAAGTGCATCTTTGGACCCGGGGGTGGAGCCATGGCTTGGCCGCGAGTTGAACATCTCGGCGTCATCCCCGGCCGGGCGCCAAGGTGTTTGGCGGCCCGACGATGGCGAGCGAGGTGGCGTTGATGTGGCGGGACCTCGAGCCACGTGATCACGGCTCCGAACTTCGGCCACGAGATCACGGCGCCGAGCTCGAGCCACGGATCTCGGCTCCTCCGAGCGGGCCGTGATCTGTGACTCGAGGTCCTTTTCATAAAATTGTGCATCGACATGAACTTAACTGACACCTAGGAAGTGTTGATTACGTTATCCATCTACAGTACCATGATAATGTAAATACGAATGTGTTATATTGGTTACCAAAAAATGGTAAATGTTGGTGCGTTATTATGGGCCAAAAAAAAACAATACCATGATAATTTAAATATGAACGTGTTATACGGATACCAAAAAACGATTATACCATGTCCATTTTGTGTTTGGTTTTTGGTTGCAAGAGACAGAACCATTTCATCCTCACTTGTCTCCAAACCAAGCACATCGGAGTTATTAAAAGTCCCCTTCCTTTGGAGGCACCATAGCAATTGGAGCATTGCTGGCCTCTCCTGGGCTTGACACCTGTCACGACCTTTTTTTTCCCTTCGGCAAAACCACCCCAAGGCCGCAGCCCACCCAAGGCCCGTCTCCCGTCCGCGGTCCGGAGCCTTGTCGCTCGCAGCCCTCCCACTCTGCAACCCTAGCACGTGTTGATCCCAGTCTCCTTTCCCTCCTCTACCCGCCGCCGCCACCACCACCACTACCGCAGCTCCGCCCCTCCCCTGCTCCCTCCTCTCCACGCGAACTCTACACCGCCATCGCTCGAGAGTGGAAGTTGCACGTCCTCTGCGGCACGGGGGAGTACGTGGGTACGAGGTTCAGTGATCTCGCCGCCCGGAAGCGTAGCCCCTTCCTACCCTCTCCTCCCCACGTCGCCACCATGGCAGCACGAGATCCGTCATCGCCCGGTAATGGGAAGCTGTGCTGCCTCTGCGATGCAGGGGAGCACGTAGAGCCTTGCGAGATCCGGAATCCACAGTGGCGCTTGGGTCCTCAGCATGGTGATGGAGCTCGACGTCTTAGCGATGAAGCGGTCCAGGTGATGTGCGCTGCATTTTTTTTTTATCTATCTACACTTCTCTTTCTTACGGTCTCTCAAATCTGGTGCCACTGATGAAGGTTGCAAGAGGGGATGGCTAGACAGCAGGAGGCATTAGATCTCGGTCCTCCAGCTGCTGCCATCGTTCGTCGTCGATCCACTCTAGGCTGCAGGCACCGCCCCCTACAAGACTACTCAGGCCCCTGCCAGCCATCAAGGTGAGGCCTTCCTCTCCCACACTCCCATTTGTACACAGCCTATGATTATGCAATGTAGGAGATGAGCTATTGCTACTGATATTTTTTTTTTCATATGCACATATAGCTTTGTCTAGGTAACATTTGGTCTCCAACCTGTACCATGTTGTACTGAATTTGGGAATTTCTATTAGTTCCTCCTAATCTTATTGGTTAAGAAGTCAATTCATATGAATGAATGAATAAATCAACTAACTTGAATGATAATATGTTTAGGTAGGAAGAATTTATTTTTACTTTCAATTTCACTCGTTCAGCAAGATATGGTGGTATTGATATAAAGTGATGAAGGATCTGCAACTTGTCTTGATGATAATATTTTTAACAGGATTTGTTTATTTTAGCTTATTTGAATTAGATGGCGGTGATGCGTGCTATTTGATATTTCTTGTTGTTGTTTTGGTTATTTCAGTCTCTACACATCAGTTGATCAATTACATGTTAATTTTGGAGTTCTCTGCAGATGAGATATGCAGTTTTTACTTTCATACGTTCATGCTCCTGCTGCTTCTGCTATTGAAACTAGCAGCTTGCCACCACAGACTGAACTACTGAAATCATTCTTCTTTGTTTGCTACAATAGAGATGGACATATTAAAGGCCATCAAAAGGCCGCGGTGCTGCCAACAGTTGGTGTGCCTTGTCGAAACAGAAGTTGAATCCCTTTCTCACTGCCTGCCATATGTAGCTGGATGCCAGTCTCTTTATTGTACATCTTTGTTTTTGCATGATGGGCTCATGTCCTGCGCTTGTGAGTGGAATTACCACTCCAGCAGGTGTCCGATGCTTTGAGCGATCTTGATGAGCTAAAAAGCGCAGAAAATGTCAAGCTATTTGATTACTCTTTGCTACTGAATCTGGTGTTTGTGGATTTGTGATAAATCTGAATTGTTACAATACTAACACATAGTTTCCTGTTTTTTCGTGCTAGGAGATTGATTAGTAGCTTACTGAATATGGACCCATTTTGTTCAGGGGCAATAAATAGTATTTTACATTAACAGTAAGCTCTTACTGAACATATTGGTTGTCAAAAGTATAGCTGTAAGTTGTCAAAGGTATATCTTAGGACCAGATATGCCAGAATATTAAGCAAGCTGATGGACCAAAGTCTGCAAAATATGAGAAGTTCTCTGAACTTTAGCATTCTATTGCAGGTGGCAGGTCTGCTGTTTGTTTAGCTAGGTTTCTTTGGGTTACAAGTACAAGACCCTTGGATGAAAAAAAAACTATTGCTTCACATCTAGGAGCTTGGTAAGTGGTAGGAGATCCTTGTGATCTTGGGGTGTTTTTATATGACCATTCCTATTACATGGTCCGAGTATAGTTTCATGTGTCCAGATTATGGTCGTAATCACCTACATGGCTGTTTTGATCAAGTTCATGGGTTCCCTCATCCTCCAGAAACATCGACAAGTGGAAATATTGTCATTATGTTGCCTTCTGTATCTAGAAATATTGTCATTGTGTTGCCTTTACATGCTGATGGCCGTGATATATATGTAATCTGTTTAATATCTTAGTGGTACCACATTTAATTATGAAGATGTCTCTCAAGCGTAGACTAACTATTATTTTTAGTCATTGTATTGCTATGTATACTGGCGTACATGGTGGCAATTTGCATTGACAAGCTGAATAAACCAGTGCAACAACCTCTGTTGTCGGATTTCAGTCAGGCTAGCAAGTGGAAGAAGCCAAGTCAAGGGCAACTAAAAAATCAACTCTGATGGATCATTCTCTCAGTTAACTGGTGCTGGAGCTTGGGGATACGTAATCAGGGACCGCCAAGGCTTAGTGTGGAAAGCGGGAGCAGGTGGCGAAACAATCCTCCAAAGTGCCTTTCACGCTGAGTTATTGGGCTGTTTAGAAGGCCTAAAGATGGCAGTACAGCTGGGAATCAGCCAAGTAGTTCTGGAGACAGAGGCTATAATGGTGAGAGAGGCTATAGAAGGCGATGAATATCGGCTGTCGTCAATGGGCGGTATTATCACTGAAATTAAGCACCTGAAGACAATGGAGTTTCGATCTTGTGTCATTAGTTATTGTCCTCGAACATGTAATAAATTAGATCATGCTTTTGCCTCTTTGGGTTGTAATATGCCTGGTGGTGAGCAAACCACCTGGGACGTTGTACCTCAAACTTTTGAGGATCTGGTGTCCAGCGATGGCTGTGAATGATCTCTAATTCAAAAAAAATGTTTGTATTTGAATCTTTGCATTACCATCAACTTTTAATAAAAATGTCTGTATTCAAATCTTATTGTTAACATCAAATTATAAAGCAATAGCCGTTAGACGGGGATAATAGCTTATGTTTTGAAATCATTGTAGGGCGCCCAAAGGGCGCCTGATGTTCTAGTATCCTCCAAACTCACCCCCAAACCAAACTACAATAAAAGTGATCAACTCTAGTGTGAATGACTGAATGGTTCTACAAAAGTTTCCATAACAAAATAAGGGCAAAGTTTTCAGCAGATACATAGCATCATGCCGCGTGTCCTGCCGAGCAATTGGCGCTGGGTCCTTGCCTCCATATGGTCCGCCTCATGTCAGTGGCGGAGCCAGGGATTAAAACCTAGGTATGGCGAACCTATCACTACTGATTTGTAAAAAAAAAACATAACCATCGAATATCTATCACGCAGAGTCGTAGACACAAATTGCGATGGGCAGCATGACGAGGGGGTGCGCTTGCTGTGGGTGAATATGATTTTATCGTAGGGGTATGGAGATGGTGAAAATTTGATCAAAATCACTATTTTTTGATAATTTTGTGGGTGCGCCCGCACCCTGCACCTCAAAATTTATTCTAACATTCCTCATTGTGAAGTCATCAATATTGATGTTAATATCAATCTCATCCAATAAACGCTTCTCAATCATAATGTTGTAAATCCATTTAACCTCTCATCACATTATAGATCAAATGGTTCTTTAGGAATTTTAGTTTTGAGGAACCATTTGTGGATGGATAACGTAATCAACACTTCCTAGGCGCTGGTTAAGTTCATGTCGATGCACAATTTTTACGAAAAGGACCTCGGGCCACGGATCACGGCTCCGGAGCTCGGAGCCGAGATCCGTGGCTCCGAGGTCCCCGCCACGTCAACGCGCCACCTCATTCGCCACTGTGGCAGCAGCCAAATACCTCGGCGCCGTCGGCGGGATGGCACGGCGCCGAGATGTTCAACCTCAGCGCCACAAGTCATGGCTCCGACCCCCAAAGGTCCAAAGATGCACTTATGTCGCTCAGGGGCTAAATGTAAAATTTGTTTTAAAAAAGGACTGAATTATAAAAAGACGGGCACCCGGACATGAGGACTGGAATTGCATTCTTTATGAGAATTGCATTTTTTTCCTGTTTGATTGAGAAGCGAGATTTGTTCTTTTTTTTTTTGACAGAGGAATTATTCCTTTTGACAGAGGAAGGGAGCATATATGCAAGGGACTGCATGCGTATCTGTGCAAGCATGGAGTAGTAGATAGATTGAGACGTTGTACCTTTGTATTTACCTTAACTTTCATAGGTTAAAATAGATTAAGGTTTAAATAAATTATTAGTTCAAGTACATACTGGGACTGAGGTCCTGACGGAATCGACCACAGCAGGCACCATGACGACCAACTATCGAGGTTTGACTGATCGTTGCTGCGGATCGAGATTCGAGACAGCGATGGAAATGGTACAAGCACGGAATTGCAACACACGAGGGGAGATACATACACAGGGATCGGAAATCGGGATGAACAAAGTGGAAATTAATCGAACAACAAATACAAGTATAGATTTGCTCCAACCAACCACCAAGTGATTAGATTCGATTCGATTAAAGGGCAGGCACTAGTTCCTGCAAGCGTAGCCACAGACGGACGGCCATGTGGCCTTTACATGATAGATATAGATATACGGAGTAACTAACTAGGATTGAGCAAGGAAGTACAAGCACTTAGTCGAATCGAGTTGGAAGAGGAACAAAGAGCAGCACAGTCAAGTTGTGATCCCATCCGATCTGATCTGATCTGATCTGACCTCTGCAAGTCCAGATCGACCACGTATACATGAATGAACTACTAGCCTGTGTAGATGTGGACGTGGAGCGCGAGCGTGAGGATGGTGAAGGCGGCGAAGAAGATGAGGGTGTGGACGAAGATGGCCTTGCCGTTGGTGTGGAAGCCGCCGAAGTCGACGTGGCGGTGGGTGCCCGGGAGCTCGCACAGCAGGCCCGGGGAGAGCAGCACGAAGAGCACCACGCCCACCACCACGGGGCCCCAGTCCGCCATGCTCAGAGCAACACCAGATGGATCAGCAGGAGGAGAGCAGAGGAGAGGGAAGGAAGGAAGGAGTGTGGCGCCTGGCTCTGGTTTATGGATGCAACGAGACGAGACGAGACGACGGGAAAAGTGACGTTTCTCGTAAGGATTTTTTAGAGTGCGGCGGCCGTCAGGAACACGATGCCCTGGCCCACCGCGCACCGCCCACCGCCCACGGCCCCGCCGACGGATCATCGGTCCAGAGACAATCCAAGTCGCCCAGGCATGATCTGCCGAGTATGCCATCGCTCGCCACTGCCTCTGATCGGCTGGCCCCACCCGTTCCGCCGCTGGCACTGCCACAGTGCCGTGACATGGATCCATTTCCAGCGGAAACCAACTACCGTTGCGGGAGCAGGGGTCACGTGAACGACGCTTCTCGAGCGCTGCGCCACCAGTAGCGAGTGTCTCAAGGGCGTCGAGCGTGGCACTGGCAGACAGTATTGTTTATTAACGGTCACGATGCAGCGGGCTGCTCTGCAGACGTCTGCAGGCTGCCGCTTCTTGCCGCAACAGCATTTTGAAGGCTTAGCGGGCCTCCGCTTCCACCTGCAAACTATTGGCCCGCAAGCAGCCACGGGCCTGGCAGGCAGCCCAGCAGGTCCTTCAACGTTTTTAACGTATTTTTCTACTTACATGAGATAATACTAATGCCGAGATAAATCTTATGACCTGATGAGTGTACACAACAGTTTACACCACAAACACTGAAACTCCATAATGAGTGTACATAATAGTTTACACTTGTCGTTGTAATTTGTAATGAGCTAAATAATACCACAAGCTGCAAGTCTGAACTCAACTCTCAACTAGTAATAAGCTAACTAATACCACAAGCTGCTAGAGCTGCAGTCCAGTCACGATCACAATAAACTAGAACAAAAGTTGGCATAAATTAGAACAACAAGTAACAGACATGTAGTAATTGAGGCAACATCTCATGCTTCACTCAGAAAGACCAAACAGGAACCACACAAGAAGAAAGAAGCCTCTGCCATACCCTTGTTCTCTAGTTAGTTGCAATGTGACCCATCCCTGCATTTTAATAGAGACAAAGAAAGCATCTGTGAGCATCCTCCTTGAGGATACAACTCAAAGGAAAAAAAATTAATATACATTGAACATTGCTCTGAATCCATACTCTGAATTACAAGAAAATGAAACACATGAAAATGAAACACATAATTGACATGCTAAATAATAGCACTAGTTACATATATGATTCATTTTCTAGTACTGACTGTGTACAACAAGGCATGCTGAGTAGACAACTATCGCTTAAAAGATTGAAAATTGAAATACTGAATGCTACATATTCCGAATAGGTATTGCTTACAGCCAGGTTCAGTTTATACAGGCAACAGCTGAGCATGGGTTCAGTTCCTCCATTGATATTCAGTTTGTAAAGGCAACAAATCAGCATAAGGAACCAAGTAATAATCACAACAAATCAGCAGACTACAGCCTAACAGCAGACCATCTCAAACTGGGAAGAACAATGTATATAGTATTTTAAGTCAAACTGTAACACAACTCACAAACTGGGAAACACAATGTATATAGTATTTTAATCCCGTTAAATTAACGGGATTAGGCCATTACACCAGTCTCGGACACACAAGCAGTACAAATACTGGACGGAGGGTTACAGATGAACAACAACTGTAGGGTAAAACTACCATGGACGAGCTACCAGCGTCAGGAAACAAGGACTTGCCTGCAACATACCTTTAATCCAAATTACATGCATCATATGACCCAAGAGTGAAAACTGCGTCCTCAATTAAATATCCAAGTTAGTCCTCTCCATTATTACTTGTGTATCAATAAGGCGGGCACCATAACATGTCCTAATCTTCGTCAACCTGTTCACCACCTCATTCGACAAAATCCTTCTATCAGGTGATTGGCTAGAGCACAGTAAGCCCAGTTCCAATACGGACATGATACACTTGTCCAGTGCCTTTGAGGGAGAGCTTGTATCGCTGTGACCCACGCCATCTACGTTGTCCTCGTGTAGTAGTAGGGCAGTGTCTACAACGTCGACGGGCGAAGTCGAATGCGTCATGAACCCACCGCCTTAGGCTTAACTCTCCAACGAATGCGGGTCCGTGGGACTTTTACCGTGAACACCTCCAGTAACATGATCCCATAGCTGAAGATATCACTCTTTTGCGGCGCTTTTCCGGTCAATCCATACTCTGAGCATAATAAGAGAATTTAAATCATATATCACAAGTCTAACACGATTATTTAATGAATGCGAATGCAGATGTATGTACCTGGAGCCATGTAGCCGATGGTTCCTCGCATGCTAGCAGATACAATGGTGGAGGTGTCATCCACCAGCAACAGTCTTGCGATGCCAAAATCAGCGAGAAGCGCTCAACTCCTCGTCAAGCAGGGCGTTGCTTGGTTTCAAGTCGCAGTGTAAGATCACATCAAGTGATGGTGATGCAGATATTCTAGTGCCATTGCCACATCCATCATTATGTCTAACCTCTTCAGAAACCCCAAGCGTGACCTGCTGCTGCTGCCATCCGAATGCACAAGTGTCTCCAGGCTCCCATTGGGCATGTATTCAAGCACCAACGCTTTGAAGTCTAGATTGGAGCAGACGCTCAGTATCCTCACCAAGTTACGATTATCGAGCCATGCGCGGTGCTTGGCACTCAATGTCAAAGCTCTTTGAGGTTCTCTCGCGTTCCATGTCAAGAACTTTAATTGCAACAATCAAGTCATCCCTTAGTTGGCCCTTGAAAACCTTCCCAAAACTTCCGACACCGATGAGGTTCTCCTCACTGAAATTGTTTGTAGCATGGATGATCTCTTGTTGTGACACTAACATGTGGTTCATAGGTAGGGAAGGTTCCTTTTTCCTGCTTTTGTGTCTTGCCGGATTTTGCTTTGAATATTAGTGACAGGCAAACTGTGGCAATAACAAGTGCTGCGATACTTGGAAGAACATATTTTCAGGATATGGATCTTTCTTGATAGGGTGCTGCTGCCCATACATGGTGAAAATCCTAGGCGTGGCAAACCACAAAGAGCTCCATTTCCCATCAAAGATTGGAGAGAGATATTTGAGAAAATGCCTCCTGTTGGTATCTGGCCTTCTAGCTTGTTGAAAGAAAGGTTCAAGTAGGTAAGGTAGGTGAGCTTTGCAAAGGACTTTGGTATGGCTCCAGAAAAAATTTTTGGATAACTCTATTCTGTCTAGGTTAGTTAAGTTGCCAAGTGAGTCTGGTATGGAATCTTGAAATAGGTTATCAGATCAAGGTAGGTTACCATTTGAAGTGGACCCAAATAGATAGGAATGACCCCTGCCAGACGATTCATTGAAAGATCTATCCAGACTATTGCTTGCATGCTCCAGATGTCAGCTGGTACCATACCACTCATAGAGTTACCAGACAAGTTAAGGTCCAGAATGCTTTTGAGGTGCCACAAGCTAGTTGGTATAGAAGAAGACAGGTCATTTGGGATAGGACCAAAGTTTGTAGATTGCTAAGATTACCTATTCCGTCAGGTATTGTTCCAACGAATCTGTTATTGGCCAAATTCAGTCTAACCAGACTGCTTAGCATGGAAACTTCACTTGGGATCATCCCAACCATGAGATTATAACTGAGGTCAAGCACCTGGAGGTTACCCATTAGCATGATTGCTGGGGGATCATTTTCCTTAGCTGGTTATGGTCGAGACATATTGCAACAAGGCTACTTAGATTTGCAATCACAGGAGGCAAGCCACCGGAGATTTGATTGCTTTGTGCATAAAGGATTTGGAATTCGTCTGATAAATTCCCCCATATTAGTGGGGATACTACCTGTATAAGAGTTAAACGCTATGTCTAGGGCTTGAAGACTCTTACAGTTAGAAAGAGCATCTAAGAAATCAAGATCCCCAACAAGATTATTTGACAGAACACTGAGATACCGAACAAATCTAAAGGCGGCCAAATGTGACAGGCACAGTGCCCTCTAAAATGGTTGTCGCCAAGTTCCAAAGTTCTGAGCACGGACAGGTTGCCAATTGATGCAGGAATTGGACCCGTTAGTTGGTTTCTTGCAAGATTCAACCATGAGAGCTGCCTCAGTTGTCCCAACTCTGCCGGAATCCCTCCGGTTAGGTGGTTCAGGGCAAGGTCCATTGCATTGAGGTGAGTAAGGTTACTCATTCCGGATGGGATTGACCCAACAAGACTGTTGTTGCCCAAGGCAAGAAAGGTAAGTTGTGACAAGGTTGACAGCCAAGTCGGGATGACATCATCGAAGAAATTGTGTGACAAAGAAAGTCTCTGAAGAAATGCACAAGCCGCAAGGCCTGGAGGGATCTTTCAACTAAATTTGTTCTGAGAGAGTGAAAATGTTTGCAACATTGGTAGATTGAAGGTGTCGTTATTGTAAATGATGCGACCACTGAGTTCATAGTTCTTTTCTAGGGACAGGACCTGAAGCATAGAATTGTTAAAGATCGCAGTCGGCACAGGACCAGACAAGTGGTTACCTTGTAAGGAAACAAGTTTTAGCCTAGACAAAGAACTGATGCTAGTAGGTATGGGACCTGAGAAGCTATTGTTCCCCAGGCCGAGCACGCTAAGCAGAGGCGTGTTGTTGAACATGCTATCAGGTATTGGACCACTCAAGTAATTGTTATAGAACTCGATGTACCTCAGATCCTGCAGATTTTGCAGCTCCAGAGGAATCTCACCGGATAGCTTATTGTCAGACAGACCAAGATACCAAATTTTCGTGAGGTTGCCTATGGCAGCAGGAATCGAACCTGACAAGCTGTTCTTGCTGAAATTAAGAAACCAGAGATGGCTTAGGCGGCCAAGAGCTGGCGGGATGGGGCCAGTGAGACTAGCGTTGGTGAGATCTAGGAAAGATAGGAAGGAGAGGTTACCAAGGCTCGGGGCAACTTGTCCTTGGAGAGCTACGTTGGGCAGTGCCAAGGCCGTCACGCGCTCCGTGTGAGTGTGGCGCCGACTGCTGCACGTCACGCCGACCCAATCACACACGGATGCACCGCTGCTCCAGTTCTGGCGGAGGACACCAAGCGGGTCGGAGAGCATGGCCTTGAATATCAGCAGCGCCGAGCGGTCAGCACCGTTGCTGCCCGGCCTTAGCTCTGACTCTGAGGCATGCACAGAGAAGGCAGGTCCGGACAGTAGCGCCACCGCTAGTAGAGCGGCAATCAAGTGTTTCAAGGGCATGGCTCTACCTCTGCCTGAACTATGCTTTGGATTGCAACTTAGCTGGGATTATCTTTCATTACCCTCTTTATTTAAGCTATCAGCTGCTGAAGCCGAGCTTGTTGCATTGCTGGTCAACGTTGATATGGACTGACTCTATAAGAGCAAGTATTGCACGTCAGGAAAAAGATGATTTGGCAGAGAGAGAATAGGAGAGAGAGGATGCGCCGGCGCTTGGTTCTTCGCCGGCTAAATCACAGGTACCAAGACAAAATTAGTCTACAGGCAGCCTCTCTCCCTCAGCGCATACGCTGGCCATACAAACAAATAATAATAAAAATCCTTATAGCCGAGCTAGACTATTTACTCCGTGTGTTTGGTACTACCGGCTAGGAATGACTTGGCCTGCTATCCAGTCGGCTACCCGCGTCACGCATGCACAACTGCACATGTTAGGTGCCACGCCACTTCCGGAAGCTTCTCCCACGCCCGCCCCTCGTCCTCAGCAGCCAGATCCCGGCCATCCTCCCATCGCGGTCGCCGCACTGTTTCGACGAAAGAAGAGAAGGTCTCGACGAATCCGTGACGCCGACGTGGATTTGCTTTCGTACTTCTGGAATCGGAAAGAGGCTTGCGTGCGATACTGCGGTGCTTTTTGTTAGAAATTGATTGGTCAGTCAGTCGAGAGCGCCACCTCGATCGCCTATCATCCCGTCTCCCTCTGCGTCGTCGTCCTCGCCGCCATGGACCTTGCCAACGGCCGAGACGACGCCCTGAATGTGGCGGAGGAGACAAGGAGTAGGAAGAAGGTGGAGTTGGTGCAGGAGGCCATCCATGGCTTCTTGGAGGAGAAGAGGAGCGATGGCCTGGGAGAAGAGAAGCGCTTGACGGCCAGGCAGGACGAACAGGATCTCCTGTCGTCGTTGCTCACCAAGGTACGCACTATGTTTCTCTTCCTCGTGTGTCTCCAATTCTGGAATCAGGATTGTTGCTGATGCTCTGCTGCACGTTGCTCGTTCCCTACCGGATGTAAAGTTCATGCTACCACCGGAGAGATTCAGTTTTGTCAGTGTGCAACGGAATGCTGCGATTTTCACATTTTGTTCACTGAATCTGAACATCTTGGTTTGAACCAATGTATCAGTCAAGCCTGATTGCCAGCATTATATTTCTCAAGCTAGCAAACTCTGAAACTGGCCAAGCACTAGTTGTTTATGATTATGATCTTTTCAGCTTTGATAAAGCAGCAAGACTACGCAGTATTGTACAGATTAGAGACCTTTAGTTGCATGATTGCATCTATTCTGTTTACATGGTGCTTAGACCATCCTTTGTAATGCAAATGCTGAAAGGATGTACTGACACCGTTTTCTAATTGACAGTTGGGTGAAGTAGAAAAAGACACAGATTCACACATCCTGGAACCAAGCTCTTCCCACCTAGATCACCACCAGCCTGCAGTAAAAGGCGAGCACAAGAGCAAGGAGGAGGAGGTGGTGGAGCTCGCTGACATCGCCAGGGACCTGAACAAGATCAAGAGGCAGAACATGATCACCCACCTGCTCCTCGGCACCGTCATCGTGATGACGGCCGTGTGGCAGGTCAACGAGGTGTCGTTCCTCCTCTGGTTGCAGAAGAAGCTGAGCAACCCCTTCAAGTCCCTGGGGGACATGATCAAGGGCTCCCTCAAGCTCAGAGGGAGGAGGCCCGTGCTTGAGTCGTCGCCGTTGCCGCTGGCCGGCGTCCCCGATGTCAGCCATGCTGATCTGCCAACGCTTGTCATCGGCAGCACCGTGGACAGACAGGGCAGGGAAATCAACTAGTTGGTGGTGATCCTAGGATAGATTAAAAATGCTCAGCAGCTATTTGTTGCAAATAAACTTCCACTTTGTTTATTCGTTTACTTTGTTGTGTTAGTCAATGTTGAAATTAGCAACTTGTTCGCAATCCATTAGTCGTTTTAAGGGTTTTTTTTTTACAACAAACTCTTTACAAATATATGAAGAGCAGCATTACATAATCACCCAAGGGTGAAAATACAAGTTGAGTCCCATAGGACACGTACACAAACATCCTCCACGCACACAAACACGAGTTGCATAGAGGCAGAGGGAAGGCAGAGACGCGATGAACGTGGACATCGCTGACGCAAACGCCGGTGAGGACGCCGCCGTTGACCCGACGTTGAAAACGCCGGGGCGGAAGGCCTCCTGCTTCTGAGAACTGAGGTTGAGGAGGGGTCTTCGATGCCATCATAGACGTACATCTCCGCGAGGTGGATGTTGATGGACCGGCGTCCGGAGGGTGAAAAGGTGGCTCGAGGGATCCCCATGGTGACCAAAGAACGAACTCCGAGGGCGCCGGTGCAACGGACATCGAGGATGCGGTGGACAACTTGCCCGATTTGATGCGGCTCTTTGCTCGAGGTGGACGACGGAGGTGGAGATGGAGATTGAGTGGCGGGGAATGGCGAATACCGGTGGGGGCGGCGGCGAGGATGGGTTGGGGAAAAGATTCGCCTGAGATGTAGGGGAGGGAGGATTTATTTTATTACCACGAATCTCGTGAGTCGAAGATGACACCGACGAGGAGGCCACCAAGGAGAACCACGGCGATCCAGGACCGATGACGGCGCGGACGAGGAGACGGACGACGCGATGACGGCCGAGCACAAAGGCACAAAGGACTATCTACTTACCTAATGCTACCGAGGGAATCTGACCGGTGCGGACTAGGAGCAAAAAAGGTAAGGGCTTGTTCTGTTAATCTTTGATCCGAGGTGATGAAAGAATTTTGAATTGTAGGGATAAAGTCTGCCTCAACCCCTTGGATTGAAGCTAATCGAAAAAGCTCGATGCTATGAGTTTCGGTGAACGATGGATGCTTAAGTTTGGGATCGGGTGTGTTTACAGCCCCAAGTTTCTCTCTAAAATTAATTTTTTATACTCCACATCTCATCACATCAAAACAATGAATGCACCAAAAGACACATATCCCGAAAGACGAAATATAGGTAAAAAAATAAACTAATTACACGCTTTTAGATATATATTGCTAGACGATTCTTTTGAGTCTAGTTATCCCATAGTAGAATAATATTTACCACAAATAAAACGAAACATGCTACAGTGTATAATGTGACATGCATGCAAAATTTTACCCAAAATTTGGACCTCTAAACACAACCATCGTTGAACAAGAGCGCCGACTTGTCAAGACAATACCACAACTCAAGTGCGCATCAAGTGGACTCATCTCTACTAGCTTCTTCGTCGATGTGAGAAGACCTGTATCTTAATTTGCGTGACTCTCTAAGATTCTTGTAATAATAACTCGTAATATGGGCGTAATATGGGATGGAGTACGATACAAACATATAGCCTGAATCCGATTTTGATTTCGATACGCAGTTGATTTTAAAGATAACCCAATATATCTCAATATATATTTCAATCAATAACCCACATAAAAACGAGTAAAACATTTTAATTAGTACGCATAAAAACGCCGCCGCTGCAACCATAGTAAAAAGAGGAGGCTTTTACCTGTACCATTACGAAAAAACTCGTAACTCATAATACCACTAAAAAACTTTGGCCGCACCTGTATACCATCGGCCAAAGTCATTTTGTCTCCTATACCACTCTGTCCATGTGCCGTTTGATTTTTAACATTTCAATGACCTGACATGTGGGACCCAGCATGTGAAGTGTCCATCTTACCCTTAAGGAAAAAAAAAGAGAGAAGAGCAGAGCGCCGCCCTGTATTAGCGCCTCGTCCGCACCCATCCTCACCCGCACGCCTCGTCCGCTTCGTCCCCGCCCCCCAGATGCGCGGCCGGCCCCCGACGGAAGAAGCAGAGCGCCGCCCAAAGATAGCGCCGCGCCCCCAAGATAGTGGGGTCCCCCAAGATAGTGGCCGCCGCCACGCCAGCCCCGATGAGGTAGACCTTGCGGCGCGGAGCCGGCCAGTGGTCGCGGTGGCGGCGCTTTCGGCCAGCGACTTTCGGTCAAAGGCGAGGCCTCGAGCGCGGCGGCAGATCCGGGAGCAGCTCGCGGCACCCGGCGGCGGCCGAGGAGCGCGCTGGCAAAGACGGAAGAAGCCGCGCAAGACTGAGCAACAAGGCGCGGCGCGAGGCAGCGCAAAGGCGGGCGCGCGCGGCCGGAAGCTGCCCACGGGCGAGGGTCCGGTGGCGCGCGGCGACCGGGGCGCGCCGGCGGAGGGCGGCGCAGAGAAAGCAAAGAGAGCAAGACCGCCCGACCGTCCCGCCAACCTCGAATATTTTTTTTTTGTAAAACCGAAATGAAAACCGAAATCGAATCCCTCGGTTTCGGCTTTCGTGGAACGGATCTGTGTGCAAGTTCTAGAAACCGAAATTTTTTATACCGAATCGAATCCGAATGCGAGAGCGTATAGAGGACAATGATGATTTTGATTAGCTATTTTGGTTTGAGGGCAAAAAAAGTCTTTTCTCCAAATTGCTTAACAAAGCAGTGTGCAAAAAATGGGCCGGAGTGGTATAGAGACAAAAAAGACTTTGAGCCGATGGTATACGTGCGCCCAAAGTTTTCGATGACACGTGATCACGAGCTTTTTTCATAATAATGGTACGGTAAAAAAAAAAAAAAAAAAAAAAAAGTCCTTATCTCCGCTGCGTCTCCAACCCAAACCCTCCTCCTGACCCCACCCTCTCCATTGCGACGGAGCGAGCCATGGCGGCGGCGGAATCGACGACGATGCGTCAGCGGCAGACCAAACCTTTGGGCTGGCGATCTGGGTGAGAAGGGCGCAGGCGGCATCGACTCCGTGCTCCCGCCGCGGGTCGTCTTCGGGCCTGACGAGAACGGCGTCAGGAAGGTAATCCGGTACTGCTTCGACGACGAAGGCACCAAGTTCGAGGTCGTCACCACCATCACCCCCGTCGGCAAGCTCGCGCGCGCCCCTACCACCAAGAGCTCCATCAAGCGCAACCCGATGCCCAGTTACGCCGATGCCATGGAGGATGATGCTAAATCGGGGCTTACAAACGTCTCCACGAAACGGATCGTCCCCGAGCGTCCAGACCTCTCAGGTAGCCGTTCGATTCAGCTCTTTTCCATTGATCCGTTGTATTTTTAGACGTAATTCTGCCAAATGGATTCATGTTTTGTGTTAAGTGTTAGGAATTAGGAATATGAGAATAGAAGAACAATAACACGAGAGAGATAGGATGAATCACTATGAAGATGAATGATTTTGATTTATTACTTCATTTACATTGGGACTAGAGGGCAATTAGTAAATACTAGAAACTGACTTGTTCAAATGTGCTCCAATTCCTTTCACACCAGGCTGGAAGAGCTAGAGGTCTATGAGATAACTCTAACAGTCATTCTTTGAAAATCTGGTGCTTCACCTCCATTAAGTCTGCACCAAAATGCTACAAAATGAAGTCAAATTCATCATACAATGAAGGTTGATGCAGGCAAGGTCAGGACAGAATTGATGCAAAAAACTTACTTGGATTAAATTCAAAACGTCCACATCTCCTTGCTAGTTTCTTTGAGAAGGATCCATGTCTCTTCTGAAATTTCTCTAAAACCTCATTAATAGTCCTATATTCCTTATCATCATCACCATGATAAAAGGTATCAACACATGGCATGATTTTTTTTCACTACAATTGGATTAGGCTGCGTTTGGATGTAGACATTGGGGTATACGAATTGGAATTGGCATTGATAGCCTCAAATACCTGCGTTTGGATGTCCCGACTTTGGAATTGGAAACAAACATCAATGCCAAGCGGTATTCGGTGCTACTACCGGCTCCTTCCCACAATACCAAGCCTCGACCCTCCGTATTGAGGGGAATTGGAGCCCGCGGCCGCTCCACCTGCCCCGACCCTTCCTCCCGCCGCCGCTCCACCCGCCCCGACCCTTCCTCCCGCCGCCGCTCCACCTGCCCCGACCCTTCATCCTCCTCGCCGGCGCTCCTCAACTCCTCCGTGCCCCCTCCGCCCAGTCCCCGTCGGCCCGTCCGTCCTCCTCGCCGTCCACGCGAGGCCGGCGGGCGCGAGTCCGTCTTGCGGTGGGAGGCGGCAGTCCGAGCAGCGACGCGAGCTGGCGCGAGGCGGCGGCGGACCGCGGCGGGCGTCATGAGGTTATGCGAGGCGGCGGCGCGAGCGGAGTACAGAGGAGCTTGCTGTCCGCCTTCTTCCTCAAGTCCGGCAACCGTGAGTGCCAAGATCCCCTTCTTCCTCAAGTCCGGTCACATCCCGCCTTCTTCCTCAAGTCCGCCTTACCGGGGATGGAGAGTGTCGCGAATCCCAACTCCTCGTGGGATCCTGCTCCGCCGCCGCCGTTCTTCGTGCCTTCCGAGCTCCACCCAAATAAGGCGCCCCTGTCCTCCCATCCGCTGCCAGTGTGGTCCGATGTGGAGAGGAGGAGAAAAAGACCGTCAATTCTCAAATGCCAATTGTATAAACATCCAAACAAGAATCGGTATTCACTGGCTCCTTCAATTCCATCTAGCAATTTCATTTGCATCCAAACAATGGATTTGGTATTGTAACCCAATACCAATACTACTTTTGATTTGGTATTGAAGCCAATTCAATGCCAAGGCCTCCAATGTCGACATCCAAACGGAGCCTTAGAGAAGATTGCTGAATTGCTATAACTATGTAGTAGGGAATCAATAGAGAAGTTTGTTGAACTGCTATAACTATAATAGGGATTTAGCAGAGAAGACTGCTGAATTGCTATAACTATAATAGGGATTCAGCATATATGCAGCCATATGAGTGCAGAACCAAATCTATCTTTTATTTTCTTGTGAACAATAGCCATGAATTCTTCATAGTTCTTTTCCACACTGCCAAATGCCTCCTTGATTTTCCTCTTTGCCTTGGTAAGTTCTCCATACACAAAACCCATAGATGGTTTTGCATCCCCATCAACCAAATGTAGAACTTTCACCAAGGGGCCAAAGGCCTTCAAACAAAGTGACACATCTTTCCAAAAGCGAATGTTCAACATTGTGGCTGTAGCATCTGTTCGCTTTATTTTTTTTTTTTTTTTTTTTTTTTTTTGGTCTTGACATCAGGTAAGTCATACCACTTTGAATCAACCACCATCTTTCTTAGACAATCCTTGTTTTCTATCATCCTTTGCATTGTAAGATAAGCTGTAGCAAATTGGTTACCCCTGGCCTTATGATTTTTCTCTTCAAGGTGAAGGACCTCAAACATTCCAAGGTGCAATGGTGGCCATAGACAAAGATATTTAATGCTTTTTTATGCCTTTTCTAGATCAGTTGTCTTCTTTGAATTTTGGAAGGTTGCCAATACCTTGAAGCATCGCCAAAAAAAAAAAAAAAAAAAAAAAACTTGAAGCATCAGATTAATGGTGCAAGGTATGAGTTGCACCAGAAGTCCAAAGTATGTTTGGCCTATTTGAGATGCAGTAATGTCTTTGCTCCCATGTTGTTAGAAGCATTATCTGTCACAACTTGCACTACATTTTCAGCACCTACATCATCGATTGCTTTGTCTGCCAGCTCATACATAACTTCTAGTGTGTGAAACATCTGACATCTCTTTTGTCTTAATAAAACTTATTATCTCCTCACTAGGATTTGTGCACATATTCATAATACTCCTCTTATTATCTGTCCAAGCATCTGTCACGATGGAGCAGTTCTTCTCATCTTCACTACCTTTCAGCAAGCTCTTGGTTTTTGCAAGCTCCTCTTCCAACAATTTTCCCTGAGGATCATGCTGACCTGGAGGATGTAAACAAGGACCAAATTGACCAATAGCTTCAACCATTTCCTTTAACTCATCATTGTCACAAGCATTGAATGGAATAGCTACAAATTAGATTTATGTAGAAAATTAATTTGTTTGCAACATATTAATGAAGGCAGCATTAAGAATAGAACTATAGAAGTACAGAACATATCATGTGTATACACCCATCTAGCAACATATTGCTGCACTTGGTCTGTTCCCTCTTTCCAAAATGCCTCATTTATGTTTTGTTGCCTGTTAGCTTCAATCTTACTTGCCTTGGGACCAATGGGGTGTGTAAAATTTGTCCACGAGGCTTAACATGTGACGGTCTATTTGTACATTCCCCTAGTCTCTTTTATCATGTTGTTTCTTATCCATCTTATTTGTTGTTATAATTCAAAATCTATCTTGCATTTTTTTTCTTAGCTTACTTTTGGGCACTTCAACACAGATGTGCCAACATGAGCAAGATGTGCTTGAAGCGATAAATTCCTGGTGTTGCTTCAGACGTTGACATCCTATAAGTAATAATACTGCAGTACCGAAGTACTGAATAGAGTAGAACTGTAAACCAATAATACTCCCTCTGTCCCAAAATAAACGCAATTCTTTGACTCGTAGAAACTGTGTTTGACCTCTCGCCTTATTCAATTTTCTTTTTATAAATATTATCACTTTTGTTATGACTCGTTACATCACTAAAGATATTGTAATTATGTTTTATTTGTTTTACATAAAAATAAGACGACACATGTACTACTGAACTACTGAATGGTACAAGGCAGCACATGAACATCAAAATAAGACAACACATATTCACAGCATTTTCAGATTCATACAAATGGATCATGTATTCAAGTATAGCCTTCAGGTTCTGTAGTTTAGGCTTCAGAAATTCAGAGAATCTCAAGATATTCAGAGAATAGCATTTAGCAATCCACAGCCCAATTCAAAGCTGTTGGACAAAGCAGTTCAAAGTATACAGACTAAGGAGTTAGCACGCATTCAATCACTCAATAACACTCAATAAATGGTTTGTATGCTCTGAAGGAGTTAGCACACATTCAATGACAATCCAATTAGGTTTGTGATTGGGTTCCATCTATGGTAATGGTACAATATGGTTTGTATGCTCTGAAGGTTATGTTGAACTAACTATGAAAATCTAAACATTATTGGTTTGTTGGGATTTATGTTGTTTGCTTGTTTACCAAATCTAGGTGCATTATAGGCGGTACCTCATGGGAATTGTATGTATGGTAAATCAGTATTGCGAGGATAGCTACATTGTATATTGCAAACATTTTTGTTAATGGAGGTGACATTTGTATTTTTTAAGTGATGTCTGGGTTTGATCAGAGGACAGCCATGCTGCATGTAGTGAAGGAGTTACTGCTGTTGAATGTTTTTACATCGGTATAGTTGGTTTTAAATTGAATGTCACATGCTAGTTTTAACCTTATTTTCACTTGTGATTCTGTTTTCTAACAACCTGCTTAATTTCAGGGAACAATGCTCGGGAACGTGGCGTTCCAATAATGGTACCCATGGAGTGCTTGATCTGTCGCAGTAAGGGGCATCACTGGACCATAAAATGTCCCTCCCGAGCTCAAGCCAGTGTGGTTATGTCCCCTATCGCCGATGGCCCTTCACGCCCAAGAGAAGCCGTTAAGCGAGCATATCATGTGAGAAATTTTGATAAAATCAGAGATGATGTGAAGAGGATTATGAATGATGACAGATGTGTCCGGGTGACCAATCTCTCGAAGGAGGCTGGCGAACAACATCTTATTTGTTTGTTCTCTATATTTGGCTTCACGACCAATGTCTACATTCCTGTGGATGAGAATGGATCAAGCAGGGGAGTTGGCTATGTCAAATTTGCTCATAGACGCGAAGCTGAGTCTGCTATCAAAAAACTCAATGGGTGGGTTTATCAAAACCTTACCCTCCAAGTTGGGTGGGCAGCACCAAGGCTGAAGTAGTTTTCTACACTATGTACTTGTATAGCATATATTTTAAGAAACTGAACTATTTTCTTGATACTGTGTATATACTATGTATTAGCAACTTAGCATGGCTTATTCCCAGTGCTGTCCATATAGCGTTATTATGTTTGTGCAGTTATGATGCCAGTGTATTGTTGCGAATCAGCTGCTGGCACTGCCCTCGCTTACATGTAAATCCTGCATCTGAATGGATGTCACACGGACAGAGTCTCAGCTACCACTGAAGTGGCTGGCGCATGCACTCCTCCGGCAACTGAAAAACGCAAGATGCTCATCCATCTGCGGGGTTATGCAACTCTGGCTGACTGGCTGTTGTTTCCGGGCACCAAGCAAACATCCAAGCCTGCCATCCGATCGACATTGCGTTCAGAACTCCTACACTCGCTTCCAAGAATCACTTTTCGCACTGGCTTCCTCCAGATTCACTTGCGGGTAAGCTGCTGCAAGGATCTAGTGCACCAGTGGTATCTTGAGGCTCAGGAGGAATTTGTTGCTCTCAACTTCCGGCTACCAACTCCTGCACAAACAAGAACAAATGCCAATGCAAGCAGGCTCAGTACTAAAGTGGTATCTTGAAGCTTGAAATGGTCTTCTTGTATCCGGTAGCTCTTGAACACACGAGTACATTAATTAGCAACACCATCTTGTATGTAATGGCAATGTCTCAGGGTTATACTGCAGTTGGATTATTAACCATGGGCAAATGACAGTGATTAGCACCCAGACCCAGTGTAAAATAAAATGCACCAGTCTCTTTTACTACCAGATGACAGTACCAGAAAACGTCAATGATGATGCTGCTCCTGTAGGGGAGGGAAGGTGGTAGTACTTAACTTATTGATGAGAAAACACAGGGCGGTGGGACCCACCGTCGCAAAAAGGGTTTTCTGGCACGCGTACGCCTACGCAACCACACAGGCGTGTACTACTGTAGTAGAGTATATATGTCACAGAGGAAGGACTTTTCCTGTTGCCCTGACGTGATTTTAACTCTCTACCTGAAATGCCCAGAATGCCCCTTCATCCTGCCTGGTTAAGCTAACTGCGACAGTGGGTTACCCGCTCAGGCTGGCATCGCTTCACTGAAAATGGACCGAATAAAGTGCCATATACGTACGTATACAAATACTCCTACCATGATTCATACGCCGTGGGTCCCACCCTCTGGGGATATTTATGAGGCCCACCTCCTTTCACATGCAGGTGCTCTCTGTTAACGTCACACCTCCAGCCAATAATCATGAAGTCTTTTTTTTTGTTTAGAAAAAAAAGAATTATTAAGCTATATATAAACATCGTCCAAATTGCTTTAATAATAGTAGTAGTAGTATAATAGTGCACTTTGTCCAGGTGGCGAAATGACAGCACAGTCCCTGTGCTACTCTCAACTGTGGTTAAGTCTGGGGCACCCATAAAAATTAGTATTTGGCATCAAATGAGGGCAAAAGTTAGTTCAAAACTTGCAGGACAGCAAACGGACTCGGATTTTTTTTTACTCTACCTTGCTGGAAGTCACCTACTTTTTTTTTCCTACAAGTACCCCCCGGCACCAAAAATTTTTTGTCGAGTTTGACTGAGTTTGAGCAAAAAGAGGGAGAGAAAAAAAGAAAAAGGGCCTGTATTTTAAGCCCCTGAATAAATTTGGGGAAAATACAATTTCGGCGGCGCTCGAGGCTTCGAATCTCCGTCAATTCGCTCCAATCCTCCAACGGATCCACTCAGGTACTTGCACACATCGATTCCTCTCCTTCTTAGCTTCCGATCGAGCTACGGGTCACGGCTCATGGCGGCGTGGGGCGGCAGATCGAGGCGCTAGGGTTTGGGGTGCCGCCCCTGGGATCTTGCCAGGCCGGCGGCCGGAGCTGACCGCGCTCGCCGGCCGCCGCTAGATCTCACTGACTGGGCTCCTCTTCCTCCACCTCGCTGGCCCGCGCCGCCGTAGCTCTCAGTATTCCCCCACTTCCCGTCCAAACGCCCCTAAAAATTCTGGATCCCGCCGTCCCGTCGCCAACTGCACACGGTAGGTTCGATTCGAGCTGGATTCGTGGGGTGGGGTATCTGCTGTCTAGTGTTGATCTCGGATTCAGCTGCTTCTGCTCGTCCTTTCGCATCCTGGGCCTGCTAAAGTTTGGGGTTCTAGGATTTCTGCTCCTCGTGTGCACCACAGTCCCATTTCCGTGCAAATTCTAGCAACTGACGCTTCGTTTCTTTCGTCTGCTCACGGATATTCCTCACGCTGTCACGTTTTGTGCAGGTTGTGGCCAGCTTTGGGATTGATGCGAGTGTAGTAGCTTCTTGCTCGGTGGTTGGTCTTGGGCTCTTCTGTTCCAGTTCAGGAGTCAAGACCAACCTAGTTCTGTGCTCAAGATGAAGACCAGTGCAGACCCAAGTACCCAAGATGTGATGGTGGAGGCAGCCCTCAAGGCAAAGCATGCAGCAGAGCGCAAGTTCCATGCACGTAACATCAAGGGTGCAAGGAGGTCGGCGCTCAAGGCTCATAACTTGTGCCCATCACTTGAGGGCTTATCTCAGATGATCGCAACACTTGATGTTCACCTTGCATCTGAGTCCAAGATTGATGGGGAGAGTGACTGGTACAGGATACTGTCTCTAGATGCCATGGCTGATGAAGAGGAGGTGAAGAAACAGTACAGGAAGCTAGCTCTCCAGTTGCACCCAGACAAGAACAAGTCGGTTGGTGCAGAAGTTGCCTTCAGACTTATCTCGGAGGCATGGAGTGTATTGTCTGACAAGAGCAGAAAGATGATTTATGATCAGAAGAGGAGAGATCATGGTGCGGCGAATGTGTCCAATGGTTTCTATGCTTGTGATACAAAGGTCAGTAAGCGAGCACGAAAAATGCCGCCAAGAGCAGCTGCTGCAGCTGCCTCTGCCTCAGCAGCTGTCGACGCTACTACTCATCCTGCAGGGGGTAATACATTCTGGACATCATGCAACCGCTGCAGGATGCAGTATGAGTACTTGAGAATTTATCTGAACCACAACCTTCTGTGCCCAAACTGTCACCATGCATTCATGGCTGTAGAAACTGGGTTTCCCTGCAATGGAACCAGTTCATCATTTACCTGGACAACCAAGCCACAGCAGCAGCAGCAGCAGCAGAACCACAATACTGTTGTTGACCATTCATATCAATCAGCAAGCAGAACATCAAGCATTCCAGGCACCGGACATGGAGCATACCAGCAGGAGAACACTTATGATTTGTACAATAACCAAAGTTTCCAGTTCACTAATACCCCAAGACGACAGGCGTTGCTGCTACAAATGGTTATAGTACACAAGCCTTAGAGAAATCAAAGAGAAAAACATGAAGAGAACTACATATACAATTATTTTTCAAGTGGCAATGACAATGAGTATCCATCAGGGCGTGGACGCCATTCAAAAAGAAGGCGGAATTTCAATAATGGCTATGCATCTGTGGAGAGTGTAACGGGAGACTCTGGCTGCAACTGCAGGTATGACTGTGATGGCTGATGGAGAAAGAGTTAATGGTACATCAGGGGAAAAGTTTAGATCTGCAGTAAGTACAAGAAAAGCTAATGTCTTGAGGGAGATCTTCCAACTTGACACCCGTGCTCTTCTTCTTGAGAAAGCCAAATCAGAAGTTCGTGAAAAATTACAAGGCTGGAATATTTCGACATCTGGCCAGTTTGTCGAGAAAGGGAAATCAGAAAGAAGAGAGAAGCATGTTGAAAACAATATAAAGGTTAATGGCATCCTCCATGACAATCCAATCAATAAATGCAAGAAGTACAGTTCAAAAAATGCAGATATCGAGATCCCTGTGACTGATGTAATGAATCCAGAACAGATGCGTGTACCTATGTCCATTGATGTCCCTGACCCGATTTCCATGATTTTGATAAAGATCGAACAGAAAGATCCTTTGGCAATGATCAGATCTGGGCTACATATGATAGTGAAGATGGCATGCCTCGCCTTTATGCAATGGTACAGAAAGTTATTTCAATGAAACCTTTCAGGATAAAAAATGAGCTTTCTCAATTCTAAGTCCAACAGTGAACTGGGACCAATAAACTGGATTGCCTCAGGTTTTACAAAGACATGTGGTGATTTTAGGATTGGGAGGTACCAGATTACTGAAACAGTCAACATCTTTTCCCACAGAGTTTGCTGGAGTAAAGGTCCTCGCGAATTATCAGGATTATTCCCCAAAAAGGTGACACATGGGCTGTGTACCGAACTGGTCTCCTGATTGGAATGAACTTACACCAGATGATGTGATATATAAGTATGAGATAGTAGAAGTGATCGATGATTTCACTGAAGAGCAAGGTGTGAGTGTTGTCCCATTGCTGAAGGTAGCTGGTTTCAAAGCAGTTTTCCACAGGCTCACGGGCCCTGATGTGGTCAGAAGCATACCGAAGGAAGAGCTTTTCCGCTTCTCTCATCGGGTTCCTTCTCGCCTGCTCACTGGTGAAGAAAGAAATAATGCTCCGAAAGGCTGCCATGAGTTGGACCCTGCTGCAACTCCAGTTGACCTTCTTAAGATTATTACAGATGTTAAGGAAGATACCACACAGTGAAGCTCCGAGTAGAACTCAACTTGTCTGTCCTACAGACTTGCAACTGCGAGCTGGCATGGCTGAAGTCTCAATACGTGCTTCACTGACTTGCAACTGCGAGCTGGCATGGCTGAAGTCTCAATATGTGCTTCACTCACTGGTCAGCATCATAAGGCTCACTTGCCTTAAATCTATCATTGAACTTCTGGATGACGATGAGGACTCAATTAGGCATTTCTAACATTTAATTTTATTGTAATATCGATATCGTATAGAGTAAACGATCATCGAGAGGCTGCATATTGTGATGAGGCCAGTTCTCAAAATGGCAGGCCTCATGACTTGCTGTGAGGTAGGTGCCGCTAAGCGATACTCAGTCTGTATGTCAAGTAAGAGCGTAGTTTGAGACTGCTGCCAGACTTTACTCTGTACTGCACTCATTTACTTATCCAGTTATTTTCATTAATGCATAG
The DNA here is from genome assembly GCA_015847255.1 of Hyparrhenia diplandra. Classification (NCBI taxonomy): domain Eukaryota; kingdom Viridiplantae; phylum Streptophyta; class Magnoliopsida; order Poales; family Poaceae; genus Hyparrhenia; species Hyparrhenia diplandra. The sequence goes on along the minus strand of JADLZK010009039.1, from coordinate 19,538 downwards.
CATAAACCCTATAAATCTAGCATATCCAGTTACTTTGATTAAATATTATGTCTTCTCTGTGGTGATAATTACTCTTGTTTATCCAAAGATTTATGTACAGATGAGTATTACAAATGGTCTGTAAATGTTCAGAGGTTAATCAGCTTCACATATTTACAGTGTGTAAAGCGGACCGTATCATTGTGTTGTGGGAGAAATATGGTTCCTGTAGACTTTATACGATCTACCATTCTAGAAGAATGCATGAATTAACCGTAGTAATAGTTGTGTTGTGGGAGAAATATGGTTCCTGTAGACTTTATACGATATACCATTCTAGAAGAATGCATGAATTAACTGTAGTAATAGCAATCTTATGGATGATTAGCCTCCATACCACGCCAAATTCAGTTTGTTGTAATGTGTAATTGCAGTACAGTGACTATATAATTGTCCTGATTCCAACTCCAACTTGAAATACATCGTGTTCATTAGTGTATGATACATTCCATGCAGTGGAAGGCGGTGTTGTCAGTCCGGTGACCAAAATTTGTCCAATGAATCCAAGAAACTGCAGTGTGACCCCCCAAAAACTGGGTAAGCTAAATGCTGCACTCAAAGTAGAATCAGCAGCTGCGTTCAACGACGGGCTGATGCTTCAGGCCAACATCGAGGATCCAACACTGATAATGATGTCTAGTGATTTCACAGTTAGCCACAGATTGATAATCTCGTATTGAATCACAAAATAATTGAGATACAGACATTTCAGTGGGAGACGACAATGGAACCTTATCAGTATCGCTAAAGGCCCAATTATCACCAGATATCTTGAGAGCACAATATGTGGATGGTGTTGTTCACTGCTATGCTGCTAAACATCGAACATGGTTGTCGATGACGACGCAACTCATTTCTGTTCCCCTTTTTTCTTTTTGTAATACTTTCACCGGATGAAAATAATAATGCTAACAAAAAAGAGGAAAAGTATAATATCTTAAAGTCTCTCATAAACTATCAAGTTGCAAGACTGGGCCTGAAGATGCCAACTGCTTCACCATCGCACTAACTGTCTGCAAGGGTACGCTTGGATGTACTGATGTACAGAACTGCATTCAGAAGACTGCTATCAGAATTTGCGTGACATAGATCTCAGAATATCCACATCGTATTGTACATACCATTATTTCCTCTTATGAAGGCGTCACCGTATTTATTCTTTAGCTGACCATTGACGTATTCTTCAGTTTGCTCCATTGCAATGTTCATGTATCCATCAAGACATGCCAGAATACCTGATTAGGATCAGGAAAACTTTAGTGTCATTGTACAAGCAATTGGTTTAACAAATTCGTTTTTCAGTTATTCATATAATAGAAATAGAAAGTTAGAAACAGAAAGCAATATATTTTTCAGCATGTAAGCAGGCCTCATCCATAAATATGAGCACTGATTATTGGTCACCATGAGTATCAAAGTGGAGAAATTGGAAATGAATCTTCCAGCAAATCCAACACTATTTGACATAACAGATACACTAGCAACATGGAATCACAAATTTTGTAGACATCCGTTGCGCTTTTATATTAAAAAGGAACTAAGAAATTCTTCTTCATATGAAGTCACATAGATGATAGATCCTCGGTGGCCCTTTTCTTTTGAAGAATATAAGAACATAGGTCAAATATTCACCACGAGGGTATACAAACATGTAGTAGCAAGGAAATTAATAATAACATGACTAAAAACTAGTAACTGCATATGGCATGTACCAGGCTATCAGCATATTTAGAGAAACCCCAACCATATCAGAGTGGAAGTGAAATTTCGAAGGCTTATCCTTGAATAAACACTAGAAAATATAGCCCATAGGGACTGCATACACATTTTTGGCTTGGCTCATCCAGGCCACAAACCAAACATACCCTTAATATGAATTGCAAAGGCATTCAATACTCCAATGAAAAACAATCTGAAATCGTAAATACAGAAAACCACACCTGTCTGACTATCCAAAATCACAGTTTTCACAGGAATATCTCACCTCTCTACTGTCCCCCTGAATCACAATCCTTGTTAGAGCCCCCACACAATTATATCTAAAAGTCATAACACAATCCATGACTTTGAACTGGTAAAGTAATCCATGATGCTAACAACACAGGACAGGACAGTCACATGCATAACCAAACAACAGGCTTAAAACCCTACAGGGGATTTGTCAATTGTCAAATCTACAGGTGATTCCTAGGGTTCAATTGAATGTATGAATCTCATCAACCACGTTGAAATCACCACAGCACCAACACATGTCAATCACAATATCATATTGTATCAAGCACAAGTTATTCTTTGTAAGGAACAATAAACAAAATTTGCCCCATTGTTCTAGACCACGTAATTATATCCCCAGCTAAACACAAGAAAGGTCAGGAGGGTTTGGAACATTGTTATAGATGTGGGCAAGACCAAGGGGATGAAACAGAGCGCAGGGCTGGAGGTAACCTCGGTAGTCTACGCCGGAGTTGAGCTTGACAACGACGGGGCGGCCCCTGATGGACTTTAGGAAGTCCGACGGCGTCTTCACCGTCCCGCCAGCGCCCGAGCCGGGCCTGTCGCCGCCGCCGCCGCTCATCTTGCGCCCTGACGCGCTGTGCCCGGTGTGGCGGTGTCCCTGTGTTGCGGATTGCGACCCGTTTGGACTCCGGTCGGATCCCCCCTGGTCGGTGTCAGTGCCGTTTACTCTGGGTCCCACTGTCAGTCTGTAGCTAACAACAACCTGTCGTCATCCACACTCCACAGTCAATCAAGTAAAAATATCCTCTTTCTTTTTCTTGCTTTTTCTTTCTTTTTCTTTGACGAATATCCTCTTTCTTTTTAAACAGTCCAATTTTTTTTTTCTTTTTTGAAACGAGTCCAAAACCACCTTGACACACTGTGTCGTGTACCAGCGCGCAGTGGAAACCACGTCTGTAACATACGCCGACACGTAGGCCCCACGTCCTGTGGCCCCACCAACCATTGAGTAGTAGCGTGTACGTAATCGGGCGACGGACGTGTCGCCGTCGTCTTGCGAGTGCCGTTCCCATCTGAGCCACACATCTCTGAACAAAACCCGCGAGGCGCCTCCGCGCACATCCCCCTCCGTGCCACCCGCCGCCCCCAAACCCCGCGCCGCCTCCGAGACAGCCGCCGCAACCATGGCCACCACCACCGCCGCCGCCGCAACCGCCGCGCTCACCGGCGCCACTACCGCTGCGCCCAAGGCGAGGCGCGGGGCGCACCTCCTGGCCGCCCGGCGCGCCGTCGCCGCGCCCATCAGGTGCTCCGCGGCGTCACCCGCCACGCTGACAGTGACGGCGGCCCCCGGCCACCCCCCGCTCCGGCCGTGGGGCCCCACCGAGCCACGCAAGGGCGCCGACATCCTCGTCGAGGCCCTCGAGCGCTGCGGCGTCCGCGACGTCTTCGCCTACCCCGGCGGCGCGTCCATGGAGATCCACCAGGCGCTCACCCGCTCCCCCGTCATCGCCAACCACCTCTTCCGCCACGAGCAAGGGGAGGCCTTCGCCGCCTCCGGCTTCGCGCGCTCCTCGGGCCGCGTCGGCGTCTGCGTCGCCACCTCCGGCCCCGGCGCCACCAACCTTGTCTCCGCGCTCGCCGACGCGCTGCTCGACTCCGTCCCCATGGTCGCCATCACGGGGCAGGTGCCGCGCCGCATGATTGGCACCGACGCCTTCCAGGAGACGCCCATCGTCGAGGTCACCCGCTCCATCACCAAGCACAACTACCTCGTCCTCGACGTCGACGACATCCCCCGCGTCGTGCAGGAGGCCTTCTTCCTCGCCTCGTCTGGTCGCCCGGGGCCGGTGCTTGTCGACATCCCCAAGGACATCCAGCAGCAGATGGCGGTGCCGGTCTGGGACACGCCCATGAGCCTGCCTGGGTACATTGCGCGCCTTCCCAAGCCTCCTGCCACTGAATTGCTTGAGCAGGTGCTGCGCCTGGTTGGTGAATCGCGGCGCCCTGTTCTTTATGTTGGCGGTGGCTGCGCAGCATCTGGTGAGGAGTTGCGCCGTTTCGTGGAGATGACTGGAATCCCAGTCACAACTACTCTTATGGGCCTCGGCAACTTCCCCGGCGACGACCCGCTGTCTCTGCGCATGCTCGGTATGCATGGCACAGTGTATGCAAATTATGCAGTGGATAAGGCCGACCTGTTGCTTGCGTTTGGTGTGCGGGTTTGATGATCGTGTCACAGGGAAGATTGAGGCTTTGCAAGCAGGGCTAAGATTGTGCACATTGATATTGATCCGCTGAGATTGGCAAGAACAAGCAGCCACATGTGTCCATCTGCGCAGATGTTAAGCTTGCTCTGCAGGGCATGAATGCTCTTCTGGAAGGAAGCACATCAAAGAAGAGCTTTGACTTTGGCTCGTGGCAGGATGAGTTGGATCAGAAGAAGAGAGAATTCCCCTTGGGTATAAAAACTTTGATGAGGAGATCCAGCCACAATATGCTATCCAGGTTCTTGATGAGCTGACAAAAGGGGAGGCCATTATCGCCACTGGTGTTGGGCAGCACCAGATGTGGGCAGCACAGTACTACACTTACAAGCGGCCAAGGCAGTGGTTGTCTTCAGCTGGTCTTGGGGCTATGGGATTTGGTTTGCCGGGCTGCTGCTGGCGCTGCTGTGGCCAACCCAGGTGTCACTGTTGTTGACATCGACGGAGATGGTAGCTTCCTCATGAACATTCAGGAGCTAGCTATGATCCGAATTGAAAACCTCCCAGTGAAGGTCTTTGTGCTAAACAACCAGCACCTGGGGATGGTGATGCAGTGGGAGGACAGGTTCTATAAGGCCAACAGAGCACATACCTACTTGGGAAACCCGGAGAATGAAAGTGAGATATATCCAGATTTCGTGACAATTGCCAAAGGGTTCAACATTCCAGCAGTCCGTGTGACAAAGAAGAGCTAAGTCCGTGCAGCAATCAAGAAGATGCTCGAGACTCCAGGGCCGTACCTCTTGGATATAATCTTCCCGCACCAGGAGCATGTGTTGCCTATGATCCCTAGTGGTGGGGCTTTCAAGGATATGATCCTGGATGGTGATGGCAGGACTGTGTATTGATCTAAATTTCGCAAGCCGCCTCCCCTGCCTTTCTTTGACATGCATATGAACTAGTACAAGGGTTATATGTGTTTCCTATGTGATGTTCTGCTGTGTTCTATCTTTTGTAAGCCGTCAGCTATCTGTAGTGTGCTTGTTTGATGTACTCTGTTATGGTAATCTTAATTACCTTCCTACCTTGTAGTTGTGTAGTCTGTTGGAGGTCATGTAAGTGCCTTTTGCTACAAATAAATAAGGTAATAATAATAAGCATTGCTATGCAGTGGTTCTGAAGTGGCTTCTGTTACCAAATTTAGGTGTCGAACTGCTCCTTTGCTTTTGTTTTAGCTCTTTTTCCTTGTTTATTTGTTATTATTGTTAATTCCAACTGAATATATGATATATGTAAGGATGTGCATTTGTGCATGAAAGGGCTACTCATATCCATTTTCTTTGAATTAGTATGTTCCATCATGTGAACTCAAATCGGATCAATGTGTTATTTGCCATTTCAACTCGTTCAATCCTGCGCACTCAAATTGGGCTCAAGTTCCATTTTTAAAATAAATAAATAAACGCTGGTCAAAGAAGCCTACGCTTTACACGACGCCGATGTGCTGGCTGGCCTGGGGATAAACAAAGACCATGGTCGCCGGTGCTGAAGAAGACAGCGGAGGCTGAGGCTTTTGATTGGTAAAGCTACCGTTTGTTTTGAACTTTTGATTGACCGACAATCCATTTCCCAAAGATACGGATCAAATATCTCAACTTCTTAAAAAGTTTCATTTCTATCACCACATAAATTTTGCTATTCTAAGACACTGTACCGGCAAGACTTTCTTTCTGGGGTTCAAAGAGGGGCATTCTATCCACTCGTTATTCCTTGAGCTATAGTATTCCACACTATCAAAAGAAAATAACCAGATATAGAAGTAAATGCATGCCACAAAAATGAAAAGGTCATGCAATAGTTCACTCTTTTAATTTAACCACATGGAACAAAAACATGCTTTCCTTCTCAAGTTGGACCTGACAAAAGCTTTTGATCGCATGCCAAGGCTGTCCCTTGTCGCCTTACCTTTCTATTATTGCAATCAATCAACTGTCCAATAGGCTCAATCTAGGATGCAAAATAGCAATCCGACTATCTCTAGTAGGTCCAAACTATACTATCCATTCCATGCTTTTTGCAGGTGACATAATTCTTTATGGAAACGCCTCACTGCAGAAGTTACCACCATTCGCCATATTTTTTCAGGAGTTCTCGGCTGCTTGCCAATTTTCAACCCCCATGATCTTCAACCATAGAGACAGAACCAAAGCCTATGAGTTCATCATCAACAAATTCAGGGCCAAGCTGATCACAGTCGAAGCAAATACACTAAGCCATGCTATGCGATTGGCCTACACCAAATCTGCTCTTCCATCCATTCCTAGAGTTACATGTCAATTGTCCTCTTCTCCAAGGCTTTGTGGAAAGGATTAATACCATTATTAGAATATTTCGATAGGTAGTGTCCAAGATAACAATTATGCTCTTCCCAGTGCCTTTCGCTATTGAGAAGGACATTTGTCAATCCAAAAAAAAGATGGAGGCTTGGGAATCAGAAACCTTACACTGTCAACAAGAGCCTCATCACTCAAGCTGCTTGGAGCATATATAACAAGAACAGTGTCCTCACTGCCACCGTTCAAGCAAAATATATATTTCCCAAATAATTCTTTGTGGACTGCAAAACGCAACGGACCTTACTCTGTTTTCTGGCACTCTATTCTACAAAGTAAAGAAGGATCTCGATCAGTGGCGAAGGCAGGGGGCTAACATGTCACAATAAACTTTTTTACTAGTATAAGTTTATGATTTTTATTCATATTAAGAGGGAGAAATTTAATAAAATTCTTCTCATATGTACCTATTAATATTCTCTAGATGATAAATCATACAAAATACAACTAAATAGTACTGTGGGGAAGCTTAAAAAGACTAAGGTGTTGTTTGGTTCCTAGGGACTAAACTTTTTAGTCCTAGAGACTTTTAAAAAAAATCCTCTAAAAAGAGTCTTTTAGGGACTAATAGAGGAAAAAAGTCTCAAAAAGTCCCTCCCCTGTTTGGTTTGGTAGGGACTAAAATAGACCTTTTTTCGTCCCAAGAACTAAAAAGCTCCTAAACCAAACAGCCACATAGATCTCAAGGTTTAGATTTGTGAAATCACCCCAGACGCCTTGCTTTAAGTTGTCACCTATTGCTAAAAAAATAACATCAATGATCCTAAGCACCTGTATCAAGTTGATTAATTGTTGGACAGTCATTGTAAGGAACCTAACCAATTTTGTTTATAAGTGGATCTTTTTGGTCGATGGGATTAGCAACATAATTTCGGGCTCCGCCACCGGTCGCCATTTCCGGTTCAGTGGCAGAGGCAGGGGGACCATGCCCACCCCACCCCCACCCCCACCCCCAACATGTCACAATAAATTTTTAAAAGTTTATGATTTTTATTCATATCAAGAGAAAGAAATATAATAAATCCTTCTCCCTATTAATATTCTCTAGATGATAAAGCATACAACATACAACTAAATAGTACTACGAAGCGGCTTAGAAAGACTTATTGGTTGTCGTTGTTTATGACTACAGTGGCCATGTGAGCTTATCAATGATCTAATCAAAGTCACACACACAAGTCTGGTTTGACGTGGAAGAGGTGAGAGGCATCTAACATTTTTTTTTTTTAAAGGAAATTATATTCCGCTTCACCATCCGAGGATGCATTAGGCCAACAAAATTACAAAAAAAAATGTTGTTACAGTAAGACAAAAGTCACCAAAAACACCGGTGCACTTTTAAAAATAAAACAACTAAGACTCATCCACTAATGGAGACCCCTGATCCCGTAAATCCCGCAACAAAGATAAGGCCCCATAAGCGTGTGATGAGCCGCCACCTTGATGTCGGCCGGCCGACATCCGAGGGATCTTCCACCAGCGACATCTCCAACTAGAAAATGTCATCCAAAGACGCCATCGCCGCCCACCAACCCGGGTGTAGGTTTTTCACCGAGATACACTTTGAAAAGACGACGCCCAAATGAGGAAAGTGGCGCCCTCGGGTGTCACCACCGTCGTATTAGTGAGGGATCTAACATTTACTGCAAGTCTTCAGTGAAGACCGACTAAGCTGTTATTCATACCCGGCTGTTTGCCACTTAAGATGGCTCGTTTGTCAAATCGGGCTCGTAATTTATACCATCTAGGTCGCCTTTGCCTGTACCTACGATATAAATTATTTAAAGTACTTAGTTCTTTTTGTTGCACGTACGTAGTGGACATGGAAGGTGTCTAGACAATTAGATTAAGGCCCCTCATTTGCATCCCTAAGATAATAGCTATCAACTAATACTTATCTCTTTTTAGACCCAAATAGGTGAAGCTAATTGTTAGCTAGATCTTTAGATAATAACCATGTCACTAGTTGGACCAAAATGAGATAATAGAAGCTAATAATTATCTTAGCAGCTTTTTTTTTATTATCTCTACAATACCCTCCAGCTAATGTTAGCTACTATAGTATTAGACATGAGCTATTAGTTAGCTAACTATTAGCAGATAGTGAATCCAAACACTAATGTTAGCTTAGCTATAATATTAGACATGAGCTATTAGCCAGCTAACTATTAGCAGATAGTGAATCCAAAACACTCCAGCTAATGTTAGCTGACTATAGTATTAGACATGAGCTATTAGTTAGCTAACTATTAGCAGATTGTGAATTCAAACACTAATGTTAGCTTAGCTATAATATTAGACATGAGCTATTAGCCAGCTAACTATTAGCAGATAGTGAATCCAAACACTCTAGCTAATGTTAGCTAGCTATAATATTAGATATGAGCTATTAGTCAGCTAACTATTAGCAGGTAGTGAATCCAAACAGGACTGAGCTAAGGTTAGTCGGAGGACGACAATTTGGTTTAGCTTTAATTAGTTGAAGGGCAATATTATGATAATGTCTTAGGGAGCGTCTATTGTACTGACAGAGTTCAAGAGGGATCTCCGATGTCCACGTCATGGCTTTTCGTCTGATTAATTGTCAACCCCTGTTCCCGGGACATCACCCTACAGCTGCTTATATCCTAAAGCACGGTTTTCTGATTGTTCAGGTCTTTCTATACGCGTGCTTATGTGCATATTTCTGTAAGGCATTGTATTGACTGTTTCATCGCTATGTGGTAATTTGTGACTATTGTTCTCAAACACATATCTTGGTTTACTAATTTCCATACATTGAAAGTATTCATTTAAAAAAAAAATAAGATACTTTAAATTGACACTGTATTAGAATTATACTCTTTTCACCGAGAGGTACTTTCTCAATTCCAAATTGTAAGTCAGTCCAAGAATTTTCGAGAGTCAAAATATTTTTCAAGTTTGACTAACATTACAGAGAAAAACTACACATATTTGTGACATTAAATAGGTATATTATGAAAGTATAATTAATGAAGAATCTAATAATACTTAGTTGGCATCATGAATACTATTATCGTGTCATATAAATTTAGGCAAACTTAAAAAGCTTTGACTCATAAAAATTGTTGAAATGGCTTAAAATTTGGGATGGAGAAGCAGACATGATATGTGTACTGAGGGCATGAACTTTTCATGTCAGTTTGTGACCTCAAAATTAGGATACAAACACATTCTCCATAGATGTTCAAGCTCATGTTACTACATTGTGAGAGCATGCACACACCCGTTTCTTGTAGCAAATTTTTTTCAGGAGCTAATTAACAATCGCCTTGAGATGTTCATTCGTGGCCGGTGTGTGTTACGGAGATATGGACAGCATTAGATTCCTGCTGCCCTACGGATACGCACCGGCATGTGCAGTGGTACATGTCGGCTGACCAAATTTTTGACGTGGCTGTACCATGGTCCTTAGACACGGGTACAAGTGTCCCCCTCCTAGCTTATGGATAACTTTATTATTTCATTTAATTTTGCGTGGTAGTTTTATTTTAAAAAAAAAATCTAGTCGCACGCGATCGGGTCCGGCGTTCATCCATCTCTGAAAACATTATAACTTTGTGGTGATTTGCCGTAGCACACCACATGTTTTATTTATGTCTCATATTTCGAGAGAAAAGGTACCGAAAATGATTTTTGCACTCATCTTCAACATTTGGCTGTTCATTTGCCAGTGCAGTTTGGGCTCCATTGAGAAGCACGCTGGTATGAAATCCAAGTAAAGAATGAAACATTGGTCGGTGAAATAATTTGTTACTGACACAAATAAAGTATTGGCTTCACATTAATTTCTCGAGCTACACAAAGCGTCGCATTCGGTGACACTTCACCGACCTTGCCGTCACAACATTGAATATTTGCTCAGGTAAATTGCTCTCCATTCGCTTTTCTCCACGTGTCCCTGCTCCCAGTCTTCTACTTCACGTACACTTCCCTTTAGGCTTGTGTTTTGGTGAAAAAAAAAAATGGGAGTAAATTTTAGGTGTTACGTCGGATGTTTGATCAAATGTTGAAAGAGGTTTCTGGAGACTAATTAAAAATTAGCTTCATAATTTTGCAGACCAGAGACCGCGAGACAATTTTTTTCACTGTAACTAATTTGTCATTAGCAGATGCAGGTTATTGCAGCACTTATGGCTAATCATGGAGTAATTAAGCTTAAAAAAGATTAGTCTCGCTGTATACAGTCGATCAAACCGTGTAATTATTGTTTTTATTTGATCTACATTTAATCTTTCAATGACGTGTCTGGGAGTCATTCGATGTTATAAGGAAAATTTTCTAGGATGAAATTTTTTCACCAACTAAACAAGGGCCTTTGATTTGATTTTTGTAAATTCTTGAGGGAGAAAAAGAGAGGTAGGCAGCTATTTGTAATTACATTGGTTTTTTTTTGACAACATAATTACATTGGTATTGGTACTTATATAATTCTTGGGGGATAAGGTCGAGTAGTTGAAGTTAATGATATATGGAGACAAGATAAAAGAGAAGAGAGCTTAGCTTTCATGCAAACAAGGTGGAGGGGCGGATCGAAGATAATTCGGGGTCTTTCTCCCGCACAAAAAGATCGATGTTGACTATTCGAGACCCACCCTTGCATCAAGGTGGAGGGCAACGGTGAGGGCACACGATTTCAAGCGTGGCGATTTGTTTGCCGCATTGGGGCTGGCTTCACATCCAATGAGTTTCTTTCAAGATCATTTGGTGCACGTTGTTCAAGGCATGGTGGTTGCTTCAAGACCGCCATGAAGCGACATCAATATCTTAGCACCGGTCTTGAGTAGTAAACTCAATTTCTTTTTTGGATAATGGTAGATCTTTAGTACATATATCTATATGTACTAAAGTTTTTTTATTCTTAGTTTTTAATAATAAGTTTGGCTTGTCATGTAGAGTTAGGTTGTGTGCATTACCCTTGGCCTGAATGTTAATTCCTTATCTTAAAAAAAAAAATAGCCACCAAGCCTCACGAATCCATAGGAGATTTGAAGAACTAACACCAAGGGAAACTTTCCCTTTGTGTCCATATGTTCTTTTGAAATTATTATTCTATTTTGCTCAGTAGCTTTCATGCATTTTGAATTTATGCGGGATTATTATAAAATCATACAACTCCCTATACCACTTTTCCAATTTTGAAAATCTTGTGTTCAAAGAGACATATAGGCGAAGTTTGCTTGAACTCGATCTCAAACTTTGCTCAACACTCTCGTAGTACCGGGCGTATGCCGTCCCTTCCCCTTCCTTCTCTCGAGCCAGCTTTCACCTCATATCGCCCCTCGGCTTCCCCACAACTGAATCCTCCTTCTCAGGCAAACTCAGGTATATGTGGTCGATTCACTTTTGTCCCTTCTTCCTCTTCCTCCTCCCACTTGTAAAAAATCCCAGTCAAATAAGAGTTACGAGGACCTCTTTCCATCCCCTCACCGTCTGCACAGTGACGGTCGGACCTCTTCTCCGGTCACGACGAAGCACCTACCCCCTCCGGTGCGGTAGCGGCACCAAGAATACGATGCCTTTTCGGGGGGATGGCGTGGGTTCGGGCGGCAGGGTTGTCACCTCGGGTCGAGTGAGCCCCTCCCCTGAGTGTCGGGCGCGAGCGTCGCCGATGCCAGCCGACCACCGCCGGACGGAGCTCCAGACCTTCGCCCATTCCGTCCACGCCCGGTCTTGGAGGTCACGGCCGTCGCCGCCCAGCCGATGTCGCCCCGCCGCCGGGGAGATAGACCCGCCCGAACCCGTGCCGCTCGGTCGTCCCACCGACCGCCCACTTAGCGCCACGGCGCCACCTCCCAGGCGTGAACCCTCTCCATTCCACCGGGCGAAGGCCGCCGTCCTCAACGCTTCGGCAAGGCCCGCCCCGACGCGGGCGCTTCCCTTCCCTCCGGATGCGGTTGAACCACACCTCCAAGCGGAGCTCGCATCCATTGTCGTTGTCGTGGAATTTTGGCGTGCTGTCATATATAGTACACCCTTCGCCACCGGGGCCCAATGGCGCCGGTGCTCCACTAGCGGGGTGTCGCGGTGTGTATTCTCCATGTAGCTCCATCGCGCTATGTGTACCACATGCACCCTTGTTGTTTGAGTGGAAAAGCCATGGAGGCCATCGGCGTGTCCCTTCTATGGGTTGGTCCGCATTCTCTCTTCGTGGCCCATCATAGCCTTATCTTGTGAGCCAAGCCTACCATGCTACTTCATGCTGACACACAAAGGCCTCCCGCCTTGTGCCTTCGATCCTGTTGTTGGCCTATTACAAACTGCACAACCACTTCTAGGGTGCTTGCTTGATGAATTTGCTTTCATGTGGGTTTCGCCTCGAGTTTCTTCTACATCCTAAGTGATGTCATAAACAATATTCTTTGGATGCCTGCATGTTTTTACCCGACGCCGACCCACTCTTGGTCATCGCTTCACAAGGTCGGGCCATCCCGGTGCACGCTTGATTTGATGCCCTCGCCTATACCGGCGGCCGGGTAGATTGTTTTCCTCCATGGTGCCTTAGTCGATGTTGTTTATTTCTAATCGAGACTCAATATCGTAACACAACTCTTTTGAGGATTGCTTTGTAATTTGACCGCTTTAATATAATACAAGTACGTTGTTTGTCAAAAAAAAAAAAAACAAGGACATATAGGCATGCTTTGGAATAGAGGGAAAACATAGAGTTTCTAAATTTTAGTTCCTATACAAACTTTATATATAACAAATAAATACTCCCTACTTCAAAATTCACTTTAGCTTTTCTAGATGCATTGCTTTACTATGTATCTAGACATAGTGTATAACTAGGTCTTGATACAAAAAGCAATGTATCTGTAAGTTTCAAAAGTTAACTACAATTAAAACTGGAGGGAGTAACTCATTACAAGTTCATTGAAATTCTCTAGGGATAGGGCTATTACAAAGGAATGTGAACGTGAAACTAACATACGTCCAATAACCTCAGCCTTTTGCTTCCCTTATATCTTGATGAAACTTTCCTTTGCTCTAGAATCATATAAGATTTCAAGTGTCTAGGCGTTCCAATCCCACATTTTCTCTATTTATGTATTCGAAAGGTAGGCTCAAGGTCCAATTCCAGGTGTTTTTTTTTGCAAGGGCACAGTTTAAATCAGTGGAAACTCACACTTCCACATGGTCTCCAAGGTGAACCATGCATATTTTGAGCCATGTTAAATAAACATTTTAGTTAATACATTAAAATTCACCAGCTGTAACTTTGGTGTAACGTTCTAAAATCGCAGATACCGCACAAAAAGGCTGGTAACTGAATGGATCAAGTAAAATTCTAGCAGTGCTTTGTAGTACCATGTTTTCTAACTAAACAAAGATACCATTTCAAAAAGAAGAAGACATATTTTGACATTTTGTTGTATACTGGAGTATAGTGGTAACCATGACCTGGATCAAAGTCCAGATACAAATATATGGTCCTAGCTTTCACCGCTCAGAGCTTCGTTCGCCGTGGTCGTGGCTGGGTGATGCGTTTTGAGGAAGCATCGCTTGGCCGACCGCTACTTACGACGTCTGGTGAGAAATTACCACCTGAATGGCTACAAGGAACAAGGCCTCACTCTCACCTATTTCAAGCTCTACTCCAGAGAGAGAGAGAGAGAGAGGGCAAATCCATTAAAAAAAAATATAGTGATTCTTTTTGTAAGAAAAAGTCTAGTACTGGTACGGTGGTACCCACCAGATGAGACGAGATGAGCTGGGACAGGGGTGATTAGTTCCAACGCATTTTTCCGTGCGCCGTCCGGCTCCGGCCTGACCCACTGACCCGCCGCACCGTCGTCCCTGCGGCCCTCCTTGCGCGGCGCGCCTGTACAAGTAGCAGCCAGCAGTGGAGTTACAGCCAGCCAAAAGTTACCTACAGGCTACAGCTCACTCCTCCCAGTCTCCCAACGGGCGCAAGAACCACCACTCACTTCACCACTCGCCAGAGGCGTGACCCCACTGAAACTGAACTCTAGTGCGTTGAGAGCGGAGCAGAGGGAGGACTCGGCGAACCATGGGCGAGGAGTAATGCCTGCGCGCAGCTTCTTGGCAGCGATGTTCTCTCTGAGCGGTGCGGGAAGATCTTGATGTGCTTCGTTTTGTGTGTGCGGTGGTGCAGGGAGACAAGCGGCGGCGCCGGCCGACAAGGCCAAGGAGGCGGAGCCGAAGAAGGACGAGGGGGCAGGAGGGGGACGAGAAGAAGAGGAGGCCCTGCCGCCTCCGCCGCCGGAGGAGGTGGTCATGCGGGTCTTCATGCACTGCGAGGGTTGTGCGCGCAAGGTCAAGAAGATTCTCGGCGGTTTTGATGGTAATAGATTTACTTCTTCTCTGTGCCGTTGTGTTCACTGTTTTGTTTTTTGAATAGGAAGTGTTCTTGATAGTTGGCATGTACTATTACTATTAGTCGTTGTTGTTCGCAAAAAAAAGTTTTTTTTTTCTCTCTCCGATTTCCTATCAGGACGTCGCATATTGGCAGTGTCAGCTCTGCTCTTCTTCCATGGTTACAACGTTGTTGCTTTTCGCAAAAAAAGTTTTTTTTCCTATCTCTCCGATTTCTATCAGGACGTCGCATATTGGCATTGTCAGCTCTGCTCTTCTTCCATGGTTAAAATCATGTTGAAATCTGCACGATTTCTTTTGTTTCCCCAGGTTTTATCTGAAATTGAAATCTGGGTTCCCTTTTCTGAATTACTGGAGTGATTTCCTCCGGCACTTTAAAAAAAAGGGCAAACTTTGTGGGTTTTCTGTCATTTGAAATGTAACCAACTATTTGTGTACTGCATCGCTTTAATGGAACGTTTAAGGCGCCTCTTTCGTAAGGTGCGAGTTTGAAAATTTTCCTCCTTTTTCCTTTACTATACTGTTTTCTCTTGTACTTGTGCATCACCATAGTACATAAGGCCTGCATCATCATATTGCCTTTTGGAGTTCAGTCAAACTTTGGAGAGGAATTTTTTTAAGCGAAACCATGTGGGTGTTTTAGTTACATTTGAAAACGTTAGGTGGGCAAATGCTTGCTTGAGGAGACAACTCAGTCTCACGTGTATCCTGTGTTAGTGGTGAAACAATTTAGATCCCAGCAGCCCAATCAGATATCTCATAATGCAAACCACTTCAGTGTAGTATAATATGCATCTCTGCGGTGCATATGTTCAAAAGAAGTTCAGGTTGCCTTAAGAAAAGATGCAACTCTTCAGAGATGATGATGAATTATTATGCTAAAGAAAATGATGATGAAGGATTATGGTAAAGATTCTGGTCTGCCATAAGTCACACAATCATTGTATTTCCTCAACTCGAAACTGAAGTTCATGAGCGTTCTTCTAAACTTTTATGCTGTCTCTTTGTGCAATTGTTCCAAACTTTCTATTTATTTTCTGCAAGTGTGCGAGTCCTTCAATGGAGCTTCGAGAGTCTGAAGCAGGCTTGTGGATGTGCAGGTGCGAAGATGTTATTGCGGATACGAAGGCACACAAGGTGGTCGTTAGAGGGGAAAAAGGCAGCTGCTGACCCAACGAAGGTGGAACACGTGTGCAGAAGAAGACAGGCCAGAAAGTAGAGCTTTCCGCCAATGCCACTGAAAGAAGAGTAGAAGAAGGAAGAGGAGAAAAAGGAAGAACCTGAGCCACCAAAACCTGAAAAGAAAAGAGGGAGTGTGAATTAGCCTTACTCTAGATTCGAGCAATACCTCGCATTACCAGACATTTTTACTTATCACTATGTGTCACATCAATTTTATGTGCATTGTGTTATTGTTTCTATGATTTGAGACTGAGACATTGATGTTTTGTTTTGTACTCAAAGCCCACGGTGCTTGCTGTGGTGCTTAAGGTGCATATGCATTGTGAGGCTCGCGCCAAGTGATCAAGAAGAGAATCCTCAAGATGAAAAGGTACAAATCTGTTGCCACCCCTCCCCTGTATGATCCATTATAACGTAGCTTTCCATTAGTTCACTAAGGTCTTTTTTCCATCATAACGTAGCTTTCCATTATTTCACTTAAAGTCTTCTTGTGATGGATGATGTTTTATGTTTCAGCAAATCACAAGATACATCAAACTCAATGATTAACACCATGTCAATATTCATAGTATGTCTGTGAAACTTGATAACTGTTACAGTGTCGCGAATTTGTGTTTGATACAAGATATACTGTGTTCTCTCCTCTTGTATTAGACCGAGATGCACACTGAATATGTAGTTAACATGTCACAAAAAACTGGCTAAATAATTTTTAATTTAAGTTCACTAAGCCAGTAAGTACTTACTTACTTGACAAAAAATCTTTTAAATAAGAACAACACAGTATAATGGTTTAATCTGTTATTTCAGTTTAGGAAAACAATGTCAGGTCGCGCAGACAACTGATTCTCATGTATTCATCAATTAACTTGTAATGTACCTTGCAGGAACCGCAATGAGTAGAGGCAGACCTGAAGGCTTCTCGCAAGTCACTGTGAAGGGTGTGTTTGAGGAGCTGCTGGCTGATTATGTGTATAGGCGCATCTGGCAAGCATGCTGCTATTGTCAAATCAACGGAGCCGGTTGCAGCTGAGAATGTTGATGATGGCAATGCTGCATTGAGAAGAAGGTGCCGAAGGTGGGGAGGAGAAGGCTGATGATGACAAGAAGGAAAGAAAGACGATTGGAGAAGCTGGTGGAGATGGGAAAGCAGATAAGAAGGATGGATGATGACAATGCTGGTGCTGAAGAAAGATAGAGACCCTGGCGCCATTGCTAATATGTATATGCACTACCCAAGGCTCAATCATCAGACCGGATACGGATATGGCTTGAGCCGATCAGTACGCGCCTCAGCTCTTAGCGATGAGAACCCAAATGGCTGTTCCAGATGTGAGAAAGCCAGAACCAAGTGATGTTAAGTACAAAAATAAGAGGATTTATTATCCCCGATTTTGGAGGCTTTGGAAATCATAGGGTTGAGCTATTGGGCCGCAAGTCTAGAACTTTTTTCTAAGGTTGAACTTTTATCTGGTACAGTAACTCTTGACTGAATTGTGGACATCATATTGTGTAAGCCAATGGTCAGTAGGATTTTAAAGTTGTCTTTCACCTTTGGCTTTTCTTTTGTACAAAGATGTATTATATATGCTAGTTTTGAAATAGTTTTGCTGCTACTCTGTAGCCTGTTGTCCGGAATAGACGTAACTTTCTCAGTTAACATTGCCAATGCCATCATAAAAACCATATTTTTGGTTTCTTTTTCTATATGCTGGAGGGAAAAAAAAGGCAGGTTCATCTTCTTGTTTAGTTTCAGTCTGGCCAAGTTCAGTGGCATATTTTCAACAGAGGTCACTTGTCAGCATTTTTTCTCAGCCTAGAGCACCAGGTTAAATGACGCTTCATGTATGTGACTCTGTTGTGGAACTGTGGTACCATGTACTTCATACCTGTTGTTGTGAAAGGCTAGCTGCAATTTTTGAAGTCTCATATGATCTGTGCAATTTTGAGGGTCTGATGAAAGGTGTGATGAACTAGCATGAATATAGGAGGGCCACTGCCCACTGGTGCTCTGTGTGGTCAGGGGTTCAAAGGCAGAAGAGAAGTGCTTCTATGTGCATGGGTCCATCAATCCACCCATCCATCCAGCTCCAGGGCACCATCATGGCTACAAACGCAGAGCACATAGCCCCGGTCGATCCCTTTCACCTTTGTTCGTTTTTAACCTAGATAGCTCCATGTTAGCATCTGCTCAAATAAGTGATGGTCAGTCAGATTCAGTCAGCAGCCATGTGGCGTGGTTGCTGTAAACGGCTTTCCCTCTGAACCCCAGCCGAAAAAGCATGCAGTAGCTTTGCTGTGAATATCCAGCAGCTGTAGTTGAGCTCTGTGGCCATGTTTTGCCTGGACGGTGAAACAGGCAAGGATGCAGTGACTTGAATCTGCAGCCATGCCATGCCATGCCCATCTGGTGTATGTGGTAGCATCAAAGTCTCGTGATCCCACACGCTCTACAGCTCCGCACTCCAATGCGCTTATGCGTCTATAGTGTGTCGTGTCCACCGTACCCCATCCGGCCAGGACTGTGTGTGAGCCTTATCAGCCATGTTCCTAAAAAGGATTTTTAGATAATGATGTTCCTAAAAGGATGTAAGGACGGAAAAACATTGAACGACACTGATTTGATAATTTTTAGAAGATTTTTGCAGGAATGTTGGTTTTCCTGAAACGAGACATTTTTGGCCGTTGAGTGTTAATATTACTATTGCTAATTAAGGCTTTGACAGACTATATATGGGAGATGCACTAAAAAGATAAATAATCAAATTATGGTAGAAATCATAAAGATCCAGTTATCGACATCACAGTTGCATCTATCTATATATAACATCTACCACTATGAAAAAGGTAAAAAGTACCCCTAAATCTACATCTAAATTATCCACTTATATATGACACTTCACGTGTGTTCTTGCAGCGGGAACGCGTAATACTACGATAACATATGCATAAGCATGAAAAAATGGTGCACGCCCACTATTTTTCCATTCAATCAACTCAAGGTAGTTGTCCTGAAGCAGCTATCCTCGTTCTCCTCCGACTTTTGAATGGTTCCCCAGGTACATTCCACTGTCAGACCACACCCAGAGCCACCTGAAGGAATGAAACATACAAAGAAAGATCAGTGCTGACTTGATTTTTCATTTCCTACCAAAAATGCAAATTTATCAGAAAATGCAAGAAAGAAAAAATATCATAGGCTGAACAGACTCTTTTTATTTGAAAAGGATCTGTGCAGGTCACACAATAAAAGCATATCAATGTCAATCATTCTAACATGGCAACACTGGATCAATCATTCTTTTTTACCGCAGCATATGGTCCACGCAAGTGTTTTTGTAGCGACTGAAGCATTGCTTTCAGAGTTTCAGGAACAAAAATCACAACCAAAGGGATCTAG
>JADLZK010009038.1:0-26979 GCA_015847255.1 Hyparrhenia diplandra | reverse complement strand
ACGTCCATGGTGCTAGAGGGAACTTTTTTTTTTTAATAAGTCACGAAGGGGTTTGAAGCCCCACCTGAATTTATACTCAAAAAGTGCCCAAAATGGCAGATTTACAACAACCGCCCACAAGGGGAGAAGTACATGAGAGAAGGGGAGAAGGAGTACAACGACAATTGACGAGAATCACCAAGAACAACACAAAGAGGTGGCAGACAAACACCAACAAACTCAAGGATATGCCCGGACCCGGAAAAGTAGAATGGCGATCGACGTCGATTTGCATCCCTCCGAACAGCATACTCCCCAGTATCGCCGAGACCATTGTGCCCACCACCTTTCCTCGTTGATGGGGACAACCTCCAGCACCTCAGAGCCCATGTACCACCATCCAACGCCATCCACGGGAGGAATCCATGGAGGCGAATGACAACATTGGTGGGAACAACACTTTCGGCATTTCATAATCTATCAACATCGAGGAGTGGTGGCAGGCACCCTAGCCCTAAGTTTTTTAAATAGCGGGCTATGGCAAATAGCGGCACATTTTTTCCAGGGGCCATAAAGCTATAGCGGAGCTATAGCGAAGCTATGCCAGATAGCGGTTTATAACAAAAACTACGAAAAAACACCAATAATTGATGCCAAAACAAGAAAAATATGATATTTGATGAACACAGATTCGTTTACAAGGTTCTACAAGTCTAGATAACATTACTAAATACCAATATGACATTACAACATGGTTTATAAAAATTTAATCTTCCAAAATACCAAATTGGTAGCAAATGAAATACGAAATAGCGGCAAATAGCGGCGCTATAGCGGTAAATAGCGGTAAGTAGCTGTAAATAGTGGTGCTATAACGGAAATACGAATAGCTTAGGGCGAGTCTTTCCCGTAGCTATAGCGGAGCTATAGCCTGCTATTTTAAACAAGGCGCTAGCCCTGGATCAACGGACACAACGACCTCCCATGTAACTGATGGTGACCACCTTCGGCGCATCCGGGCCCACTGCCAGAGGGAACTTGAAAACTGAATCCGTTCAGATACCGAACGCTTGCCTCTTGCCTCGTGCTTGCCTCGAATTTTCAGTTGCTGAATTCTTGCCTTCTTGCTAACTGAATGTTTGCCTTCTTGCTAACTGAATGCTTGCTACTGAATGCAGACGGCGCATATATGTAATTCTATTTTTTTCGTTGAGCTTCTGAAAACTAGTAACTGACATATTCTGATAGTTGTGGACAACAAGGAAATTATGATGGTTCTGCTAACTGTTCAGTTCATAGTATGCTTAGTTTCCACCGATTGTCTCCCCTGTGTGAATGTGTTAAACGCCTCATTTTTCAGTTAGATGCATGTCATGATTCTTACTTGTATGTTAAGTAGTCCACTGACTGCATG
The DNA here is from genome assembly GCA_015847255.1 of Hyparrhenia diplandra. Lineage (NCBI taxonomy): Eukaryota > Viridiplantae > Streptophyta > Magnoliopsida > Poales > Poaceae > Hyparrhenia > Hyparrhenia diplandra. The sequence continues at coordinate 25,586 of JADLZK010009038.1, read as the reverse complement.
TCACTTTCTAAAACTGTCCACCGATTGCATGTCTGCTTGTGAAACCGTCTAGTAGCAACACAATGGTATATAGAAATAATATTCATGATTGATCACGGCTACATACAAGCATTAAATGATTTGTAGACAGATAAAACGGACAGCAACTGTGTCACTATTGTACATGCCCTAATGCACCTTTATCTTCTCTCAATGCAAAAATTTATTGCCATATTATTCGCAAAACACAGATGATTATTACTCACCAGCCTTGGGCCCCGGGGTGCCTGCCAGCAGGAAGGCCTTGTAGGTGACCTTCCGCACCAGCGACGGCCCTCCCCCCACCCTTCCTCGAGCTCCTTCACAACGCGCTCCCCCAGCATGTCCACGCCCTGCTGCTTCGCCGTTGTCACCGCCGACGAGGACCTCAGCATGTCGATCAGACCCTCGAACGACATCTCCTGCTCCATGTCGAAGCTCGCCGGCTCTCCTTCCTTTCCAAGCCCGATGTCCTCGAAGGGAAACGGCAGGTCCCGGTATCCGTCAATGAAATACCTGTATGATACCCGGCAGGATGAAGGATCACACATCTGACAAATTAAGATGTTTTTTTGTGCATTATTTTTACATAGTTGGTCAGGATCGGCAGTGTCGTACTGAGCTCGAGGGTCCCCTATAGGGAAGCGTGGTGTCGAAGAAGCGCGACATCATGTCCTCCAAGGGGCTCATGCGGTTGTAGCCCCAGACCGCGATCACCCCGCCGGGCCTCCGCAGGACGCGGCGCGCCACGCCGTAGAACGCCGGGAGGTCGAACCAGTGCACGGCCTGCGCCACCGTGATGAGGTCCACGCTGGCCTCGCCGCCCAGCATGGCGACGAGCTGGTCCTCCTGCCCCGGCGTGGCGTCGCCGTCGAGGGTGTGCAGGTACCGGACCTTGGGGTGTGGCGCGGCTTGCCGCAGCTGCCCGCGGACGCGTCCGTGGCCACCACGCTGTCATAGTGCTCTGCGACCTGCATGGTGAAGAGATTGAAGAAGACGCTGCCTGCTTTATATGTGTGGAGACAGCATCGCAGCAGGGAGTTGAGATGCATATATGCTTACACCAATGGCTGCCTGGCCATTGCCAGTACCGACGTCCCATGCGCGGCGGTGGTGAGCAGTGAGCGCCGAGAGCTTGGCGAACAGTTCCTTCGGGTACGCCGGGCGTGCTGTGGCGTACACAGCAGCCTGCTTGGTGAATAGCTCGGCCATCTGGTCAAGGTACGTCTCCAGGGAACCCCACACAGTCAGAGTTCTTCGGGACGTTGCGTCAGATTTATTGATCAGAAAAAAAAGTAGCAAGGCTGGTGAAGGTCATTGCTGACCTCATTGTGGTGAAGAGATTCAAATGACGTCATTGGTGACCTCATATACTGATTAATTCCGATACTCTTGCCTCAGCCCTCAATAGGAACCTTGCCCATAGATTCAAAGCAAAGTGTGGATCATTCAAATCACTCAAAACAAAATAGATGGAAGTATTAAAATCGGTTCTTTGCTTCTCGAGTCATCATCATATCCTCCCCACCACTGCTATGTGCTGCCGGCGCCGTGCCTTTGCTCCTAGTGCTGCTGCTTCTCCGGCCCTCGGATCCATATGCACCTCCCGCATGCGTCGCCACCAGCGCGAGGCAGCAACCTCACCATGGCCTTCTCAATCGCTCACCGAATGCCCTAGCCTGTACACATCTGCATTTTTCCATGCCGTTGCACCTACGGCCCAGCTCGCTACCGTTCGCCCGTAGGAGGCCACAATCGTTGATTGCTGAGGGAGGATTTGCGCCCCACCCAGCTATTTAGATATATAGCCTGGGAAGGCTAATGGTCATATCTGTTTCAATCTTCTCGCACGAATACAAAAAGACTCTTGATGGCCGAGTGCTGGAGTCAGTTGGTGGAGCTATTTTAGCACTACGATCAGTGGATCACGAATGCATGCATCGTAGAAGGATGGCGGGCAGCGCTGGCGTAGGATGGATGGAGTTGGGATTCGTTCGATAACTGAAATATCATTGACGTGGCGTAAGGTGGATGCAGAGAATTAGCTTAGTGGGGTTTGTTCTTTTTTTAGAAGTAGTAGATAACTGAAAAATCGTTGACGTGGTGCAAGGAGGATGCAGAGAATTAGCTTAAGCGGGGGCTTGTTCTTTTAGGAGTAGTACATAACTGAAAAATCGTTGACGTGGCGCAAAGGAGGATGCAGGGAATTAGCTTATTGAGGTTTGTTCTTTTAGGAGTACTAGATTAAGTGTAACTGTTGCACCAAAATGTCTATTGGATTCTGAGCTTCAGTTAGAGGGAATGCAGGAACCAGCAATCTAAGTTTTGTTATATATGGAGTAAGGAGCTAGCTTGTTTAAGTTTTTTACGTTCTCGCGTATACAGCCTAATGAAAGAGTATATATATAGCTTAATGAAAGAATATACCGGAAGAAACCATCATAAACATTGAGCAGTTAGTTAATTAATATCTGTGAAGGTTAAAAACACATTTAGATTGCAAAAAAATATATGAGAGAAATATTGGTGAAAATAGTTATTTCAGAAATTGTAATGATGCAACAGTAAAGGCAGATGGAGGAGAAGAAATACCAAGATGTCATCCCATGAGGTTACTCATAGTATTCAATCGAACTGACCTTCCTACAGATAGCAACCAATAAGCTACAACAAATAAAGCACGTAAACAAAGAACAATGGAATTAGAGGAGGCTACAAATCACAGCAATAAATACGTAATCTATATTACTACTAATAAAGAGAGAAAATTTTGGTTCACCAAAAAGTTTTCTCACCCTTTTTTGTTCACCTTCTTTTCTTCCGCTCTTTTTTTTCTGTCGGCCGTACGATGCAAAACAAATCCAAGTCAAATACGATACCTCCAGCCAAAAGATTAGAGTCCAATCAAAACACGTTAAGCACACACAACATACGTCCAAGAATAAGTTCCAGCTCAGAAATTCATAATCCATATATTACCTCTCAAGTCAAGAATCAAGATCTCAAGATCCAAATGAAACCAAAATCAAATGAACGACTAGAGCACAACTGCATTGCGCGTGAAAAACAAATGAGCAACCGCTGGAGAGCCATAATAGAAAAAGAAACGGACGGGACAAAGCAAAAAAACGAAAAGTCCACTCATGGGAGTCCATCATGTAGTCCATGACTATTCTTGCTTTTTATCCTAAATGGATGTTACTTTTTCTTCTATATTCTTTTTCACTTGGATTGATTTTTCCTACACATGTAATCCGAATTTTCTTTTGTTGTTTACTTGGGTCGATTTTTCTCTATCCTAATTTGCCAGTTCTGACTTTCACTCATTTAGGGATCAAATCAAATCGGATACAGACAACTAAGAATTATTGTTGGATGCATCTGATATTGACACCTATGCCATATATGTTTTAGAAATTCAATTTTGAGTATTTATTGGATCCAGATACAATATATAAATATTAAATGTCCAAATTCATATATCGGCATGTTTGCTATTAGCACGACTCTTGGACAGGTTTGCTACTAGCATGAGTATCGGATGTCCGGGTGCAACGCACGGGCATGTTTTTACTAGTCTATACCTACTAATAAAGCGAGAAAATTTCTTCCAAAATTTTTCTTTCACCTTTTTTCCTTTCACCCTTTTTCCTTTCAACTATTCCCTTCTTCAAGTCCAAATACATGTCCTGTCTTTGGCAAATAGAATTGAACTTCCTTTACATGCACGTAACCATATCATATACGTTTGCTCTTTGCCCCTGTCTTTGGCAAATAGAATTGAACTTCCTTTACATGCACGTAACCATATCATATACGTTTGCTCTTTGCCTAAAAGTCCGAATATAATATTGTTAATTGATTTGCAAGAGTACAGTACAAATAAAACTTCATTTGTTCGTTGTCAAAGACACTTCCAAAACCAACATGAAATAAAATAAGATGCTACACGGGAGAGAAGAAAAGAAAATAGATGCTGGTACCACCGAGCAAACCGAACGGAACACGAATAAAAATCTGTAGCAAACAGAAAAAAAGCGGAGCAGAGTTGAAGACAAACACGGAGGCAAACAACTTCCCAAATCCTAACATTAAACGTAATAGAAGCAAATTAGGAGTAGACTAAATCGAAACCATGATGGACAAATCGAAACATATACATTGAGATCCCCATCAGCCTGGCTGTGTGATCCCCCACACCTGCTTGGCCGCGCAAGAACGACCGCTCGGCGCCGGACGGCGGGAGTTCTGCCGCCGCCCGGGTCCAGTGACATCCACAAACCGCCTGGCCGCCATTCGAAGTGCGGCTCGCACAAGCTCATTCACGCCGGTGGGTTACCAACACTCTTGCGCGGATCCAGCCATGAGGCCCGTGCACTAGGGCGCCAAACCGAGGTTGTCCGGGCGGCCTACAGTAGCTAGCGGGAGAGGATCGGGTCCTCGGGTGCAGGGGTGGCCGCCACATGAATGTTAGATTTAAGTGGGCCCTTTTTTCAACATTGCTTTTTTTTTTTTTTTTTACTTTTGTTTTTCTTTTTCTAAAAACAGATATCTTGCAAAATTCGTCAAAACATAGAAAAAATAGAAAAAAAAACCAAATTAATTTGCTATAACAAATCGATCTATCCACATGCTTTTAGCACGAGTACATGACAATAAATTACTAAATTACACATACCCCCGATGCAACGTATGGGTATGTTTTGCTAGCTAAATAATAAAGAGACAAAATTACTATCTTTGTTGACCTTATGTCGACACGAGAAAAAAACAAGCGCGCCGCTTTGGTGTGTGCTCCTGCTAGAGAGACATTGATTACGAATCCTAATCAAACTAGAAAACAGGCGCCGGTGGTTATCTCTGGCTTTCTAAAGTGGTTACTATCTTTGTTGACCTTGTGTCGATAGGAGAAGAAAGTGAAGTAATTTGGAGTGAGGGCCCTGAGGGATGCCCTTTGTTGTTATAGTGATTATTATATGAACTCCAAATATTAGGGATCCAACTAAATGTGAAGGCAAATATTAGATCATAAGTGATGTTGTATATTTTTGAGTTATTATACAAATATCTATATCTTTTTATGTTTGCCACTGCAGTGCACGCAATGGGATTTATAGACTAAGGAGTTAAAATTACTCAAACGTTTTATTTTATACGTGGTATGGGTAAACCACCATAAAAACTTCATAGCATTTGTAATAATAATTAGTTACAAAAAACTGTAGAGAATTGTAGATCCACATTTATAGCATCAAAGTTACACTAAAACATGTGATATTATGCCTTTACAAAGGCGGTGCCACCAGTTACTGTAGAGTTCAACAAATTTGGTTTCGCATTTTTTTTTATTTTATTTTATTTGATTATCATGATTTTTAATAAAATTTCAGCTGATTAAGGGAACTAATAAATTGGTAGGTAAATAGTAAAATGGTGTCGGGCTGATAAGTTGGCTCAAGCGAGAGGGTAGGTTGGCTGAAAGCCCAAGTTTGGTGTTGGTTGTCGATGACACCCAAGTGTAGTAACATATGTAATGTTTGTTGTTATATGAACATGGTTGGTACACACCAAGTGGTGGAACTGGATGATGGTCCATGGAGATGGTGATGGACAAAGGTGATCAAGTGCTCCTCATTTGAAAAAGAAGGAAGAGAAAAACAAAAAATGAGCTAAAGGCAAAGGTATAATGATAGAGTCATTTTTGGTTTACACACAAGATACCATAGAGGGTGTGAGTGATTTAGGTTTGATAACCGTACTATGAAGAGGGAAAACAATAATTGTTTTACTTACCTAGTGCCACAAATTTGAGTTTCATTTCACATATATATGCATATATGGGTTTAGTGACATGGTTGAGATATCCCTATAAAAATCCTTACGAAATGCTATCTTTTTACGCTCATGAGATTTGACCATTTTTCTTTTGAGCAGATAACATATACTTTGCAGTGAGTTTTGGTTGAATCTTGGAAGAGAAAGATGCTAACATGCTTGCTAGAAGTGAAAAAGAGAAGGCAGGAAATGGGAGTGGGCTGCACCTGCCGCTGGGCTACTGCTGATCATCGCGCGCTAAACGCGGGCTGTTGTGCCACCGGCCCAAGATGCTCGCCCGCCCGCCTGCTCCTGGTTAACCGAGCTGGGCTGCCTCGGTTTCGCAGGCCACCGCGCCTGCGCATCCATCAGCTGGGCCGCGGCTGCTCCTGGTCCGCCTGCTGCTGCTGTGGCTTGCTGCTTCGCAGGCTGCATTGCTAGCTTCTGTTGCTTCGCTTTTGCACTATAGTCCACATAGTGTGTTGCTCCGTGTCACGGAGCAAAGTTGATGCAGGATGATGTTCGTACTGAGTCACTCGAACGTCCACCAGGAATAGATGATTCGAGGAGGAAGAAGAAGATGGAGTTGTTAGAGCAACTCCAGCCCAAGACCTCAAATTAGCCCCCTATTTTTCTATTTGGGGTCCTGCACAGAAATTTAAGGACTAGAATTTCAGCCCAACTCCAATCGCCACCTGGAAACCAGGCCCCTACTTCTCGTCTCGTTGCGAGTCCTCCCCGTCGCCCGTCGCCGTTCCTTCTCTTCGCCGCCCGGCCTCCTCCACCTCCTCCGTTCTGCCAGCACCGGCGCCCCGTCCACCGGATAGGAGGCCCATCGTCGTCATCCCCTTCCCTCCCTTCCCTGCGCGCCTCCACCACCGGTCCCTCCTCCGCGAGCACCGAGGGAAGGCCACCAGAGACGCATCGCTGCGCTGCCACCGCGAGATCTCCGCGGGACGGCGAGGTCGGAGAGGTCACGGCGTCAGGGAAGCTCCACGGAGACCATCGAGATCGAAGGCACCGAGGTACAAGAAGTTTCTTCGGCACAATGCTGGGTCAAGTTGGGGAGAGTTCCCCAATGTTGGGTTGGGGAGAGTTTCTGAATGTTGATTGTTGAATTATCGTTACTGAAGTACTGAATGTCTTGTCTGAATGTTGCTAATTTCCAATAAATAAATTTGTTGGACAATTTCCAATAATTTACAGTGGGTTCACTTGTCTGAATGTCATGGTTCTGCTATGGAGTTGCACAATGTCATGGTTACACTGCATGTTTCTAGCATTGCACTTTGCTAGAAATGTTGTTGTGTCTTCTCTGCAAGTTATGAAAAGGGCCTGTTGTATGAGTTCAATGGATGCACTGGTTCTAGCTAGCTGCTTGCTACTGCAAGTATATGACAATGCTAGTATGACCAATACTCTAAACTACAAGTCTTCCATTATTTGTCAATCACAGCTCTAAATAATTGCCCTTTTTTTGTTGCTATGGCAGGTGTCCATGTTTCGAATAAGAGATCGTCGACGGTGGGACGATGACGATGAATCTGATGACGACCTCATCATGCTAAGATATGACGACCTCGTCAGACAGCCTGTCATTTTGGCATGGATGTGTCACAACTGACGATGAATCTTGTAGGAACAGAGATGTATGATTTTTCCTGTGTCATTGGGCCAAGATATGAAGATTTTACACTAGTCTGTGTTCTCTTTTTTTTGTAAATTTCCTGAACTGAGACAGTGAGTCTCATGGATGTCAAAATTAGTCTGCTTCCTTGAACTGAGACAGTGTGTTGTATGCTAATGATCTTGATCTTGTAATGATCTTGATCTTGATCTTGATCTCTTGAATTCTGCCTCTCTTTTTTTCTGACAGTAATGTTTCAAGACTGAACTTTACTGCTTGTCAGGTTCAGTCATGCAGTTGCTATCAGTAATGTTTCTTGAGTGAACCTGACAAACAGTTGCTATCTGGTACAGTTGCTATGTATGATACAACAATTGCAAAGCAAGATACAAGAAATTAAACAAAAAGGGTAGGCCTCATATTAAAAGGACAAGCAGCAGCCAGCAAGAGCTGATGCACATCACAGAATGAGGAACAAGCACCTCACAAAGCCTTGGCTAAATTGTCCTAGATCACAAGAGGACATGTACATATCAATAAACATATTTGCAATTTCTCACTATCACTTGCTGTCGGGTTCACAAACATTCAAAAACATTCATTGTGCTCAACAGAATACATATGGTTCAGCCACCAAAACTGCTTACACACATTATTTTGCAAAATAATTTAGAGGCGCCAAACATAACATAGAGAAACATAATTTACACCCCGCTCTCACCACTAGTCGTATCTCCTACACTAGCATTTATTGACTTCACAATTTTTGCTCTTTTTTAAGCCATCACGTATGCCCTTTGAAATTCATCCATTGTCTTGAGATCACGAACATGATTTTTCTGTTCCTGCCCCCGTAAGTCGTTCTTGCTCCATCTCAAGCCTCAAGCTTCTCGAGCATCTCTTCTTTGTCCCACCTTTCTTTCTTCATTTTGTGCTCTTCGGTCTTCATTTCCATCAAAGTTTGCATCATGTTCTTGTAGTCGCTATCTCCTTCATTTCTTTTGAGCTTTTCTTTAGACTTCTTTCTACCCGGAGGTCGGGTTATCTTGGCGTAAGGTCCCGAGCTCTCTTGGCCTTGGGCACTTGACCGAAGTGTCTTGTTCACTTCCTGCGGGGAGGTTCAGGTCTCTGGACTTGGTCGGCCTCTTGTTGCCCTCAAGCGTTGCTTGAAACTTTTGAGTATGCCTCAAGGTCAACCAACATTGTTCGAATTGACAATTTTTGCCCTTCGCCATGTCGGCATATCTTGCTTGGGCTTCCGAATCTGCAAAGAAAGATTTAGTTCATGATTACATATAGACCAATGACAAGAATAGATATAATTGCAAGGACCAAGTGCAAGATCAATTACATGTTCTTGATAGGGAACGCCGCTTGGATGACGACGCCGACCTCCTCATAGTAACCTTGAAACTTCATGCACTCCTTTAGTATGGTTGCGGCGATGCTCAAGTGAATTGGCGTTTCGATCGAATCGAAGTCTCTCGTTGATGTGAAAATCATTTGCGATCCTCTGCGATGTGCAAGTTCTTGATAGGGTCATTGCCGATATGGATCCATGATTTGCATAGTTGAAGATCTTCAAGATCCGTGTAGTTGCTTCCTCGCTTGGACGACGCTTTGCCGCCAAGATTTGGGGTGGGATCCGGCTGCCTCAACGGTTCGAAATCATCGGCACCTTCTTGTGTCATCATATCTGTGAAGTATTGTGAACTTGAAGACCTTGGTTGCTGCAAACAATTCAAAATCAGCCATTAATATATAGACAAAGTTGGTTGTACACATTAATATATAGACAACAGAAACATTCAGTCAATTCATCTTGTTTCATGTATATATATTGTAATAACAGAAACATAGGTATTCATTGTGTTCAATTCAGATTGTGGTATAGATGCAGCAGCATACATGGTTGCTATCTAAAAATCCTGACAGTTTTGTGTTCAATTCAGAACTGAAATGTTCAGTTCTGGAAGCATTTGGCCACCTACAACAGTCAAAGTAAATGCAACATTGACAAGATGCAGTAATGTAGAGTACCGCAAATCAAAATACTATATGGTGATATTAGATTTCAGTCCGAACTAAAAATCTGCTGTTAATTAAACATGACTGTGCTAGTTAAACGAACAAAGGAAGCAGGAGCATCCACCGAAAAGCAAAAAAGAGCTGTACTTAAACATGCATGTATCAGGTTCACTATACTTCTTCCCCGTTAAACTGAAGCTCATTATTTTCATCAAAACTTAAACATTATTTGTCGGGCTCAATTCAAAGCCACATACAGGCAGGCAAAGTGTACCATAGATAGATCAAACCTGAATCCATACTGATTGTTGCATTGTGACAAATATAGAATGAAAAGCAAAAGCAACCTCACCGAGTAGTCAAAGGCCCAATGGTTGGGCACCGAAAGGTCGCAACCGCTGGTTAGGGCTCAACTCGTCGCCGGCGACCTCGTAGATCTCTGTTGTTGATGTTGTCTTTGTTGCTTTGACTATGAGGCTCGATGGAATGTCGGCGCGCGGGGCCAAGTGGAGGCTGGTCACCGGGGAGCCGACGAGGCAAGCAGGCTGCCACCGCCGGGGAGCTAGCATCCCGCCCGGCGCCGCCGCGGTAGAAGTACCTTCCTCGCTGCCAAAGACCGTTGAGAGGATTTGAGGCGCTTTGGCGATGAGGTGCGGCGAAGGTACGACGTCGTGTGGCACCAACAAATGGACGGGAGGCAGTCCCCCTCCGGAGGATCCCGACGCCGCCATGTGCCTGCTGTAGGTTGTAGGTTAGTATGGAACAACTTTTTCTTCTTTTCAAGCGATGGCACTTGCCTAAATTTTGTTGAGGAATTACAATTCATTTTAAAACTGACTTGCAATGGCAGTCTACTACCTTAATCCTTAACTCGCTTGGTAAATTGAATAGCCTGTGGTAAGTTGAATCAAGGCAACAAAACTCAACTCCTACATGTAAGCTAAAGTGGAAGTCCTGCCACTCAAAGTTGCCCCCTACGAATGGCCATCACCGAAATTAGCATGGAGGAGGAACAGAGGTACTGCTAACTCAGCTAGATCGACTATATTCCAGTTTATAGACACAAAACTAGACCATGCAAGGAGACACACAGAAAGCATAAAGAATCGTGGATGACCAACTACTGAATCGCGGATGCAGCAGACCCGGGCGGGCGGGCGAGCTGAACTGAAATGATGAGTGCAAGAGCATGTACTCACCTAGGCCGGGGACCCGGGAGGAGATACGGGCGGGCGGCGGGCTGACCGGCGGAGAGGAGAGCGCCAGCGGGCGGCTGACCGGATCGCGTGGTGGCGGCGATCGACGGGATGGCGAGGGCTCTGCGCGGGGCAGGCGAGGACGGCGCGGAGTGGTGAGGGCGGTGGCGTGGAGATGCGCTGGCCGCCCGCCAGCGAAGGAGAAGAGCCGGGCCGGGCGGCGGCGGGCGGCTCTCGACCATGGGACACTATTCCCCGACGGATCTTGACCAGTGATAAAGTAAAAGAGGTGGGGCCCACGGGTATAGGGGATCCAGATCTGGGGGGGTTCAAACAAAAATTTGGGGTTTTATAAAATTTGAGGTCTCGCTTTAGGGGTACCATTGGAGTTGATTTTTTTTTGTCTAAGCCCCTAGAATTTAGGGTAGGGGCTCAAGTAGGGGTGGGTTGGAGTTGCTCTTAGTCGCCAGGAAGAAGACAAAGATCCAAGGAAGTTTGTGAGCAGCCACGGAGTAGTTCCCCGAATACCAGATTGCCCGCACACCCGATTAGGTGTCGCTGGGCGGACCGCGGTCCTAGAGGCCTACGCTGGTGTTGTGCGTGCAAGAGAGACAACCAATTAAGAGGAATAGCTAGAACTTGTCCGCGTCGTAAAACTTCGAAACTTTCCTATCCACTTAACGAAAAGCATCGTGAAAAAAAAAAGAAAACATGAATATGAACGTTAATTTCCACGTCATTTGTGGTGGTGCGGCATGACTTGTGAGTGCGACCACCTTATTCTATACAGGGGCTTTGGCGTTTTTAGCCTCCTTTTTAGCTCCAAGAGTGATTTCACCCTCATTTTTTAAACTTTATATTTTTACTCTCACTTTTCGAAGACCAAGCACTACTACAGAATCATTCATCACTACCGCCGGCATCACTGCCGGAATTTTGTCCACCGGCAGTGGTGAACCTCGCCCGGCAGTGATGAACCGTTCAGGCGCGGGAAAATCAGAAACTCCACGGACTCGACCAATTCCGGCAGTGAAGACTTAGATCACCACCGGGCTGAATCGTTCCCCGGCAGTGGTCTTGATGGACACAGATCACTCGCGGGTTTGAATAAGAACCAATAGCGATTTGAAGACCAAGGAACAGTAAAAACAAACGATAGAAAAAAAGATTGCACACACGCATCTAATTAAAAACGACTGGTTCAATATATATTACTAGATAATATATTTACAAAATGATAAAAATAAAAAGCGGCGGCCGCCGCCGCCGCCGCCGCCTTCCCGGCGCCGCCTAGGCTCGTTCCCCGCTGCCGCGGCGTCCCGCCGCCGGCCGCCTTGAGCGCCCAGCGTTCAGCGCCTCTAGCCTCGCCGCATCCCCGTAGCGAGGACGCCGGCGATGGCATCGACCTTGTAGGCGTAGAAGTTGGCCTTCTCCACCAACGGCCAAGCCACCATTGGCGCGCCGACGCCGGCCCGGGTTGGTGAGCTTGCGAAGGGCGCCATGGAGGCGCCGCGACGGTGAACCGAAGCTCCTCCATGGTGTAGTTGCCGCCATCTCGCACGCACGCCGATGAAGCTGCCGGTGATCGAGGTTATGGAAAGAGAGAGGTTAATTAGCGATAGAGATGGTACCAAATCGAGGGTGCTATGTACAATTATATAGTAATAAGCCATGGAATGCATGCGATCGATTGCCATTTCCCAAGACGGCGCCATGAAAACAGTCAAACAATGACCGACTCATCCAATGGCCGCCGCCCGCCTCCCCAAAGACACGGAAGGCCGACCGGCAAAATACGCATTTGCACGTGTTTTGATATCCAATCCCCACGCTTTTTAGGCGGCAACCAAGGGCGACCCGCCACGCCGCTTTGCATGCGCTTTCCAATAGCCGCTTCCTCGGCTGCCATCAAGTTCCCAAGGCACCCAATCCCCCGTGTTCGATCCCCCACCGAACCGCTTTTGACCATTTTTTCAAGAACGGTGCTCGAGTTTAATTAGAATTACCATTGCTATAGATGTTGCTCACCAAATCTAATGATATTGATTTGATAGCACAGATAGATACTTATCTAAATATACCATTGTTATTTTGAAACAAGGAATGCTTTACATTATTTACCATTGCTACAAGATCAACCACACGCACCTTTAGAAGACGATGTCGACAGGGGGAGGGAGGGAGGGAGGGGGGAGGGAGGGAGGCGAGACCGGAGATGAGAAACTTCGCTACCTCCGGGCCGGGAGCACGAACAAATGACACTCAACCTCAGTAGCACGTCCACAACACTGTCGGGCTATTTAAAGAATCAAACTTGTACCGCCCAACGGATAGCCATCACGTTTTTTTTTTACCATAGGAGTAGTACGAGTATGCACAATACTGTAGTTGTCATGTTCACTTCGCGCGTTCACAGAGGCCTGTGCATGCATGCATGGCGCTCGCGTGGAGAACCGCGTTGCCAGTAGTATTCACTGCCCGCTAGAAAACCGACGCTGTCTCCGAAATGATGAGAAAAAGCCTCGCGGGCACCAGGTGAAGCGCCGACGGGTTAAATCAATGTCAATAAAAACACTGCCGGGTGTAGTTTTACAACCGGCAGTGATCAAGCTTTCTGGCAGTGGTATTCGATATCACTGCCTGGTGCAAACTGAGACCCGACAGTGATTTCGCAATATTCAACGGCCGCACAGTTCTCAACTCTGACTGGCTAACCATTGCACCAATCTTTGGCGCGATCGCCGCCACGTCCTCCTCGCGTAAACGGCGGTCGCCTCAACCACGACATCTCGCCTATTTAAACGGCAAAGGGGGACGCCTGTGTTTTGCACCCGCTCCTATCTGTTCTTGCATTCTTGGTTCGTCCTCGTAGTTCCTACTCTCTCCTCAAAATACTGAAGGCTTAGTTTTGAATTTTAGTGTCATTGGTTTTGGATCTAGGAAATCTTTTTTACGCTTATTTTCCTTGTTCTTCGTCCTCGATCTTCTTTGGCTAGTAGTACTTTCCAGTTCCACATACATATGGCCTTTCTTTGGGAGAAAGCCCTCCACATACAGATATGTCTAGTCCAAGAAAATGGTTTACAGAAAAGGTGCTAGAAGAGTCTTACTGAAGATAGAGAGACACCGGAGCTTGCAGCTTCTGTGGGTGCGATGATTCACAGTGCTAGGATCCGCCGTTAGGATCCTACTGACTCATTTTAAGAGTCTCGAGACCTTGTGTTTTGGGGTGGAAATGTCGGCAAAAACCCCGTGCACATGGGCATATAGTATCTGAATCATATGGATCTACGGAAAAAACAATGACCATTGGACCAAGTTATCGCGTGACTTCATCCTTCGTCCAATGGTCAAGTTTGGGCGAAGATCGAAGCTCCTGGATGAATCTCATCCTCCAACCTCCTCGAGCGGTTATTCTATAAGTCTCGCCACTTCTTCGACCCCGGAGATGCTATAAGAGACTTACTCGAGGTGGTTAAATTTTAGTGTGTTTGTACACTTTGATTGTAGCATTGACCTATCTCGTGGAATTGGTCTTTGTTACCGTATATTTAGTTTTTATGTAAGGTCTTTGTTATGAAAATATATGTAATCCAATTTCTTATCTTTGTTGTATTTTTGATTGTTATGGATGTTGTTTGTCTCTTCGATATCTTTTGAGTTCTCATTTTTTACCCTTCATCGAACATAATAAAAGAAGGTTGCGTCAATGAAATATGCTTTTAATGTCGAAAATACAAATGATATCTAAATCCAATGTGAATGAAATAAAGTTATATATGTAACAAAACAAAAATACAATAGATAATAAATTTTATTCACATCCATATGGCCTCAATGTCGAGAAAAACATTCATAACAATATGTTTTGCATAGAACGTGATATGGTATCCAAATTGCGTGAAGCATCTACTCGTACATATGCAAAAGAAGATCGCAACAATGCATGCATGCAAAACCGAGAGAAGTGACAAGATGTGAATTCAATCGGCCGGCTACATACAAATAACCGGTAGTGATATTATATTTACTGCCGGGCTATATGCAAATAACCGGTAGTGATATTGTATTCACTGCAGGGTATCTTAACACTCGGCAGTGATTTACCCCGCCCTCAACAATCGCTATAAATCAAGGCGCCCGGCCACATACACACACATACCCAAGCACGCACCCACGAGCTCCGGCCACTCCGCACTCGAAATCCACTCGGCTCTTTCCCTCTCTTCTCTTTCTAGGAGATTTGTTCATGGCTCCGCATATCTTATTGGTAAGGATTTTTTCTTGTCTAGAATTCCTATATATATGCATATAAACAATATATATATATATTATATATATTCATGAGCTTTGTCCTTTTTTTTTTTATTTTTATCGCCAGCTTGTGGTATGAAGGGTCCTCCGCCTTTGCCACCACAACAACCGTGTTTCCATGTTTGGCGATGAGCCATTCGCCTCGGTGTGGACACAAGGCCATTCCCTTATCCAAATATTGTATGAAATTTTTCTAACATTTTTTTATTTCTTATTTTACTATAACAAATACATGGACGATTAGTTTAACTTAACCTCATTTTGTTGCATTTATATGTGCCACGACTTTATCCCCAAGATAATGGCTAGAAACAAAGACTTAGTCGGTTCTTTATCTCTCGTTTTGTGGAGAGCACGACATCTAGAACATCACATGCTCATCAACTATATAGGTGTGAAATAAGTTTTTACATCCCTTCAAGGTGTCCAGAAAACAACAGCCCACCTAATCCATGAGAGGGGAACCGAGAGAATGTCCGTGCAAGACGCCTAATACAATGTCGCTTCCTTTGTGCTTAGATGCACTTCTCGACGCTTTTTGCTACATTGTGCCCGATTTCGACTTCAAGATACATGCTTTGTCTTCTCTCAATATCCCCCGTGGCAATATAGCGAATATGTTGGGAGTTACAACCATGATGATGTGGTAAGAAATTATTTAACTTAATCATTTTGACATTGCATATTAGATAGATTCACATCATCTTCATTCATTTTGATTCTCCCACTTGCGATTTTGCTCCACAATCTTACTTATGCTGCATGTGGCTTGGCGACCGCTTCTTGACCAAGCTACTGCACCAACTCCGGTACGCGGTTGGGACTTCATGGCACACCTCGCCCAAAGAAACTATGGAAGGGCGACAATACGCATAAGGTTTAATGACTTAGACAAAGGGTCGCTCAAAGAGGTTACATCTATGGTCGAGCATTTTTATGGCCTTGCGGGGACGAGAGTGCAATCATAAGGGCATTGACCTTCATCGACTCAAGCGATACTTAATCCGTGACATCAATTACCCGATATTTCTACAAACCTACATTCGTGCATGGACCGCAAAGGTAGACCGAATATTGATCCCGGCGACGATGATGATGATTAGTGTGTTTACTATGTTAATTATTGGTAAGGTTGTAGCTAGTTTAACCGGGTTTCTAATTATTTTGTAATGTTCTTGTGCCCCATGTGGTTCATATGTTTGCCGCTGTTGTAGTGGTCTCAAACTTTTTCTCTCGAGCCTTTCACATGCAAATGGGGAAGCAACAACTAAGTTTGTGATTTTTCGGAGTTGGTTTGGTACTTTCCCCGCTTATTCGAATTTCTCAAGGCTGACGCCACCGTAATTATAGTTTCAACTAAGAGTACCCACAAAAAAGAGCTAGAATGCTGCTAGACTTTTCCATAGGGTCTCATGTGCCCTAGGAGGCAAATCACTATGGAGGTCCATGAAAAAATTTTTGTGTTTCCATGGTGTAATTAGCCTTCTTGTCGCTAGCTTAGCTCAAAGAAAATCATAGTAATTAAAATATTTATCGAAAAACCTAAGATCTTGTGTAGGGTCATATTTTGGGTGTACATGACCCGCAAAAAAAAAAAAAAAATCAAGCCATTTCTATCTAGGAGGATTACACATCCTTCACAGAGGTACATGATCACTTCCATCGAACCAGACTATACAATGTAGTTCTTGTGCTCCGTGTGGTTCATATGTTTGCCATGTAGTGGTCTCAAACTTTTTCTGAGCCTTTCACATGCAAATAAGGAAGCAACCACGGTTTGAGATTTTTTGAGTTGGTTTGGTACTTTCCCCAGCTTTATTTGAATTTCTCAATCAACAACGCCACCGTGTAATTATAGTTTCAACCGAGATTACCCACAAAAGAGCCGAATGCTACTAGACTTTTCCACAAGGTCTCATGTGCCCTAGAAGGCAAATCATCGTGGAGGTCCATGAAAAAGTCTTGTGTTTCCATGGTGTAATTAGCCTTCTTGTGCGCTTAGCTCAAGAAAATCATAGTAATTAAAATATTTATCGAAAAAACCAAAGATCTTGTGTGGGGTCATATTTTCGGTGTACATGACTGTAAAAAATTCAAGCTATTTCTATCTAGGTGGATTACACATCCTTCACAGAGGTACATGATCCCTTCCATCGAACCGTGACTACACAATGTAGTTCTTGTGCTCCGTGTGGTTTATATGTTTGCTAGTGTTGTAGTGGTCTTAAACTATTTCTGGGCCTTTCACTTGTAAATGGGGAAGCAACCACGAAGTTTGAGATTTTTCGAGTTGGTTTGGTACTTTCCCCGCTTTATTTGAATTTCGTATGCGGCGCCACCGTGTAATTATAGTTTCAACCGAGAGTACCCACAAAAAAGAGCCGAATGCTACTAGACTTTTCCACGTGGGTTTCATGTGCCCTAGGAGGCAAATCACTATAGAGGTCCATGAAAAATTCTTGTGTTTCCATGGTGTAATTAGCCTTCTTGTCGCCAGCTTTAGCTCGAAGAAAATCATAGTAATTAAAATATTTATCGAAAAAACCTAAGATCTTGTGTGGGGTCATATTTTGGGTGTACATGACTACAAAAAAAAAAATTCAAGCCATTTCTATCTAGGAGGATTACACATCCTTCATAGAGGTACATGATCTCTTCCATCGAACCGTGACTATACAATGTAGTTCTTGTGCTCCGTGTGGTTCATATGTTTGCCATGTAGTGGTCTCAAACCTTTTCTCAGCCTTTCACATGCAAATGGGGAAGCAACCATGAAGTTTGAGATTTTTCGGAGTTGGTTTGGTACTTTTCCCCAGTTTATTTGAATTTCTCGCGCGGCGTCACCGTGTAATTATAGTTTTAACCGAGTACCCACAAAAAAGAGCCAGAACGCTAGACTTTTCCACAAGGTCTCATGTGCCCTAGAAGGCAAATCACTGTGGAGGTCCATAAAAAAATTTTGTGTTTCCATGGTGTAATTAGCCTTCTTGTCGCGCTTAGCTCAAGAAAATCATAGTAATTAAAAATATTTTATCGAAAAAGCCTAAGATCTTGTGTGGGGTCATATTTTGGGTGTACATGACTGCAAAAAAAAAAAAATTCAAGCTATTTCTATCTAGGAGGATTGCACATCCTTCACAGAGGTACATGATCCCTTCCATCGAACCAGGACTATACAATGTAGTTCTTGTGCTCTACGTGGTTTATATGTTTGCTAGTGTTGTAGTGGTCTCAAACTATTTCTCGAGCCTTTCATATGCAAATGGGGAAGCAACCACGAAGTTTGAGATTTTTCGGAGTTGGTTTGGTACTTTCCCAGCTTTATTTGAATTTCTGCGCGACGTGTGACAGAGCCGACCAATTTATGAGAAATCAAGTATAATTCGCAATCACCGAGGCAATCGCAGCCTCTACACTTGAGTCCATATAAACCCGGTATTCCAAAAATCTCCGAAAGTGATTTCAAACTCATCAACATTTCAACCAAGATCGTTGAGCTCAAGATGGTACAATCCGCAGTATTTCAAAACCAAATTCAACATATATTAATATCGAGTGCGATGTACCATTTATTGCAAGCTCAGGTTCATAGTACGGAAGCAAGAGTTTTGAAAACCAAATAGTGTTCAAAGGTGAAATAAAGATAAGGTAGTGCCAAGTAATAGTCAACCCCGCAAATGAAAGATGAGAGGGGATATGGAATGCCTTGCCCTGCCTTTACTCCTCATCGGCAGGATACAAACAAGTCTTACAAGTACCCATGGTATAAATGCTCACCGCAACAATGGGAATAAAACCCCGAGTACATAAATACTCACCTAGACTTACCCGACAAATAAAATAAAAAGACTCCAAGGATTATGCTAGGCTTTATCCGGGGTTCTGGTGACTCACATAAATTTTGAAAATAAAGTTGGTTAGTGAGCCTACGATACTACTTGTATTTTCCAAGTTAAAAGGTTATTATTAAATACATAACCATAGATCATGTATAGTCAAGATTAAAACATCCGCCAAGAATATAAATAACAAAGATAAGTAACTTGATCAATATTTTAACAAAGAGCAAAGATGATAAATATAACATGTATTGTGATATTAAACTACGATGCCTTGACGACGAACCCGGTTCTCACTATCCGGAGAGATGGCGATTAATCGATTGCAAAACCACCGGGCGAATACCACCGGCATAAACCAGGTCTACATTGCAAAGGCGTACCCAATCACATCCAGACGTTAGGGGTCATATGTCTCGTCCCCGCCGGCTACCCCTCTCCTTCTCGGGCCACCAAGTCTGCTGCGACCAAGACGACGCTTCGTCCGCATACCGCTTGCGCCCAATCAATCCCAACCTACCACGCCAAAGGAGGAGCGATAAAGCGCAAAGCCGGCCCCTAACATTCCCACAAGCTTCGTGGCTCCCGACTCCGTGAGCCTACTATATGAACAAGTACGCTCAACTTCCGACCACAAAATTGACAAAGTTTTCAGGTCCTTAATCGATCGGATGGAAAGACCACAATATCCATCCAATCTCACATGTTTTATTAATCGGGTTTTCAAGAAGCAGCTTGACAATCACCCATGTGATTGTTCACAACATTCTCTCAAGTGACCGGAATCACCGCTCATTGCAATCATGATACCGAGCATTTAACCTAGACTTCTAAATAGGATAGGGCAACTTCAGCAAGGATCTCTCGCGGCAACAAATCGGTTTCAACCATTTCTAAACTTAATGCATCAAACATATAAAAGACTCAAGTCAAATTAATTGAGAAGAATAGGAAAGGCGCGAATGCTCCGGGGCTTGCCTCGCAGAACGTAGAGTGTGCACGCGCCCGGCACTCGTGAAGCTCGACGGTCGACTCTCCTCCTCCCCATGACCTCTTCGCTGCACTGCGAGGTGGTGAAGCTCCCCGGTCGCTCCTCGATCAGCTCCTCGATCACCTCTCCCGATCCTGAGATGATGCATATGATGGAGAAAAGATTACTACAAGTGCTTAACGATACTTGCATGTAATTAAACTTGAATGATGAATGAATGCTTCATGATGTATGATACTAGTAAGTGCATATCTCTTCCATAGAAACACAAACATATCTACACAAGAAACCCTAGTAATCTACATCAAGCAAAACACACTAACTCACTAATTACAGGGAAAATGACAGCTAGACCTGCTGTCAGTAAAACAGTCCTACAGAGAGTTCTACAACCTGAATTAAGCAAACAAATACTGCGTTGGAAAGCTAACGAAATTTCCTACAAAACATGCAATACACGCTCGGCTTGATTCTGCCATCTACGGCCTCGAAAAACAGGAAAAATAGAGGCTCTGTTTTCTCCCGACAAACTATAACTTAGGACATCTCAAATAAATCACTCAAGCATGCACTTCATCTAGAACATTTCCAGCAAGCAAGACAAGTTATAATCTACCCAATAAACCTACTGGTCAAGCCAAAAGAAGAATTAAAGCACATAAAATGACATGTCCTAAATATCCACTACACATGCACACTATAAATATATGAAAGCTAGGATTAATAAATTGACCAAAAGCACAAGGCTATCAAACTAAGCACATCAACAGGTCCTAATCATGCTAGGAACAAATAGTAAGCCAACCAAAACATACTACCCCAACATAAACATGCATTTCTAGGGTATTTCCTATGTTACACAAATTATGATAAATACACAACCACTTGAGAAAATTCTACAAAAATTACCGGAGCATCCTACTGATCTACAAAGGCTACCATAAAAATTTCATGGCAAGATCATGCATACACAGCCCTACACAAAAATCACTAGGAAGCATTGAAACATGATGTGAAAATACTTTGTATTATAAAAGTGTCAGACAATAGATTTCTAAGTATGACAAGCTACTAAAACCTATCAAAACCAAGCACACCAAGTTTCACATCCAAAACCCTAGTAATTATTTTCCTATGATTTTCCAAAGATCACAATCGAAAATGGCACATAAATAGAAAATCACATTTCCTCCACAGAACATACTATGCATGATATTTTTCCTGATCCTACTCACAAAAATAAGAACATTTTGCACAGGAAGCATATTTTTATCTTGCACCAATTAAAAGATATGGATTTTCTCATTTTCCATGCATTTATGGCCCTAAATATAACCATATATAAAAAACTATTGGAAAATAGAGTTTCATATTTTTATACTGTAGTCTATCACTTAACAAGCATGACAAAATTTGTTTCACTCAAAAACCTAAAAATGACCGAGATATGAATTTCCAAAGCATTTAACCGAAAAACCGGAAAACAAAATACAAAAGAAACCGGCCGACGCTGGGACCCGCGCGGTCAGCGACACGAAAACAGAGCATGGCGGTGGGTGCGGGCGGATCTCCGCCGGCTGTGGGTTTCTGGCGAACTAAGGACACCTACGGCATCCCCTTTGACAAGATCTATCGATCCATGCAAAAATCCCCAACTAAAATCGGCTCTAGCGCGGGGCGGGCGAAGCGGCGGTGGTCCGGCCGTTTCCCGCGAATAACGGCACCCCATCGTCCGTTCTCGACTCCCCGGTGACACAAGCGACAAGCAAAGCGATTTGGGAGCTTAGGGGAGGTCGTTTTCGAGCATACGCCGCGTGCACATGCGCTGGCCCGGCGGCGACGACGGGGCGCGGATCGGCGGCGACAAAGCCATTCCGTGGCAAAACCAAATGACGTGACACCTGCGTTCCCGACTCGCCTGGACTCATGGGTGACATGCATGGCGGTTTCAAGCTTGAAGAAGCTCATCCGAAGGCTAACCGTGAACATGCACGGCGGCGGCGGCGAAAGTGGACGGGCGACATCGCGTCCCGACTCAAATACGGCAAGATCCACTCAACCATCTAAAGCACAAGCTCCAGCACCTCGAGGCGATGCTAGAACACGCAAAAGAAAGACCTAAAAGCGTCTAGGAGCTCGGCCATGAGCTCGACTTCGGCCAGCGGCAATGGTGAGCTCGGCGACGGCGGGCGGAGACGCTGAACTGAGCTCGTTACCTTGACCTTTACCTCGTTTCGCCGACGGCACTAAGTAGAGCAAGTCATGGCGATGTTAGGGATCTAGTTTGAGGTGGTTTGGTGCGGTGGCGCGTGGAACGCGACGGCTGAAATGGCGACGGGGCGGCGTGGCGGTGGGCGGCTGGCGACGCTAATGGCGGGCCGCGTATGGGAAGTGGAGCTAGGGTTAGGGCAACCCGCTGCTCACCCTATTTATGCGGCGCGTAGTCCGGTTCGCGAAATCCAAGCCGTACATCGGCGCTCACGCGACGCTGCCCCGCCGGCGCGGCGGTGTATGGCCGACCGGCCGATAGGTCCTCCCCTCCCCGACCTTGCCTCGGTTTTGCTCAGGCCTCGAGATTCGTGTGCAGAATTTGAAAAACTCAAAAGCACCGATTTTGTAGAGAATTTCATAAGCTACAAAAGTCTCAACATGAACTTCTTCTGGTTCAGCGTACATTTGGAACTAAAAAATTAAAAGCAGCAAGGTATGCATCACTAGTATAAAAAACAGAGTTTGAATTCAAATTCAAATCTGATCCAAACTGTTGGGCCCTATTTGAACCTCTTGCAAGCATTTTTTCACAAGGAGCTCATAGAAGACTTTTTTGATCTATATAAAAAAAGTACTACATTTCATATATGGAGCACTTTGGCAAGAAACCACTCTAACATGCACTTTTGAAAAAGGATTTCAAAATGACTCACAAAGGGTATGAAGCTCTAGGTCAATTTATAAAATTTTTCCAAAAGGATTCACAAGCTCAAACATGGTCCTAAATTATGTCAAAAATATAACTAGGCACAATTTAGGTCCAAAACCACATTATAGCTAACATCCTATAGTAGCTAGATCAAACAAGTATGAATTGAAGTCAAATCAAAATGAATGTCACTACTAACATGATTATGCATGAAATGATGATTATGCTATGCAAATGCTCATGCAAAAGAGATGCTTAACACCTAGGGTGTTACA
Organism: Hyparrhenia diplandra; assembly: GCA_015847255.1. Classification (NCBI taxonomy): domain Eukaryota; kingdom Viridiplantae; phylum Streptophyta; class Magnoliopsida; order Poales; family Poaceae; genus Hyparrhenia; species Hyparrhenia diplandra. The sequence continues at coordinate 2,564 of JADLZK010009038.1, read as the reverse complement.
AATCTTCCCCCTAAAAAGAATCTCATCCCGAGATTTGGTAAGACTAACCGCTCGTGATAAAAAACGGGGGTAGTTTCTCCTAAGATACTCATCGGTTTCCCATGTTGCATCATTCTCCCCATGGTTTTCCCACAAGACCTTATATTGCTTAACTATCTTGTTTCTCGTGGCCCTCTCCTTGGTGTCTAACACTTCTACAGGTTTCTCAAAATAGGTTAGATCTTGATCAACCTCAACCTTCCGAATTGGCACTTGTTCTTTTCTCGAATTCTTAAACACTTCTTCAATTGCGAGGCGTGAAAAACACTAAAAATGGTTCTCATTTCCCCGTGGGTAAATCGCAACCGATATGCTACTTTTCCTTTTCTAGCAATGATCCGATATGGTCCTACAAACCTAGGCTTAACTTTAAACTTCACTCCAAAAACGCTGTACTCTTCTCATTGGTGATACCTTCAAATAGACAAAGTCACCAACACTAAACTCTGTCCGCTTTCTCGGCTTTTATCTCAAGATAGCTCTTCTCCGACGGTCTTGAGCAGCTTTCATGTGTTGCTTTATCACTCTCACTTTCTGCTTAGCTTCATCTACTAGGTCAATGCCATAATAAGTCCGATTCCCGCCTCTACCTAGTTTAGTGGTGTTCTACATTTCCTACCGTATAATGCTTCAAATGGCGCCATCTTGATACTAGCTTGATAACTATTATTGTATGAAAACTCAATGGCAACCACTTATCCCAAGAGCCTTTTTGTCGACAAACACATGCCCCCTCAACATATCTTCTAGTATTTGATTCACCTCGGCCTGCTTGGCCTCGTGGGTTTGAGGATGGTAGGCGTAACTACGAACTAATTTGGTACCCGTGGCTTCTCGCAACACCCCAAAATCGATTGGTCCAAGTTGATCCAATGATCCGACACTATCGATTTGGGCACTCCATGTAAACGAACTAATCATGAGATGTACGGTTACGATATTGATGTGCTTCATAACGTATGTTGACAGAATAAAATGGGCAACTTTGGTCAAATGATCCACAATCACCCAAATGGGAATCAACTCCTCTGGGTACATGGCAATCCAAACAATAAGATCCATAGTGATATCATCCCATTTCCAATCAGAATTGGCAATGGTTGCAACAATCTGCAGGCTTCATATGAATAGCTTTGACTCTCAACAATTATCGATCTTGCCACATGTGCAAATAATCTCCTTTCATTTTGGTCCACCAAAATCTGGTTTTCAAATCCCAATACATCTTGTTACTACCTGGGTGGATAGATAACTTAGATGAGTGTGCTTCAAGTAGAATCCGATCCTTCAACTCCCGATCTTTAGGTACCACTCAGACGATCATCATACCAAAGAATACCATTCTCATCAATGGAAATGATCACTAGGTTCCTTCTCAAGCTTCTTTTCTCGATAAACCAGATCCCTCTATCCACTTTCCTCGACTTTCAATAATCCTCGCCTCAAGTTCACTTTGGTAAATGGATATTGCATAGATAGTCGATGCATAGGAGGAAAAGCCTCCTCCTATTCGACTTGTCCCAAAGATACAATGCGATTTCTACCAAAGCATCCGCGAAAAACATTGGCTTTGCCCTGATGATAGTGCAATTCCAAGCTATAATCTTTTATCACGGTTAACCATCTCCTCCTCGCTTCTCATATTCAACTCCTCTTGAGTGAAAATGTACTTCCGTTTCTCTTATGGTCGCGATAGACATGACATACATTACCGAAAGTAAGTAATGATGCCAAATCTTCAATGCATAAAATTATGGCAAGAAGTTCTAAGTCATGGGTCGGATAATTAACCTCATGCTTCCTTAGTCATTGTGATGCATATGCAATAACCCCGCCTTCCCGCATGAGTATGCATCCCAATCCTATGCTACATGCGCCATACACATCAAAGGGTTTCTATGTCGGTTGTGCAAGCACAGGAGCGTAGTAAACAACGCTCGTAAGGTAACAAACGCTGTCTCGCGACCGTGTCCATACCCAATTTCTTCTTCCTTCTATAACGGGTCGCGGGTTTGGCAATCTTGGAGAAATCAGTATAAAACCGACGAGCAGTATCCTCACAACCCAAGAAAACTCCCGGATCTCGTTAAACCGAGATCGGTGGCTCTTCCTCCCATGGACTTTGTACCTTACCGGTCTACTAAAAATTCCGGCCCCTTTATAAATATGTCCCGTAAATGCACTTTCTTCTCAAACTAACACCGTGACTTGCTAAACTTAGCATACAACCGATCTCCGAAGCCCCAAAACTATCCTCAAATGCTCAAAGATGCTTTCTTCTTACCTCGACACACCAATATGTCATCGATGAATACAACCATGAATTTATCCACCCGGCATAAACATTGAATTCATCAAGCACATGAAAATGAGTCGAGCATCTCACGTGCCGTAAGGACATGACGATACTGCATAACCCACATACCTCATTGAAAAAAGTTGTTTTGCATATCCTATGGTCTCGATTTTTAACTGTGGTACCGAAAGTAAGGTCTATCTTTTGAGAAAACTTTGGCTTGAGACAA
>JADLZK010009037.1:0-31927 GCA_015847255.1 Hyparrhenia diplandra | reverse complement strand
CGCCTTGCAGCATAGCCCACTTGCCACTGTATAACCCTATTATCTCCATTCTTCTTGTGTATTGTATTTAGCCGAGCAAAATCACCTTCTAGTACCAATAAATCCGCAGTAACCGCCTTCTACCGAAATCTCATAAAATACAACATACCACCTTACTGCCCACCCTGCCTTACCTGCGCGGCACCACAACTCCCCGCTGCCGCCTAATAGAGATATACCATACTCCAATTTAAAGTTTTGCTACTCCTTAATTACCGAATATGTATATAAATTATATACACTCTATTCCATCATTGTGGGCTTTGAGTCTAGCCGCCGTCATATTATTGTATCCATATTCATAATGGCCCACCGCCACCTTCCCTGCCACCACCGCACTGCACCACCACCTGCATCGGAAAGTACCTGAACTGCACCTGCGCCGGGTGCTTCTGATAACATTCAGGTAATGCCCTTACTTGCCTTGCCGCTGCCCCAAGAACCCTTTGTATTAAAGCAACAACTTTAGCGCCATTCACCGAGAAAAGCGTTGAATTAAGAGATGATCTACTAGAACATATTCTTGATAATATATACACGTCATTAACCGTATTTATAATAGGGATTTATCTTAAAACAAAAAAAGTTTATGATAAAAATTAAATGTCCTCCTTTAGAGCTTCAATAAAATTTTGAAAAAAATTAACTAAGCTCAAACGGCGCATTGCTGCTCCCTGCGTATGTTTCCATTGAAATCACGGGAGAGGGATAGGCGAAGTCCTAAGTGATCCACTATTCGTAGCGCCGCCGGTAAAGCTTCGAGGGCACAACCCGATTCAATGGCTTTAGCTAGCTTGGGGAGAGACAACAACAAGTAGCTTATGTATGTAATAATATCTTGCGCTCTCATATCGCACATTTTTGCAAAAAAAAATTAAGATAAAATTATATATATATAAAAAATGCGCTGTTCTCTTTACAATATTTTTCACCTCTACATTGAATAGATCTTGTTATGTAATAATAATAATAATGTCCCCTTTCATAATACTTCCTCTTTATGGAGACATATTTTGGCTTGAAGTTTTGGTCATTACCGGTTGGTGACCACTCCCATAGGCTTGCTAAATTAAGCATGGTGCTTAGGTGCTTTAAGCCTGCTATATCAAATTAGACATGATCAAGTTTGATTTTGATCAAAGTTTACACACACTTTAAGTATAAGTTTGAGGTGAGCGAAGGTGATCATATGGACTAACCTGAGGATTTTATCAACTTCATAAGGGTAAGTCTTGGGATACGGCATAATGGAGATGAAATTTGTTTAGTGAACCAAAATAAAAATTATAACAAAATCATAATAATAAAATAAAAATAAAAAACCTTTCAAACCCCAAGTATGGTTGTCACATTCTTCTAAATTCATCACAAGACAAGCTTGGGGAGAGTCTTCAACCACGCCACTAATCAGATCAATTCGCGTGCAAAAGCTAGCATTCATAGCCAAAAGGTAAGACAAAAGCTGAAAAAAGCAGCTTACAGCTTGCTTGGGAAGGACTTTCTCCCCATATATAAAAAGGTAATTCTATGCTCTCCACACACACATTTTTCCTTTCTCTCTTATAAATGATGAGATATGATGAAAATAATAATAATATTATTTCCACACCATGTGTTAAGAATGTTAGTTTCTCCATGTTGAAATGATGATAAATGTATTGTGTGTGTCAGTAATGACTGTGTGTGTGTGTGTGTGTGTGTGTGGGCCGTTTGCAATACCTCTAATTTCATTTTTGTACGCACAAGTGTTGACACATTTATAGCATAATATTACTAGTCAACCTGCAAGCATGGATAAGGCTTAAATAGATAATAAAGCATGAACTAGGGGTCTAGCAAAAAAAAAAACTTAACACATAGTCCACGAGCACGATGATTTACATATATCTTTTGAGGACTTAGCAGATAAATCGAAGAAGAAGAAGAAGAAGAGAATGGAGAAGTTCAGGAGGAGAGGTATCACATCTGGAGGTGACAAGACTTAGCGAGTGAAGTAACTTCTGACCCAAAATGTGGACTAAAACACTTAAGTGCCGGAAGACACGGAGGAGCAGGGATCCTGGTGACCACGAACCTGGCGACGCCGAGCCATCTGAGCCCGGTACGGGTAGGACCACATCATCTCGTAACTACGGGTATGGGTTTGCCACTTGAGCCTTGAGTTCTATCTGCAGTTGTGAAGGTGGTTTGATCCAATGGTCGTCGTTCATAAGCAAAGGCCTATATAAAGAAGACCCCACGACCCCGGTTAAACCCACAATTCATTCTATCATTCTATTCATTATCTCGATTTGGCAGAGGTGTCCCCGATGTAAGGATAACCTCTCTCACGGGATTAGTGATAGATTAGAAGTAGATTAGCTATGTAATTAAGTAGATTAGACGTAATTAAGAGACTGGGTGGGTGATCACAACTTAGATCTAATCAAGATTAAGGAGAGTGGAGCTATATGCTCACATTGCGGAAGATATCTTGAGTATGGTATGTCTTTATCTTCTCTAAGACTTATGATTCACATATATATTTTCTCTATTTTCCATGTCTGTATATGGTTAAGTATAGTTGTTATGCTAGGCGGGATCTCCGTAGGGACTCTAGTTGTGTCAGCGGTAGCTAGGTAATGTCGATGTGTAGACTTGGTGTCCTAGGCTATAGGTTACACGAGGTTGCCTTAAACCTACAGGATAGTTGTGGTAGCGGGGGTGGCTTGACCCGTGTCGGGGCCTTTGTAGTCCCTGCAGTATGGGTTGGTGTTTAGTAGAGCTTTAGGCGACCTTCTCCCCAACTACCTTCTTCCCGGTCTTTCTTTCGAGTTGGAAGAAGGCTGTTGCTCAGTGCATTAGTGTAATTGCTATCATAAAACACAAGTAGAATTGTTACCCAAGAACCTTGATCTCTCTCCTTTTATCTCTTGATTGGTTTACTTATTCTTTTATAATGTGGGTGTGTTTTGCTTACCCTTTACCATTTGCCTGCCCCCTCACTTATAGTCTAGTGGTTTGCTTTAAGTTAGTAGATGCATAAATTATATTGTCATTGTAGCAACTCACGATCAACAGCAAAAGCACTTAGCTATTTGCTTTCAGGGGCTTGAGCAAAGGTTAAGAGTTTGGTGGCAGTGGGTATCGACCATTTTATACATAATTTTATCAAATCAGGAGAAACAAGCATATATGGCACATATACATATGTATGAGCTTGTTCACTTGTTTCGAGAAAACATGTTTTGTCGGATAAGCAGCGGAGATAATAAGTGGAAATGCGAAGTAAAGAAATAAAGCATAAAGCATAATACACGTTTGATGTCACTTAACCAAGGGAATAGAAAACCTTTCGGGAATGAAGGCTGGCGGACCCAGAAAGCAACCCGACTAACAATCAAGACTAGCCCAAGAGCCCACAGCAGAAAGGCGTGTGAAACGGGCGAACTCGGTCCAGAAGCCGAGGCCCGGTGCAATGAGCCGTGGGGTGGCAAAGGCGTTCAGCGCCCAAATTGGCGGCGGCCTTCTCACAGAGCGTTGAAATATGGCGGTGCGTGGGTGCTTAGGAGAAAGTTACGGATTATATCCTCATAGATGACAAGACTTAGCGTGCGTAACTCAGCGGGTAGCCGGACTAAAAACATTTAGAAGACACGAAGACGCAGGAAGGACACGATAGCATGGGCCCACCATGGCACAGCGTATGATTGAGGATTAGGCGGCCGCGGTGGGTCCCACGTAGGTCTCATCTTCCTAGGTCGGTTTCAAGCGGGCTTTTAGGTTAATATATCTACCGCCGTTGCGGAGTCGGTTTGATCAGTGATGCGCCGTTCATCGCCAAGGCCTATATAAAGACCCCATGACCCGGTTAAACCTAATTCCTTCACCATCTCATTCTGTTACTATCCTCTAGATTTGTAGGGTGTCCAGTGTAGGATAACCTCTCTACGGGATTAGTGAATTAGAAGTAGATTAGAAGAAGATTAGTCATGTAATTAGAATGAATTAGCCGTATATTAGAAGACTGGGTAGATCTAACTTAGATCTAATCAAGAGTAAGAGAGAGGAGCTATGCTCTGATTGCAGAAGATGTCTTGGTATGGTATGTGTTTTATATCTTCTCTACAAGACTTATGATTCATTATTTATCTTCTCTATTAAAAAGCCATACCACCTTTCATATGGTTAAGTATAGTTGTTATGCTTTTGCATGGGATCTCCGCTCGTATTGAGTGCTCTAGTTATTCTAGGTAGCTAGAGTAGTAATTTATAGTTAGACTTGGTGTGTCATAGGCTATAGGTTACGAGGTTCTTAAACCTCACGGGATAGTTGTGGTAGCCCGGGGGTGGACCTGTCAGGGCCTTTGTAGTCCACCGCGTAATAGGTTGGTGTTTTGCCGTAGGAAACTTTGACAGCCTTCCCGTTACTTCTTCCCAGTCTATTCGAGAACCGGAAATGTACTGCTGCTCCAAAAGTGCATTAGTGTAATTATATCATAGAACCTAAGTAATAGAATACCGGGGACCTTGATCTCTCCCTTTGACCTCTTGATTAGTTTAATTATTCTTTGATATCTTAGGTAGGTTATTATTTTATGTTTTACTTATCCTTTAGCAATTACCCCCTCACTATAGTCTAATGGTTTTACTAAGTTAGTGGATACATGATTGTGACTTATTAGAATTCTTTAGTAAAAGCTTCCACAATGGACGTTACTCTAGAATACTCATCCTTGGGAAAAGCTACAATGGTAGGTGTTGCGATAAACTTGCAGAATTCTTCATATTCTTTTCTTATAACAAATGCCAGCGGCGCTTCCCGTTTTTACGCCTCGGCACCTCGTTTGAGTAAGTCATCAAACTAGGCGTGCGTCGAGCGCAACCATTTTTTCACACACACTAGTCCTAGTAAGTCTACTAAGTCATCAGTAGTTTGCCTAGTGGTTTTGCCTTGTTCTTAGTTTCTTGTAGCGCCGCCGTGCACATTACCAAAAGCTTACCACAAAAGCACAATTGGAGCCCTCCCCGGCTGTTCTTGCGCTCTGGCCTAACTGGGCAGCGCCATGTTTCAAAAGTGCTTGGCATTTCGGACTCATGTTTCAATTGATTTGTCTAGATATTTGCAATGGTATATGCAAGTTGCAAGACTATGTTAGTATTTCAGGTGTTCTAGATGTATGTTTTCAAGTTTTTTATCTGAAAGTTGCATATGTTGCCATGTCTATACATATGTGTTTCAATCGTATGTTGAGTGTTTGAGATGTTTGAAACTTTATGTTTGCAGGTGTTTCACTAAATGTTGTAAAAGTAGTTCTGAATATCATATGTTGTTATGGTTATACATGCATGTTTTCAATCGCAAGTGTTTCATCTGTTTTTATACATCCATCGGGCACATAACCACGCCACCTACTACTTCTCTATGTGGCCATGTGACCGCATTGTTGTTGTGTGTATGTGAGCGCGTAAAACTTCAGAACAGGCTTTGATGGTCCCCGCACCTGCGGTTGATGTGTGGATGTGTGACGGGCTCGATGGTCCCCATGCTTGCTATTGCTGTGTAGATGCGTGGATGATTCGTTTTTGTAGCACCTACATGACGGTACGAGTAGGGTTGGCTATGTGGGCCTACTGGACTGTTAGCTTACCTGAGCGTCCGCACGGAAGCAGATTCAGACGTCGGGCGCTATCGCGCCCATTTTGATTTGATGGGGTTTCTATGATAAGATCAGCGTGATGATAGCGAGATCTTGGTGGAGCCGAACAATGACTATGAAAAATACATTGGCTAAGCTGGGGGATTAGTTAATGAAATCGAAGGAGGATGGAGGCTTAGGATTTCGTGACATCACTTTAAATTTGGCATTGCTAGCTAAACAAAGGGGTGGAGAATCTCGATGAGAACTGATTACTAAATCAGTATGTGCCCAAGTGCTGCGACAAATGATGGTAATGTGGTACAAGCCAAACCAAAGAGGAACATGTCCTATACCTGGGTACGTAGTATCTTGTAGTACAAACAGTGATAGCAGTAGACATCCGTAGGATCATGATCGAGACATTAGGATGCTTGATCAATACTTTCTCCGTTTTTGGAAGGTTTTGGTTAAATATTAATAATATATAAATCATAAGTTTTTAGATGCGTTGAAGCGGTTTTTTAAATATGAGAGGGAACACTGTTGAAACAGTGCAAATATGAAGAGGAACATTGTTAATATTACAAATATGAGAGGGAACATTGTTAATGTACAAGCGCAGTAATCACCAGAAAAAAGTATACTTTATAGATTTACTAGTTAAATGCCGTGCGTTTGCTGCAGGGTAACTAAATTTTGTATAAAAAACATGAATCGCATGATAAAATAACAATACTATGAAGATTAAACAATGATATTAAAAGTAACATTTAATCCATACAAGTTTTTGTGTAGAAAGTAACACAATCAAATCCAAACAAGTTTTGTAAAGTAACTACAAATCAATCATGGATTTCGTGAGTTTTGTAAAACTCTATTTTATGGACTTTTTTCTGTAATTCGACTAAAGGTAATGTTTTACGCATAATGGCGGGAAGATATCTTCAATATCATTTTTATTAATGCGTAATGAATTCACGATAGGATTACGGCAGCATCTTCCTTACCATCCTGTACACATGAGGTGTATGCGGAGACATTGAGTGCTTATCATATAGGCAATATTGCATGTCTTTAAAAAAATATGCTATTCTCACCGTATGAATACTTTAGTTCGGATTTACGACTATTCAACACAGAGACATGTATTGTAGAATAAATAATCCCACTTGAGTGCTGGCAAGATTCACCATCGGTAACACATAGAAATAATTGAATAATAGTTATTATCATTGTATAGCGACTATGTAGTTAGTTACCACATCTATGTCAGGTGCAACGTTTTTCCATGCGGTGAAATTTCCATTTGAAGATGTTTTGATTCCATCCAGAATATGTTTTATTCATTCGCGCTTTGGGAACCTCCAATCGAATCCAAGAGTTTATGCGGCGGCATACATACATTGGGTGTTTCTTTACGGTCCTCAATAGGTCTAGGGTCAGCAATAATAAGTATCTTTTTTACCGCAGATCAGAAAAAAAGCATGTAGTGGCTTCGAAACTCCATGGCAAAAGAACCGCAAACACGATAATAACGATTAGAAATAATACATAAGAAACAAGTAATAAAAAATTTGGGGCAAGCGACTTACATATATACACTTAGACTTATTAAGTTGTATTCCATATTTTTACACACACTAATCGCATCCTCCATTTCTTTATCACTATATATTTTGCGGTTGTGCCACATGTGTTGTTAAAGCACACATTGTCTAGAACACAAAAGATATCAAAGTGTTAGGATAAATTATAACTTAGTTTTATTTTATTATAAAATTATAATTAGAACAACAACAACAACAACAACAACAACAACAACAACAACAACAACAAATAATAGATGTAATCTAGTATGATAATAATTAGTTATAAATTGGTGCTTACACAAAAGCGGGTCTATGTGATGCTTCGTAATATCATTGTATTGTTTCATTATGTTATACTCTTGATCTGCACTGGCGGACACTTAGGTTGAAACAATCGGGAGAGATGTCTCGATCAACCATCAACAACTCTTGTAGATTCTTGACGGTAAAAGCGTAATAATGGTGGGATAAAAGCCTTTTAACCCAAAGGCCTCCTGCGAAAACATGGAGACATGGATGATGGCTATGTCATATAAGAGGGCACAATATATAATAAATAAAGTAAGGTAATAAGGAAATATGTAGCTTACTTCCAGCGACACTTCATCTGGATTGCCATGGCGTAATCACACACTAATGCAATCATCTCTTCCTTAGGCATTTCCTCATGTTTTAAGGCCTCAAATGCGAGAACTTCGTCGAGGATCGTCTTCATTGGAGTGGTCTTGTGAGGATTTCTTTTGAGCTTGAGTGTGTTGAGGCGTGCCCCTCGACCCACTAAAATTGACCTCCTCGAGATGTTTTCTTTTTTTTTTCGTGGGCCAACCCGACCATCTTTGGATTCTCTATTTCGAACCGTCCTTGGATGACCACTACTTTTATAAGCTATCAATGCGGAGACCCCTTGTATATGTTGAACTCGATGATAGCAAGATGGCGCAAGGTTCATCTAAATTCTTCAATATCAGCCTTCACAGTAGGTAGTATTATGTATTAATTAAAATACCCACAACTAGTGCACACTTATGATATGTGATCGGACACATAGTAAATTACACGATTGAACTCGTCGGACAAATCGTTCCAGTCAATACTCGATGAAGTTCATTAAGAATAAACCACATGAAACTCGTACAACATTAATAGATGTTCAAACACCGTTAGATCGATCAAAAGAGCTCAAAGGCGCACAAAACTCAACTTATGTGACACCATTATATGTGACGTACAAATCTTTTGTATTTTTCGTGTCTTGGAAGATCTCTTTAACTTCCCACTTATCAACTTTGACATCGGCGGTTGTGTTTTATCGGGCCTTACGTCTTCAATACAAATTCTATCTGTTTCCGCATTCAATTAAGCTATTGTAAGTGCAATCAAGCTCTAAGTGGGTTTTTGGCGTTGATGACCACCGAATTAGGGGACTAATGAGATTCTGAAGATGACATGCGGGAAATAAAATGAGGGGGTTGATGTACGAGGTCAAAAGATGTCCCATGGGCTAGATGGTTGTGTTTTCGGATCAAGGCGTTTAAATTATTTCATATTTTGAATCTTGAGATTAGGAAATGCCGTACTATCAAGAGGGATCTAGGATTCTCGGGTACCTGTGGACCAAGTGCTCTAAACTTCAAATCGGACACAAAAACACAACTCTAGCTTTGATCGGCCCGACCAAATCTTCAAGTTTCACCCTTTTTCTTCGGTTTTTGGCGCGGCGATGCCGCGTGTCGATCTGGCGATGCCACACTTAAGTTCGACCGTTGGATCCGTGGGGTATAAATACCCATGCTACCCCTTCCACAACGGTAACCTGGCTCACTCTTCTTCTTCCTCGCGACCTGAGCGACCCAGGGGACACCTCTTGCTCTCTCTCTCCTCCATTGAAGCACCTTGAGCTCCCCACTCCAATCTCACTTTCCACGAGAGGGGATTTTTGAGGGGAAAAGGCAGCAAACTTCGATTAGAGACCGGATCTACTACTTCCACTCCAAAGAGCATTTGGTTCATGTTTGGCGGAACCCTAGGGTTCTTTACTCTTGGAGCTTGCTCCTAGACGGCTAAAGCGTTAAGCCCTTGAGCTTGCCCACTTTGTGTGTGGCAGCCTTGGGAGGTTGTAACCTCACACAAAACGACAATACATTACCCCACATCTCTAGGGTTAACTCCTAAACTTGTGAACGAGGGAAAAAGCAAGCGGTGGGCAAGCTAAGCCATGTGTGGCAACCTCAACAACATGGGCGTAACCCGGCACATTAATGGCGACGGTGAACCCGCGGGTTAAATCCTTGTGTCACTTGTGTTCTTTACATTGTGCATATTCTATCTTGTGAGAGCTAGGGGTTTCGTCGATCTATCTTGTTTCGACTTTTACGTCATATTTGGCTAGGCCTCTGTGAAGTATTTGTGTGCGGGAACAAGTAGGAAACACGAGCACCAAACTCCGGCTCGTGGATTCACTTTGGTAGTGCTGCGGTTACGTCACCGCGGCGGCAGCGCCCGGCTGGCTCCGGCGGGCCTCGGAGTTCTCTGTCTCTGTCTCTGTCGGTGGTAGTTTTTCGGCGGTGTCATGCCTTTTCTGTGGTAGTGCCGCGCCTCTCTGTCTTGACCGTGTGTTGAAGTTTGAACGATTCAATTTTTTTGGGGATTCGACCTATTCACCCCCCTCTAGGCTTCCATCAGATCCTACAAGTGGTATCAAAGCAAGGATGCCATTATAAAACTTCACCGCGTGAAGTATGGGCCTTGGCCGGAGGATCGAATAAAGGAGAGCAAGACCACCGTTCCGTGGAGGAGGTGGAGGCCGATGCCGGACGAGCTTTCTTTCGATGCGGCCCGGCGAGCACCATCAAGGGTGATGTTATTTTTCGACCACAGAGAAAAGCCGCAAGACAAGCAAGACGAAACGCAAAGAAGACAAGAACGAAAAAAAGAAGCTAGAAGATCAAGCTAGCGTCAAGCTTGCCGAAGCTTCAAAGAAAAGATCAAGAAGATTGATTCGTGAGGCAAGAGCGCTAGAAGGGCAGCAAGAGAAAAGCAAAGGCAAGAAGAAGCGGAGTCAAGTGAGCTATCAAGTAGCTCCGACGATGGAGATGATGATATCTCCTACAACAAGAAGAAGAAGAAATAAAGAAGAAGGATGAGGGCAGCGTCAGCAACAACAAGTTCGCCGCCATATCCTTTAACTACTCTTCTTATTTGACTAACATGATAAGAAGTCTTTTATCAATGTGCCCACGGGAAAGTTGCCCGTTTCGATGGGACCAACTATGCCAAGTGGAAGCACTTGATGAGAGCCTATCTTAGCGCTCTTCACCTCGGTCTTTGGGGAGGTTGTGTGCAGTGGATTTCAGCCATAGGTGAACCCCAAGGAGCGGACAAATGATGAGCTGGGGCATTTGCTCACATCAATGGTCAAGCCACAAGCATTCTCTTAAGTGCTCTAGAAGGCAATGAGTACAATAGGGTGATGAATGTCAATGAAGCCAAGAAGATTTGGGACACCTTGGTACTTGCACATGAAGGTGTAGACAAAGTGAGAAAAGCCAAGATTGACTTGTTGAAGGCCAAGCTCAACCGATTTGTGATCCTTGAGGGGAGAAGGGGCCCAAGAAATGTTTGATCGGTTGATGGTGCTAGTTGGCAAGATTAGAGGATTTGGAGATGAGGATCTAGATGACCACACCGTTGTCAAGATCATGCTTGAAGCATATACACCTAGAAATGACATAGTGGTCACCTTGATCCGTGACAAGGAAGAAGTTTGAGCAATTCACTCCAAATGATGTGCTTGGTAGGCTGCTCACCTATGACATGCAAAGAGAGGAAGCTAATGAGAGAAAGCTTGGAGAGTTGCAAGCAAAGCTTGAAGGCATCAAGATCAAGGATGTGTCTCTCAAGGCAACAAGACAAAACAAGCCAAGCTCCTCCAACAAGGTCAAGGGCAGCAAGCAAGCATCTTCAAAGTCAAGACAAAAGAAATGAAGAAGATGCAAGAAAACATTGATGCAACCTCTTCCTCTAGTGATGATGAAGATGATGGGGCTGATTACAAGAAGATCGATGACATGGCCCTATTCTTGAAGAAATATGGGAAGGGGATGAAGGCAAATGGCTACAAGATGGTGCAAAAGAAGGTTCCCAAACAAGAAAAAAGAGAACATGCTTCAAGCTGTGGCAGCACCGAGCATTTTATTTGTTGCTGATTGTCCTTATGAGAACAAAACAACAAGTACAAGAAGGACAATGGCAAAGACGAGAAGCAAGACTACAAGAGAAAGGAAGAAATGTGGGTGAAGCTCACATCGGCCATGAAGTGGGACTCAACCAAAGAGACAAGTGAAGAGGGAAGTCCATGTTGCAACATTTGCTATGCAAGAGACCTCTACACCCAAGCTCTTCAACAACATGACCGATGATGAGGATGAGGAAGAAAATGACTCCACTCATGTTTGTCTTATGGCCAAGCATGAGAAGTAAAAATCCACACCCAAATCTTCTCCTTCTCTTAGTGATGAATCTAGTGATCTTAGTGAAAGCTCTAGTGATGATAGTGAATCTAGTGATGATGAGAATATGTTAGACTCACCAAGAACCTAGATCCCAAAACTAGAGGCTTTCTTGCTCAACTAATGGCGGATTTAGAGAGTACCCAAGCGGAGTTAGCAACTAGAGATAGTCAACTTGATAGACTTGAAAAGCTCTATGTTGATAACAAGGATGCTCTTGTAGCTGAGAGGAGTGAGGTGGCTTCCTTGCAAAAGAGCCTAGCTAATGAGCAAGGAGACCATGCTCTCACAAAAAAGGCTATGGTTGCCCTTAATGGGAAATATTGTGACTTGCAAGACAAGCACAAAAGAGCTTGAAACCAAACATAGCATTCTTTGGGAAAGCAACTCACATCTCTTAGCCACAAAGGATACCTCTACTCCCTCCACTAGTCAAGGTTGTGGTAAAATGCTATAATGTTGATATGAATGCTTATGCCACTAACCTTGCCAACATAACAATGGAGAAAGAGATCACTAGGCTCACAGCTTTGGTAAAAGAAGGAAAGTGAAAGCTGTCAAGCCCAGGCTTGTGAGCAACAAGGTTGAGCTCCAAAAGAAGCCCAACTACATTGATGGGAGAAATCCAAGAATCAAGGATGGACTTGGACACAAGCATGGAAACAAAACCAATGGTCGAAAGCTGATCAATGGTGTTGATTGATTGTGTTAAATTCTTGAGCAAAGGCACGGTAGGTGCAGAGACACACCTGCGAGGCGTTGGACACAAGCCAACCCGAGCTAGGCTATGCGCTGCAGCGGCCCGCCGCGAGGAGCGGAAGCGGCGGTGCAGCGCCCCTCAAGAAAAGGGAAGGTCACCTACTACTGCCCCAGCTCAGGGAATAGACCCAAGAAGATGGTCAAAAAGGCTATGAAAAAGGTCAGAAGTCAGAGAACATTATGCAGGCTGTTCCAAGAGCCACTCTTATCAATCAAAAAGCAAAATCAAGCAAGTTGGACTCAATCCCTTACTTTGAAGTGAAGACAAACGGCAAGGGAGGTGTATGCAAAAAATACATGGGCGTGTGAGAAAGGTTTACCGCAACACCTCTATTTGGGTTCCCAAAGTTCTTGTGACTAATGTAAAAGGTCCCAAGAATCTTAGGGGACCTAAACTTTATGAACTAAACTTGTTTTGCGGGCATACTCCTCCGGTGGAGTCAAGTTAGGGTGCTTGGCAAATTGGCTGTACAAATCATATGACCCAGGAGAAAGAGTATGTTTTTCATCATATTCCCCAAACCAATGATGAGAGGAACAACATAAGGTTTGGAAATGATGATGTAAAGCGTGATCGGTCTTGGTAAAAGTTACTATCACTACTGAGCATGATGTTTGGATGTCTTGCATGTTGATTCGTTAGGATACAATCTCATTTGTCGATCTCACAATTATGTGGGAAAGGCTACAATTGTCTCTTTACGGATGTTGGTGTGGAAGTCTTTCGCGGGGAGGATTCCTCTGTTGTCTTTGAGGCAAACTCAAGAATAAGCTTTACTTAGTTGATTTCAACAAAAGTAAAACTAAGCTTGAAACACGTCTAATGGCAAAATCTAGCATGGGCTGGTTATGGCATCGCCGTCTAGCACATGTTGGCATGAGAACTTGGCCAAACCGCGAGAAAGACAACCACATCATTGGACTAACAAATGTTGATTTTGACAAAGACGGGATATGTGGACCTTGCCAAGGCTGGAAAGCAAGTAGGTGCACCTCACCCACCAAAGAGTGTGATGACCACTACTCAACCATTGGAGTTGATACACATGGATCTCTTTGGACCCGTGGCCTACCTTAGCATCGGGGTAACAAATATGGACTTGTTATTGTTGATGACTACTCCAGCTTCACTTGGGTTTTCTTTGTCTTTGATAAGTGTCGGGTACAAGAGAAGGTGAAAACCTTCATCAAGAGGCACAAAGAAAATTTGGTCTACTTGTCAAGAAAGTGAGAAGTGACAATGGGACCCGAATTCAAGAACACCCAAGTTGAAGAGTACCTTGATGAAGAGGGCATTGTTGGTATAAATTACTTGAGAACGAGAGAATCCGCAAGCGCACGGATACCGATGTAGCTTTCACCCGGGAGTATTCAGTATCGATTTTCCACGGGGAGCGTGAAGTGTACTAGAAAGGTTTAGAGCGTCCTAAGATAATAATAGTAATGATGTGGGAAAGAGAGGGTTAAGTTTTCTAAGTATTCTAATGAGATCTATATGATCAAAGGCTCACTCTACTTTACTTACGTCGAACAGCGGTACGTCCGATCCTCGAAAAAGGCGGGAAAGGGTGATGTCGGGGAAGGCGCCAAAAAGCTCTACCGAATCACCAACGAGCGTGGTGGATTACAAAAGACGGCGTGTTTGTCACCCACAGGGCTACCACAACTAACCTGGTGGGATTGGGGCGCAAACTTCGGGTAAACTCTAGTCTAGACACCACGTCTACACTATCGATTACTACTCTAGCCATATGCGATAACTAGAGCACTCAATACGGCGGAGATCCGGTAAATATAGTAAAGTAAAAACCGAAAGTAATTAAATAGAATAAATAGAAATAATAAATGAAGAACACGGGAGATTCTTTGAAGACGAACTTGTTGCGGCAAAAGTACAATGATGATGAAGATCCGGCAGTCCGGATCTCCGGCTTTCTCCTCGCCTCTCTTCTTGATCTTACAACTAGATGAACTAGAAGAACTAGAACTAGAACTAGAACTAGATGAACTAGACAACTAGAGGGACCTCTCTCTCTTCTAATATGAAACCTAGATTTTCTCTGTGCGATAGCTAATGAGGAGATGATGTCTCTTGGGGGGCGCCTTGGGGCTGCTTATATAGTCGGGGAGGAGGTATGCCGTCTTGGACTTGGACTCTTCCGTCGTCATCGGATCAAACCGACATTAAACGAGGCGGATTAGATTGCGTCTTAGGGTGGAAGAAGAACATTAAGGCGAGGGGCTTGCTTGGCCAGGGGCGGGCCGGGCGGCCCGACGGGGGAGGCCGACCAAGGCCCGGGGTGGGTCCCACCACGGGTCCCTGTGACTTGCCGCGTCGTGGCCCCGGAGTCTTCTAGATGATGTTTTCTTGGGTGTTAAGTTTAGTTCACGTCGGGTGTATTCGGAGCCTTCTAGACTTCGTTAGGAGTTGGATTGCGTTCTGAGTGCTCATCGTTTTCTGTTAAGTCCACGCAAATCACAACTTTACCAAAACTCATGGAAATCATTAGTATAAACCCTAATAAGATTATCTAATTATATTTTAGTCCTTTTCCATATTTAGTTGACAATTAAAAGTATCGTTAATATGTGTCAACAAGCTCCCCAAGCTTACCCTTTGCTAGTCCCTAGCAAAGCTATATATGCTATAGTAGGATCGGGGAGTTCTACTACGCTTTCTTTCCTCAGAAATACTGTGGTTATCAAAAAATAATTTCTCCTCTCAATAAGATTGCTCTCTCATACCTTTTACCATGGGGCGTAGCCTTTTCACGAATCATAAGCAATTAAGAACGAGAACAATCAAGTTAAGTACCATGTCTCAAGCTCTTGATCAACTATCATCACGGGTTTTGCGTTTATTTTTTTTCAAAAGAAACTCAGAGATCCTATATATGACCCTCTCAAGTAGGTGGTATATATAGTGGAGTCACCGCGTGGTAAGATACATATGGTGGGATGGTAATGGCGGAAATGAATGAGGATGAAAGGTAGTAAACGACCTTTAGCCTTTTTTTCTAGTATTTTTTCTTCTCAAGCATCTTGGACTATATCTCTCTTTCTAAAATTGCTAAGACCGGGGCTATCCATTCTTGGAGAGGTGGGCTTTTGCCCCACTTTGTCCATTTTCTCTCTCATAGAGATGTGGGCCCTACTCACCCCCTCGGACACGTGTCCATTATTCATCTCTAAAATTTATTATTAGGGAGGTAGGCCCTTCTCGCCTAGTATGACACTTGTCCTTTGCTCTCCCTCTCTCGTCTCACTTTTTTTTTTTTTTTTTTTTTTGAATGTAGCCCAGCATCTAATTGATATAAAAACATTGAGAGAGACATATCCAAAATTACAAGAGCTTATTTTTCATAACATGGCTAGTGGCTAGTGGAGTTTGAGGATCGCGTACTTCGGGTTAGAAGCGGCGTATTTGGTGGAGTGGGATGATCTTGATGTGAATGATAGACTCTTAAAGGGTCATAACTAAGGAACTCATCATGTAGTATTTTATGATTTTCAAAAGATAAAACCAGGAATCAAGTATCTCTAGGAATATGATAAATAGCAGCTCAACTTTTCATGAATCTATCCTTCAACGTTAAGACTCAGATTAAGCATGTGCTTCCCACAGGTGTTGGGTTTTAGAGCAAATTAAGCATTTAAAGCTTTAGGAGAATCTAAGTCAAAGTGTAAGTACTTTTAAGAGGAACTATGGCGGAGCAACTATTCATCATTTCCTTAGCATATATCATCAAGATCATTAAAGAAAAAGCCAACTAGCAGACTCCGGCTTTTATTCAGACTCTAACAAACTAAGACTCTAATTATGACCAATTAAATCTAGCAAAGCAAATATATATAACTAGCTAATATTAAAATGGATAGGATAGTGATACTTATAAGTGATAAGCTGGGGGTGCTCTCCCCAAAATTTGGATCTTGAAGTAGTCCTTTGATTCCTCCTTGGAGCTTGTTCGTCTTGGTCTTCCTTAAATATTCTCCTGCAAATATTAATTCCACATACCCGAAGGAACAATTTCTAGGAACATGTTGTGAGCCTTCATGTGCTCACTTCTTTTTTGGAGTTTTTTCTATAAAAGCATGGACCTTCATGTGCCCACATATTTTTGAAAATTTTCTATGCAAAAGGATGATGATGCAAAAACATATGAATGCAATATTTTGTTTATATTTTTATTTTTGTGCCACCACGGTAAGGAGTGCTTACATGGGGCTTAAAGATAAGAGATGCAAATGCAACAACATATTTATGGTCTTTTCTAATGCAGGTGTAGGAAAGTAAATATGCTAAAAGGAAATATGCTAATTTAAATATGCTTTGCAGAAAATAAATATCACAGATAAATATCGAGTTACCTCTCGATGAGAGTTTTTTGAGTACTTACTCCCATGGCGTCTTTGTCATCTCGGCGCCTCGTCGAATAATGGGTATGCAGGTATGATGTCTTCAATGATCTCGGCAGTGGCGTAGATGAGGTAGCCGATGGTGTTTGTTCGGTTGGTGGCTGGCGAGGTAGGCGGTAGGTCTTCGAAGGTGTACTCTTGTTGTCCTCTTTAGTAGGTGATGATTCTTTCTTTCCCCATGCTTACTTCTTCGGGTAGCGTCTCCGCGTCTTGTTCTTCTTGGGCTTGATAAATGGAGGATGCCCTCCCCAAGCTAGGTATTCACCTAGTCTCTTAGCGATGTTGGGTGAGGTAGACAATTGTGGAGGTGTCAACCCCTCTTGGTCCTTCAAATCTTGCTTGATCACTCCTTGAGTGCTTCATCCGATCTTGACAGTTGCATCTCCTAGTAGGATGGCATCACCCATGTTCCTTGCTTTCGGTGTGCATGTAGTAGGTCGGGACATTCACTTGTGGAATTTTGGAGAAGTGGCAAACTCCTCCACATTTTTGCGCAAAGTGTGTCTGCTTGCATAGACAAGGTAGAGATCAAGTGCATGGGCTCTATTGGTGGGGAAAACACCAATAGAACCAAAACTTTATTCATCTTACTCTATCCTTGGGCACATCTAAACATGGTAACATCATGTGTTCTATTTATTTATGACAAAGGTGAAAAAGATGAGACACCAAGCATGAAAGTAGCATTTAAAATTGTAACTTGAATGATGAGTGATCAAGTGAGTGGTGTGAAGAACAAATTATAGAGCTAAACATGTTGAGATCATCAGATAGAATCAAGCAAAGTTGTAACTCTAACATGTTTGACTTTATGAGTAAGCCATGATAAAGAGAAGGTTCTATGACTTACCTCAAGATGTTACCTTTAATATTTGGAGCATGATAGCTGACGCTGGAACATCTTGTAGAAGTCCTTGTGTCTTGCTTCATCTCAGTGTGTGAGCTCATCTCGGGACCTCCCCAAGCTTATTTGAGAGTGTCTTTTCTAATTCCCTCTGAGGGGTTAGTCAATAAAAGATTCTTTTTAAGCTCCAATCCTATAATGATTAGTAGACAGAAATACCCGAAGGAATATTTTTATGTATATTTATATACTCATATCACAAGGAAAAGTAAGGACTCATGCTCTATCTCAAGAATTCTTATTTTTAGGACACAAGCTCGTCCTTAGGAAACCTTTTGAAAGCTACTTAAGATAGTGAAGTGGTCTCCCCTTCAACACCACCTATATCAAGATTCATGACCACGAGATCTAGAATATTTATTATAGATGAACGTGTGGGGATCACTCCTGCCCCCTTAGCCTTCGCTCCGGGCGGGGAAGAAGCGAGGAAGGCCTACGGGGGTGAGTCGAGAACACAAGCGAGGGGCGGGCGGCCTCCGGTCCTTCGACCTTATTTGAGTTGCGAGGCGATCGGAGGGGCGTCCGACCTCCGAAGGAGGAGGAGGATAAGGCGATGCGTAAAGGCGAGACGTGGGTGTAATAAAAAGCGAGCAAATGGCACTTAAAGCGGCCAACAACCGATCCACTTTCGTTGTGCCCGTGCCCGGGTATTTATAGAATTCAAAGTCGGAGGGGCCGATTTACAATTTGGTACATGGTAGGTAGGGAGAACACGCTTACAACTGGGCCCTTTCAAGGGCAAGCTAGTAACTATTCCCGTACAGGGTCGAGTACAGGGGAAATACACGCATGATACTCCCCCGCCTGGGGTGTAGGGGTTTCCTCATGCCCGGCCGCCGGTTCCGATGCATGCTGCGGAGGCGATTCGGGGAGGGTCCATCCGCCCGGCCTTTCTGTGCCCAGTTCGCCACGGGCGAGACCCCTGGCCGGCGCCCGTCGCGTAGGGGCCGTCATGCTCCGCTTCGAATGCACCTGCTCACAGGGGGCCGCCCTCGGCGGAGGGTGACGGCCGCCGTTGTGTCTTCGACGGAGGGTCCCTCCGGCTTTAGCGATCTGCAAGACTTGCCCAATATATTGCGGGGATTGGTTCTTGGCCCCACTGCGGTGAGGCCAGCGGGGGCTGCGGGGGGCTGGCGAGGTCGCCCTCCCCCAACAGCAGCCCTCGAAGGTCTAGTTCCCTCCGGGGCGGAGCGGCGTATCGTCGGAGGGTCCGTGGGGTGGCGTGCTTGCCGCCCCATGGGCCCTTGCCGGCCAGCGTCCCCATTTTGCTCGTGGGCCTCGCGGGAGGTGGGCCCCTCGGCCCTCACTGCTTCTCAGCGCGTTAGGGCTTGGCTGCCCTTGGTCGGATCTTTGTTGGTTGGTTTGGGAGTGGCGGGTCGGGGGGTGAAGCGTTTGTTTGACTGGGGAATCGGATGCGTTGGTTTTGCTGCGTGGGGCGGATCGGAGGGCTGGCGTTGTTTTTGGGATCGGGCCTTGATCTCCGGTGGCTCGCAGTGCGTCCGCTCGCGTCCCCTCCTCCGTCTGACCTATAAATCTGTCTGATTGGTGAGATTTAGGGTTTGTGCCCTCCTTTTGCTTCACGCTTTAAACTTTTCGCCTCCTTTTTCGCGCTTTAAGCCTTCTTCAGTTGTCCTAAGTTCGCCTGCTTTTAGCGGGAGGGTCCCTTTCGCTGCGGAGGGTCCATCGATGGCTCGTACCGGGGAGACCATGAGGCCCAAGACCGTCGTTGAGTGCTTCGAGTTCCCTCGGGCAAAACGCACCGACAAGTCCACGAAGCGTTCGAGGAAGAGAAACACGAGTTTTCCACAAAGGCGTTTGCGCCTCGGAGCGGCGGTGCCGCGTCGAAGCCCGGCGAAGTCATCGTCTTCGAGGAGTTCTTCCGCAGCGGGGCTCCGTTTTCCCGTGTAATGCTGGAGTACCGCGGGTGCGCGGAGGTTCAACCTCCGCTTCCATCAACTCACGGCGTCGTGCTTTCCACGCTGATGGCGTATGCCTGGGCGTGCCGCTCCGTAGGGCTGGAGCCGGCGGTGGGCCGGCTTCATCGGAACCCACCCGTGCACTATCAGCGCCCTTGCCGTCGGCGGCGAGGGAGGAGGTCTTCCGCTCGGTATGGCGTGTGCGGTTTCATCCCCCTTGGCGGGGTGGAGGCCCTACCGCGGCGCAGCGGAACAGTGGAGCGCCGTGGCTCGACCGCTGGTTCTATTACCGATTGGAGGTGCGGAGGGGCTGTATGACGTCGAGTCCCGCCATCAGCGGTGAAGCGTGAGGCGGCGGGAGGCGGCGAGGAGCTGGGCGCCCTTAGCGTCATGTCCGCCACGATTAGCGGCGCGGGACACGGTGGAAGTTCGCGGCGGCGCAGGTACAAGAGTCTGTGGGCGGGGTGCCCTCCGTTGAAGTTGCGGACTCGGCCCGGAGTATGCCCCAAAGGGTGAAGCGTTGAGGGAGTTTTGACCTCGAGGCGATGGCGGTTTGCTTGGGCGGGTGATAAGGTGGAGTTCGCCCGGGCGGTGATGGCGGAGGCCACCGCCTGCTCCTGACACCTCCTTATTGGAAAGTTGGAGGCTTCGGTCCAGCGGATCCGCGCTGCCTCGTGGCCGTCGCCCGGGTGAGCCGGGTCTCCGACACGCTCCGGAGTCGGCTCACGAGGCCCAGCCCGACGAGGCTGGTGCGGCGCCATGGATCGCGAGGGAGGAAGAAAGCGGGGAGTCGCGCAAGGCCAGCCTGCCTGGCCAGCCCCACCGAAGCCCGGCCAGCGAGCGCTGCGTCCTCCACCCCACCCGTCGCTCGGAGCGCGGGTTCTTCCGAGGCGGCCGGGTCTCGGGTTCGCGACCTCGGTGCTTCCCTTATCTCGGCGATGAGGATGAGGCGGGAGGAGCGAGGGCGAGCCCAGCCGAGGCCCGGTCGAAGGCGCCATGCGGAGGAGGGGAGGCCTCCGGCGGCGGCTCACGACTATGAGGGGAAAATCTGAGAGGAGCCGTGGCGGCGGGCCTCGAAAGAAGGAGGAGGGGCGGTGGGGGCGGTAGGTGGCGAGGGGTGCGGCGCGGAGCAAGTCCGTTGTGACTCGCCGCCACGAGAACGCGAGTGCCCGCCTATCGGCGGTTGCCGCGTGTGGGCGGCGGGGTGAGATTTTGAGGCGACCCTCCGAGGGCCCCTCGGGGAGTGGGGAAGGCCCTTTGGGGGCGGAGGCCCCTCCTCGCTGCCTTATGTGGCGGAGGCGATCGGCATCCCGATGATGTCGGCGTGGAGCTGCGGCGGCATCGACCTCCGCGACACCCGCCGCCGGCTTCGGAGGTTGGCGGAGATGATTGGCGCGTCTTCGATCGCGTCTCGCCTGCGGAGGCGGATGCAGTGGCGAACCGCTCCCCGGCTGATATCCATGAGGATATCAAGGTGAAGACCTCGGAGTTGCTAGTGGTGGTGGCGCGGGCGGCCATCCGGTGAGGGGGACTCAGGTCGACCCACTTGCTAGGACGCCCGAGAGGAAGGCCTCTAGCGAGCTCAAGGAGGCCGGCGGGAGGCCCGGGAGCTGGCGGCTATTGATGAGCGGAGCGCCACTCCAGGAGGTGGCGGACCTTAAGGAGGTCGCGAAAGTTCTCCGCGGAGGAGAATGGCGCCCGGCGTCAGGGGCGAGGTCCGCGCGGCGGGAGCGGAGGTGGCGGCCGGCGAAGAGGCTCAATGATCTTGAGGCGTGTCTGGTATGGGAGGCGGAGGCCTTCAAGGCGGCAGCCGCGTTCTTGGGGCGGAGTCGGGGCGCTTCTTCGGCCCCTGCTCTGAGACCCGGACCATACGCCCTTGTTGGGCGCTGGATGCGGCCGGGAGGTGAGGAGGCTGCGAAGGTGGTGGCTCTTGGCCGAGACTTCGAGCCAGCACCGCGCCGCGCGGTCGCCTTCGAGGGGGCCCTTCGCCATGCGGATCTGGATTGCGCCGGGGAGCGTTAGTCGAGGCCACAGGACCCCGCTCACTTCCACGGCCCCCCGAAGCGAGGTTAGGGCCTCAGCGGAGCGGGGCGTGGGCGCTGCGGCGACCTTCATCAAAGCGATGCAGTGGGGAGAGCGGGAGCTTGCTCTGGTTTTCGAAAGCTGATCGGCGGGAGGTTGGTCACTTGTTTGCTTTGTTGTCATTA
Organism: Hyparrhenia diplandra; assembly: GCA_015847255.1. Lineage (NCBI taxonomy): Eukaryota > Viridiplantae > Streptophyta > Magnoliopsida > Poales > Poaceae > Hyparrhenia > Hyparrhenia diplandra. The sequence continues at coordinate 9,965 of JADLZK010009037.1, read as the reverse complement.
CTTCTTTTCCTCTTTGTTTTTTCTTTGCTACTTAGCTGTCTTATTGTGCTGACTTGGTGTCGTTCTGGTCGTACCGGCGCTTACGGCGGAGGGCTCCCGGGCTGCTCAGAGGAGGAATACAAGCCGCGGGCGGGTTGAAGTGCCCGAAATTCGCTTAGGGCGGTCCCCGGTGCCTCCCGCCCGCGCCTGGCTGAAAGCTGCAGCGCCATCCGTCTTCCTCGGCCCGCACCTCCAGGACGCGGCTTCTCCCTCTCTCCGCACATCTCGAACGGCGCCTCCGCCTCGGTAGGAGCCCTCGGAACTGCTCCCGGCTCCCTCAGCCTCCGAGGACCCCTCCGGCCGCCCGATGCCCGCTGCTGGCCTCCCGGCCTTGCAGGTAAACTTACCACTCCTTGGGCGCGGGGTTTATTCTTTCCTAGACGAGACAATCATGTGTGTGAAACTTCTTGGGCCCGGGCTTTTTAAAGTTGAATGATGAATTGGGTTTTTAGGGGGCTTAGCTACATTATTTGCTACTCGATTATGCGTTTCCGTTGCGTCCGTGCACCTTAGAGTAGCGGATTGCGTTGGGGTTGGGGCTAACAGCGTTTGATGATTGCGTTGGCGCGGTACCAGCGGGGCCTGCGCGGAGGGTGCTGCGTGGATTCCGCTGATGATGAATCGCCAAGATGTGTTCATTTCAGGGAGACTTGGGACATGCCATCGCGGCGGTTCCCGGACGCTGCCCGCCGGCGGTTTTGGTGGGGCGAGGGTTGGATACGATGTAGCCAATCGGGCCTCGGAGGCCTTGGCCCGGTCCCATGACTTGACAAACGTCAAATTGGAGCGGGTACTTTAGGGCGGTGCCGTAGCGGCCTTGGCGGGAGGGCGATATGAGGGCGATGAAGCCGTAGCCATCAGCGCTTGGGCAAGCGGCTTTGTTGGGTCGTCGCGGAGGCGCCGTCGTTGTTCAAGCGGGGAGGATGTGGGCTTGGTGGGCGACATGCGGAGGGCCTATACCGGCATCGAGTGCTACAGGGTGAACTTCCGCTTTTCTTCGAACTGTGATACGAACGTAGCGACTCCTGGCGAAAAGCGGTGGAGGTGGTGGATGTAGAGTTTGTGGGCGTGTGGCGAAGGTGTTAGTTAAAAGGCCATCTTGTATGGGGTCGTAGCCTCTGTAGCTGAGGATGTGTGTGCGGAGGGCTCGCGGGAAACCCTGCCTTGAGGAGGGGGCCGTGTAACTTAACTCGTAATGTAATGGACGAGGCTTTCTGGCCGGGGAGGGCGTGTAACTTTTCCTCATGTGTAATGGATCGCGGTATGTTTTGCAAAGAGTTGTTTTTGTGTTGCATGTACCAGTGGTAGTGGTGCTCTTCGTAGGTAGTCGCGTGAAGCGGCAGGCCTATTTCACTTGGTGCGAGGACTTCGTGCATTTTCGCGAGTAGTAGCCCTTGTTAGACAGCTACGTCCCCTGTTTCACTTAGTCTCGAGACTTCGGCGTCGCGAAACCACAGCAGCGTTAGACGGCGGCGTCCCTGATTTTCCTTAGTGCGAGACTTCGTGCGTTTTCGCGAAGGTAGCCGCGATAGACAGCGGCGTCCTGTTTTTCCCTTAGTCTCGCGAAGACTTCAGCGGCGTTTTTCGCAGTAGCAGCGATAGGCAGTGGCGTCCTGATTTTCATAGCTCGCGAGACTTCGGCGTTTTCTGCTAGGTAACGCGATAAACAGCGGCGTCCCCGTTTTCCTTAGTCTACGAGACTTCAGCGTTTTTCGCGAAGGTAACCCAGCGGTAGGCAGTGGCGTCCCTGATTTTCCTTAGTCGCGAGACTTCGGCGCATTTTCTCGAAAGTAGCGCGGTAGGCGGCTGGCGTCCACTGTATTTCACTTAGTCGCGAAGACTTCGCGGCGTTTTCGCGAGAGTTGCTTGACCAAAGTGGTACTCGTTGATTTTTATTGCGGGTCGCCGTTACAAAGTTCTTTTTGGGGCCAGCGAGGTCTTTTTAAGCTCCACGGGGTTCCTGTTGAAGCTTGAGGATTGGTGCGAGTGCGCCCTTGTGATTCAGCGGGTGCGACTCATCGTTCGGAGACTTGGGAGGCGGGCGGCCTGGCGTGGTGGGACTCTTGCGAGGGGAGGTGGCTTCGCTGTGGGGGCCCTGTCCACCGTACCCCGCGCCCATCCTTGTTGAATGGCGGTCTTGCGGGTTGTCGCTGATTTAAGCGCTAACACCGCGTTCGTGTTCAGGGCTGCGACCTACCCCCCTTCGGGACTTTGATTCCTTTGGTGGAGTTGCCCGCGGGGAGGGATGTTACATTCTCCATTGTGGTATCCCCCAGCGGGGAGTCAACGCTGCTCGAGTTTGGTTTGCAGGTCAGCCTTGGCGAGGTGCTCTGTGGTGGCGTGATGAGGGGTTCGCGAATTACGAAATGCTCTAGTTTGTCTGCATTTGGTCTTTGTTGTTGGTTCTTGCGGGGGGTTTGGATGTTTATTTGCCTCGGGGCATCTGTAGCGCTTTGCTCTTCATTGCACTGCGGTGCCTGGGGGTTGGGGTCCGTTTACATTTTCCATTGTGGTGCCTTCGCTGGGTTGGGGAGGCTGTGGGTTTTCGGAGGTATCCTGGCATCTGCTCTATAGGATCAGGGGTTTGGCTATGGGTGTTAGCATGGTGGCGTCTGTGGTGATGGCTGCTCTCTTCCTAACATGGGATTAGGTGGGGGTGGGGAGGTTTGGTTTTATAGTGCTTCTTGGGGGGGGGGTGCTCCTGGCGTTGGGCGGATGTCATAAGTGCTTGTTGTGATTATGGTTTGTACGGTAGGAGGTCTTGTCCTTGGTGGGTGGTGGTGTTAAGGCTATGCGGTAGAGGTCTTGTTCTTGGTGGGGAGGTGGTATTTTTGTTCTAGGCTGAGCCCCTGGCGGAGGTACCTGTCTTCGATTTCTGTGGTGCCCCGTGTGGTGGACTTCGGGTGGCGGAAGTACTGCTTTGCGAAGGCCTGGCGGAGGTGCCGAGGGGGCTTAGGCTTTTGTCGCCTCAGCGTGTGCTCGTACTTGGAGGCAGGCGGGGGTGTCTTTGTGCGAGCTAGCCCGTGCGAGCGCCCGACTTTTGTGCGCCTCAGCGAGTACTCTCATACTTTCCGGAGGAGAGCGGGGACGTCTTCATTGCGAGCCCGGCGGAGGTGCGAAGCGGCGCCCCGACTTTTGTGCGCCTCCGCGGGTCTCATACTTCGGAGGCGCGAGCGTCTTCATTGCGAGCCTGGCGGAGGAGAGTGCCGGCCCGACTTTTGTCGCGCTTCAGCGGAGTCTCATGCTCGGAGGCGGCGGGGGCGTCTTCATTCTGCGAGCCTGGCGGAGAATACCCGAAGCGCCCGACTTTGTCGCGCCTCAGCGGGTCTCCTTTTCGAGGCGCGGGGCGTCTTCCCTTGCGAAGCCTGGCGAGAGTGCGGGCGCTCGGCTCGCTGTACTTAGAGTTAGGAGTTTTTTTGTTTGTTTGAGCCGGGGAGGTGCAGCCTTTACTTGGCTGCTACTCCCGGCGTGGAGCAATCGATTACCTTAATGAGGGCTGGTTTAGCGCCAGCCAGCCCCTTCCGATGCTGTACTACGTTGCACCTTTCTCCGATGTGGGGTAACTAACATATATATTAGATATTGGTACTGCCTCGTTGTTAAAAACCTCGCACCCTTGCAAAGGAAAAAGAGTGCAGCCCGCGTTCATGATCTTAAGTTTAGGAAGAAAAAAATGAAATGGCAAAATGGCGAGCCCCATACAACTTCCTTGAGTGCCTGGTACATTGCACCGCTAAGAAATTGCTTAGTTTTGCGGAGGTCGTCGGCGTTCCATGTGTGGGGGGATGGCCTTCGAGATCTTACACAGGTGGAAGGAGCGGGTCTTGTGGACTTAGTGGCGAGGTATGGGCCCGTCCACTTGGCCATGAACTTACCGACCATCTTCGCGTTCTGCGCTTCCTGATCAGGACAGAAGTCTCCGGCGGGGATGCGTGCGGAGCTGAGCTTCTTGTTCCCTCCATCTTGTGATCTCCTCCTGGTATGCGTGGAGGTTGAGGGGGATAGCCAAGTTTCTTGTTTCTTAGGAGGTCGCCCAGCGTGCCTCTTCTTCTGGGGGGAGCCGCTGGTGACCCTTAGCGGCCCAGCGTGCTTCAGTTCTTCTGGGAGGACGGCCTCTTCTCGAACAGGAGCTTGAAGGGCGTGAATTTGGTCAGCACACGGCTTTTCAGGAGGTGTTATGTGACCATACCACCCGGAGTGAGCTCCTCCGCCCATTTTCCTCTTGGTTTAGCGTGGACCTGCTTGGCTGATACCCTGCAGGATTATGCCATTGGCCCTTTCGACGAAGGCCGTTTGATTGCAGGGGTGCCTTACGGGAGGCGAGTGTATCTTGGTGCCTATTTGATTGAGAACTTTTGAAGCCTTGTTATCAAAGTAGATGCCGTTATCGGCCCAGTATGCTCGCGCGCCCGAGTTCAGCGGCGGGCGATCTGCTGCGGAAGAACTTTTATGCGAGTGAGAGGTTATGCTTGCGAGAGGGGCGGGCTTCGATCCATTTGGTGAAGTATTCAGCGCCCTCTAGCGTGTGAGTTCCCGAGCCGGCGGCATTGGGACCGATAAGGTCTATAAGCCCATGTGGAAAGGGGGCCATGTGCGAGATGAGGGTTGTGGAGCCTGGCCTGTTGGAGTGGTGGGGGCTGTCGGTGGCATCGCCAGCGATTAGCGACGAGTTCGTGGCGTGGGTTGAGTGCGGTGGGCCAATAGAACCCTTGCACCGAACACCTTTCCCACTAGCAGCTGCAGGGGCGTTGTGCGGCGGCGCGATGCCTTAAGTGGATCTCCGCTAGGATGAGAGCAGCCTTGCAGCGTAGATATGCATTTTAGCCATGGGCGGTTCACGGATGCCTTATGCAGACTTGTTGTCAACTAGGCGGTAGCCTCGGGACACTACGCTCCAACCCTGTTCTTCCTTGGATTGGGGCTCGAAGAGGCCTTTGATGAGCCTCTGTGTCCGGGGCTCTCAATCTTATTTGTGAATGGCGGCCGACGGATTTAGGGGTTGAGTAAGCCATCTTGAATCGTGAGAGACTCGCGGTATTTCGAAGAACACGTCCTGTGGGGAGTTGCTCGCTCGGGGCCAGCGGCCTTCGCGAGCTAAATTCGGCCGCCCGTTGTCCCTACGGATATGGTCTTGGTTTGTGATGCGAAGAAGGCCTCCGTTTTCCTTAGCCCCTGCGGTATTTTTCGCGACTCACGGGTGCTTGGCTGTTGTCCTTCGGCTTGTTTCGAGACCACCTCCGAGTCGGTTTTGATGATGGCCCTTGGCCGACATGGCGGGAGCTTGTTTAGTGCCAAAACCTTTGCCTGCGTATTCCACCGTGTTGTTTGTGCCTTTGGAATTCTAAACTGGCGGCATATCTCAACTTGACTCCGGGTGAAGTGATGATAGCGCGATGCCCATTCCGCGTGCCCCAGGGCTCCGTCAGTGTGTCTTTGTCAAATCGGTCCAAGTTCACTGCTTGGTTGTATGTGTCAGGTGTCAGTCTGCTAGGAAATCGCTGGGGCCTGTGACTTGATGGCCGTTACGCCAGCGAATCTGATTTAAAGTGGTCTCCGATCACCGATTAGGTCGCCCACTTCGCTATTCTGCCCACCCGACTCAGGGTTTTTACGAATATGTTATCGAGGGAAAGCTCGAAGGTATGGTGACCTCATGTGCCTGGAAGTAGTGCTTGAGTTTTTCGTTGCCATGACCAGCTTCTAGCGTAGGCTACTTTTCAGCTCTGTGTGTGGTGCTTTGGGCCCTTGAGGGTTTGAGGAGACGCATAGTAGGCGAGTTTGCCTGGACTGGTGCCCTTCGTTCACTTCTTTGTGAGAAACCTTTGCCGGCGTAATGGCGATCGTGACGTAGAGAAGGAATCCTTTCGCTGGTTAGGTGTGGCCGAGGGTGGTAAGGTTTTGAGTCTTTGCTTGAGGTCTTGAAGGCTTCTTGGTTTGGGGCCCAGTTTTGAATGGGTCTGTTCATTTAGAGTTTGGAAGAATGGTAACCCTCTCGGTCGGACGCGGGATGACTTTAAGGGCGGCGTGCGTCTTCTAGTCTACGAACCGATTTTTCGTTCTGAGGTTCCATGCGGTGATTCTTTGCGATCTTGGTTGGGTTGCCTATTCCTTTTACGGTTGGGCAGCTTGTATTTGCCCTTGCTTACTAAATACACACTTGGCGGGGTTGGGTTTGAGCTTGGCTTGAGGCTTGAAGGTCCTTTGGAGGTCAGTGATGTGGTCTTCCTTTAGCTTACTTTGGACTGCAAATTACGTCGTGTTTGATGATGGTTTAGTCGCTCTTCATTTGTCATTGTTGGAAGGACGAGGCGGCGTTTAGGAGGCATTGTTCTCTGCGGTGAGTTCGAAGGGGGTTATGAAACTTGTCTTGTCTTCATACGAAGTTCATCAATTTGGTGGTATCTGGAAAGCAAGGGAGGGACAATTTACGGCTCTGCTTCTGGTCTATAGAGAGTTGGTCGGGGGGGGGAAAATCGTCCTTCGGGCATGCTTTGTTCGGGGTGAAATCCACACATCGTCCATCGGGTGGGCTCAGCTTTGTCTTTTCTAGGGCTTGCTTTTTTCTGCAGCGTTTGATAGCCTGTGGTGTTTGCGGGGCCGGATGGCCTCAGGGTCTAGAAGTGGTTTACCTCGCTGCGGCTGCTGCTCTTCTCTGGTCGAATTTTGCGGAAGCTTGCTGTGCGGGGTGGCGTGGTCTTATGTTGGGGTGGTGCTCCGATGAGGTCCGGCTAACACCAAGTAAATGTTCTGGCGAGGCAAACATTGGGGAGTTCTCTGGGAGGACTGCAGAGCTATACCGGAGTTGTCGGTCGGGTGCGGATATGGTTACTTCTCGGGATCAAAGCTAAGCGGTTTCTTCGTTTCTTATTGGGTAGTGCGGTCATGGGGGCCGCTTTGTGGCATCTCTCTTGGTATTGTGTTTTTGTTCTAGTTTGTATGCGTTCTGCTGCCGTCGTGGTGACCTCCAGCGTTTCTTGTTGCGTGCGGTCTCGAACCGGTTATGGGCAGGGGGAGGGCATCTTCATCTGATAGCTTGGGTGGAGGCGGTCGGATGCGTTGGTGACTCCGGGGCGAAATGGAGTGTTGGCTTTGGTATGGTTGATTTCGCCGGAGAAGTTATGTTTTTCGTGTGGTGAATGGGCTCTTTGAGGGACCGTAGGTGGTTTTCAGGGGGTGGTCCCAGCTTGCTGGCCTCGCCGGAGAGGGGGTTGCTTTTTGGTTGTGTTTGTTCTGGTGGGGCCCATTTGTGAAGGTGGGTGCTGGCAAGATGTTGCGGGCTGATGTCTACTAGGATCCTAGTATTCACCGCCTCGATGTTGGTGTCGATGACCATCGCATCGGTGTGGGGTAGTCTGGAGCTTGTTGTGGGGCATTGAAGGTGATAGGAATGTGGGACCATTTGTTGTTTGTGTGAGGGCCCTCGGTACCCACATGATGGACCCTTAGTGGGTCCTTTAACTGCCGTTTGTTTGAGGTTGTTCTCGTGGCCCAGTGATGGCGAGGATGACCCGTAAGATGAGTTGGGCTTTTTGGTTGTTGGTGATTTCTTGTTTGGTTGGTTGTTGCTGGGTGGGAGGTGGTGGGGGTGGCGGAGGTGGAGGTGGTAGGGCTTAGTTGTGATAGCTTGGTGCGGAGGCTGGGTGTGAGGCCTTGTACTTTTTTGGTAGTGTCGGGGTTGGCTCGAGAAGGTCTTGAGTGTTTGGGTGGTGGGCTTGGATGTGCTTTGTGATTTCATAGTGAAGGGTGAAAGTGTAGTGGTTGGAGTGGGTGTTTTTGGTTTTCTTTGTGTGGTTCTTGCCTCTGGGGTTTTGGGGCGAGCTCCAAGTCCATCGCCTCTTTCCCTTGCGAAATATGGGCATTGTTTGGTGTAATGGCCTTTGCCTCTCCTTGTGTTGGGCGGTAGTGGGTTGTTTTTGCGGAGGCCTCATGTTGGTGTGTGGGTTCTGGTTGGGTTCTTGGTGGGTAGTTTTGCTAGTGGTTGGTGGGTTTTTTTTTTTGGGGGGTTGTTGGTGGTGGTGCCGACTCACCTCGGTTTTGGGTGGTTGTGGTGCGTGGTGGTCGTTGTGGTGGGTGTTGATGTGGGGTGGGGGTCTGGCTCTATCTTCGCTTTGTGGCTGTTGTCATTTCTGCTTGCTTGTCCATTATCTCGTAGCTCAGCTAGGTCTTGGTGTCAGTTTCTATCTTTGAATGACATGGGGACGGAGGTGCGGAGACCATTGCCATAGATGCTTGGTGGAGACCCTCGGTCTGGCCTTGGTTTGGAGAAACCGCCACCACTCTTGTAGGGGCTCATTTGGCTTCGCACCCACGTTCGACAACTTCGGTCTTTGTTGATAGGTCCAGTCAACTCCCTTGAAATTTCTTGTGACGTCAGCGAAGGTGGGACCAGCTCAGTTGAGTTGGGGGCAGCGTCACGGTACCAAGACTTCAGGCCTCCTCTTGCTGATGATCTCACAAATGACTTGGCCATTTGGCAGGTGATCTCCTCCTGCGGCTTCCCGCAGCGGCCGTAGCTCATAGCAATGCGGTCCGGAGGCCCGGTGTATCTTGGCAAGAATCTTTGGTGGTACATGTCTGGGAGGTGTTCCAGCGATCGAAGGGCGTAGGAAGCGAGGGGATTTGAGATTAAGTAATGATGATTTTTCGCGAATTTTAGCGCTGGCGTGGCGGCGGTCACCGTCGATGGGCATGGAGAGTCTGATTGGCTTATCGCGAGGTTGAGGATTCTTGGTGTTGCGGTGGTTGATTGTTGAGGTGGTGGTGGGGTTGGCGGAGGTGGGGAGGGCTTGCCCACTGGCCGGGGTTCGCGGATGATTCTTTGAGAACGAGGTTGCCCACTCCCGGTGACTTCTTGCCTTTGCCTCGGCTGCTGGTTGATCCATACCCGGCTCGGTCTGGCTGACCCCGGCACGATTCCTGGCGTCCTTGGCTGCCTCGATCTAGGGCCTGCGGCAACCTCCTCTTTTACCTGCGATCCCGGGCTTGGAGGGCCTCCTGAGTGCACCCTTTCGCCTTTGCCGGTTTCCTCCCTCTTCATCTTGTAGCACTTTTCGAGCCCTCGGCCGGATCCGTAGGGTTGGCTCGAGGCGAGGTATCTACAATGCCGCGGTTCTTCCGGACCCGTCCGTCGGCCCCTGCGGGCGCCGCCTTCTTTGAAGTCATGGCCTTCTTCCACGGTGACCTCCGATATCGGGATGACGGGGGTCAGGGATAAGCGGGCCCTCAGGCTCCGGCCTGGCCAGCCCGAGGCTGCTTGGGTCGCGTGGTGGCGCATGCCGGTTGCTTGATGGGTTTGATCACGGGGGTCCCCTTGAGCCCGAGTTGTTCGGCTACTTGGCGGGTTTGATTCGGCCCGGGTGGCCCGGCGCGTAGCTTTGGACTTTTGTGTGGATTCCCCGCGGTTGGTAGCTGTAAGGGATCACTCACCTTTACCTGCAGCCGCTCCCGGAGGCGGGAAGGGGCGAGGGCTTCCCGGGTGGTCGAGAACACAAGCGGGGGCGGGCGTACCTCGGTCCGCTCGACCTTCGCTGAGTTGCGGTGGGGAAGCGTCCGGAGAAGCGTCCGTCCGAAGGAGGAGAGGATAAGGCGTGCGTAAAGGAGCGTGGGTGTAATAGCGAGCAAAATGGCACTTAAAGGCGGCCCAGCAACCGATCCTTTCATTGTGCCGTACCGGGTGTTTATAGGAATTCAAAGATTAGGAAGGGGGCCGATTTACAATTTGGTACATGGTAGGTGGAGAACACTGCAGCTTACTGGCTGGGCCCTTTCCAAGGGCAAGCTAGTAACTATTACGTGCGAGGGAACCGATGCAAGGGGCGATACCGCATGACTTCTCCCGCTTTGGGGGTGTAGGATTTCCTCATGCCAGCCGCCGGTTCCGTGCATCTGCGGAGGGCAGTTCGAGGAGGGGTCATCCGCCGGCCTTT
>JADLZK010009036.1:0-24417 GCA_015847255.1 Hyparrhenia diplandra | reverse complement strand
ATGGCATCTCGAATAGAGGAACATGTGTTTGCTTAGACCAAAAATGTTCATAACAGGTAAGCAATAACGGGTTCATGGATAGTGCACGCACACACTTAAGATTCCAATTCAAAGAAAAGGATAAAAGAAAATAGATAAAGAATAAATGAATAAATGAATAACCTAAATGAGTAGTTCTAATGTATCTAGTCATGGCCATAAAATAACAGTTAGGATCATATGCAAACCCGACCTAAGCGTGGTTAGGGTCTGGGATAACAGGAGATTCTCGCTGGGTGCCATACGCCCAATATCAGGAAGCATTTATGAACTCCTACAAAGACAACGTGGGGGATTTCAAGGGACGTCAAGGCTTGTCATTTACCAATAGCCTACCCCCTCAACCAAATGGCATGCACTCATATTCGCAGGTGTCATAATACCCGGCACCATGCGCAAGATATTAAACACTACTCTTGTCCCCCAAAGATCCCCCACTCGCTCGAATGGACGGGACTAGAACAAGAGCAAACCGAAGGAACAACGGGCCGTTATCCCACCTCTAAATCAAAGTTAGGCATATGATCGATGATGAATTGTAATAATATGTCAAGATTATGATATGTAAACTATATGCTAGTTCACCAACACAAGAACATGAACAAGACTATACTCTAGTTCTAAGTTAGGCCAGAACATAGATATAGGACTTGCAAATAGAAGAATGCTCCATAGAGTGGATGTATTACTGTAAAGACTTTCTTCTAGGAGACAAAGCCTCCTTGTAGCTCTTCTACTCCAAGTGTTAACTAAGAAAGAATAAAAAAAGCAAAAAAGAAGGAAGAAGCAGAGAAGAAGAGAGAGAGGTAGAGGTGGTAGAGAGAGAGATTGCTTCGGTTCTTTGGACTCCAAGTGGTGTGTGTTGAGAGAGGAAGAGAGGGGGGCCTACTTATACACTTGGAGGGGGGCCTAAATGCTAAAAATACACCAAAACCGACCTGAAAACCTTCCTTCAGGTACAAACCGACCAACGCAGGCGGAAACCCCGTTTGAAAGTGCACGAACCGCCTCCCAATGGTCGGGGGGGAGGGTGCGCCGCGACCAGTGGTGCGCCGCACCCCAGGCTCGCTCGGCCCGGTCTCGGTGGGGTGTCGTCTTTCGTCAAAAGTTGTGGGCCGGGCCGCGTGCCCGCATTTGATGTTTTGGGTCGACGTATTCTCGCTTGATTTTTTTGTAATACGCGCTTATCCCCGGCGTTTACTTTGGTCGACATTTTCCCCTTGCTTTTATTATAAATACGCAAAATAAAATGCAAGACACTACAAGTGGAATTTATTAGTGATAAAAGTATATGAGTATAAAAGGTTTAATTTTACTCCCTTTATGGTAGTAAGTTGGATCGAAAAAATATGCTGGTTACCGCCAACAAATTTCCCAAGCTTTACCCTTTCTAGCGTCCTCGAGCAAAAAGAGATAAGTACTTCTGGTTGTTGATCGGAGGTGCTACTATGCCGCATTACGCTTTACAAGTGCTGGGGGTTATAATAAGATTTTCTACTATAGTTTGAATAAAATGGCACATCTTTTTCCCACTCTTTTAATACCTTTCATCATAGCGGGGCTTTTCACTTTTCTCAAAGCCTTGGGCGTTGCCGGATAAACGGTTATAACAGAGGTGCTTATCATTCATCCTTTTGATCAACCTTTTATCAGGGATTTTATTTCGATAATATATTTTTTTTTAGAGAAAGCATGGGCTTTATTGCTATATAATTTTTTTTTTGGAGAGTGGGCTCTTGCTCGCCTAGGCTTTTGCCTTTTATTTCCCTCTCTTTTCTTTTTCTTTCTCTCTTTTTTTAGAGATGTGGGCTCTACTGGCCCTCGGACACTTGTCCATTTTCATCTCATTTTCTTTTTTTTTTTAGCATAGCCCAAAATCATTTCTTTTTTTCAAAGCATAGATTCCCTGATGTCAAGTTTCTCTTTTGGACAAGTCATAGCAAATCCATTTGTACCATATCATATTTGGCAACAACTTAGACTAGATAGAGCATATGCAACCCACATGAATCGGGTTTTTTTCGGGATGAGTTTTAGAATTAGCCACTAAACCCAAACTTTAGAGAACTTTCAATTATAAACTAGGCACAGGCAAAGCATAAGGAAGAAAGCAACTATTCATCATTTCAACAAGGGACTAAGACTAAAACATTTTTATAGCTCATATATATAAGCATTAAGGCACAAAAGAAGAGCTACTTATTCTATTTTTGGGATTTTTTTTTTTTAGTTTTAGTTTTTTTCGTGCAATGTTGCTGAAATGTAAACATGCTAAAAATAAAAATAAAATTTGATGGAATTAAATATGCAATGCGAATGATACACATTGAGGGTCCTCCCCAAGCTATCTGAAGCTTTGTGGGTTTTTTATTTTTTTATTTTGAGATAAGCGTCATTTTACCTTTGACGGAGGGTCCCTTTGGAGTGGACCGACTTTCTCGGTTTTGTTGTTTGATGGTGCACCTACTCACAGGAGATGCGGAGGGTGCACTTCTTTTAGCTTCCACACCTTTTGTGGAGGGTGTATTTTGATTGTTTTCTTTGGTTTCGTTTCTTTTGGTGTGGAGCTTTCTTAGGGGTCTTTTGTCCTTTTGTAAAGATGGGGACCTTCTCCTTCTTCTTTGGTTTAGAGCCGTCTTTTCTTTTGTTCCCACCTTTTATTTTCCGACCGTCTTGGAGTCTTTGCCGGTCTTTGGGGGCTGGATTTATTTCTTTAATGCCTTGTTCCCATATTTTATCCGGATCATCTTGCACTCTTCGAGACTCGGGGCCGAACTCAAATTTCTCTTCATTGCCATTGATATTGAAGCGGATTTCTCGGCCCCAACATCAAATCAACTTTGCGGCGGTGCTCAAGAATGGTCAGTCCAGGATGAGTGGTGTATCTTTTGGTGAACTCCATGTCCAACACCACAAAAATCAATCGGACAAAAATACCCTCCCGGTTTCACGGGTATGTCTTAATCCCCTGGCTGGGTACCTTATGGATGAATCTGCCCACTGTAGTGTCATAGGCGTTGGCTCAAGATTTGTATGTTTGAGCTTGTCAAACACGGATTTTGGCATGACACTAACACTAGCGTCCGGATCACATAAGGCGTGGTTGAATGTTTGTGTTCCAATTGAGCGAGGGAATTGTTGGGCACCCCCGGATCTTTCTTCTTTTAAAGCGAGGCGATTTAGGATAGCGGCCTTTGCATTCTTCGGTTAACTTCACAACTTACGTTGTTGGCGGTGGCAGCTTTGTTCGACATGATGTCTTTTATGTACTTGGCATATGATGGCACATGGAGCATATCCAAGAGTGGCACACTGCATGTACCTTTTGGATCATCTCCATGAACTGATGGCCCGCTCATCGGTGTCTTCCTCCTTGTTCTTGTGGCGAAGGGTAGGTCGCGTCGGTAATGCGTATATTCCAATGGTACCTCCTCCCGCCAGTTTCTTACGCTGCAGGGGGTTACCTCTTGATGACTTCTCTTTGTTTCCTCACCGTAGTATTGGGATTTGGTGGGTCCGCGGTAGATCTCCCCCTCGGTGGTTCTTTGCATTTATGCTCTCACGGGGGCTTTGTGGGTGAAGCTTTTTCTCCATAGATTACTTGGAGACGGCGGCTAGGGCGGGCTATTTGTGCTTCAATCTTCTTGTTGAAGGTCAAGTGACTTGTCATAAGCGAGTTAAATCCGTCCAGCTTCTTTAACTGACGACTCCTTCAAGATGTTATCAGTCTGGTTCATCTTTTGGTGAGGTTTTTCGTTAATTTTAAACTTTGGCCCGTGTACCCGGTCCTTAGGTGTGGTGACCGGGGTTGTAGTTGGGTTGTATCCCAGTTTGCCTTGGAATGGCGGCACGGGCCCAATTGTTCAACCCTCTGCGGTTGGCGGTACCCGTTTTGTTGTTGATGAAGGCTTTCTTCCTGGGTCTCGGGGCGAGTTATCCCACAGTGGCCAACCTCACCACACGTCTCCGCGAGGTCATGTGGCGTCGTAGTGGGCGGGCACGGTGGGTAGTAGCATGCGTGCTGCGCTCCTCCGGTCTCTTGACTGACAGGTCCATTTTGCGGCAAGCATATCCATCCTTGCGGTATGCATGCCTTTTTGTGTTTGCCCGGGCTGCTCCTTCACCCGGCTTTGATTTGCCACCATTTTATCAATCGAGTGCACCCGATGGTGAAAGCGATAGAAATCGCCACCAGGGCGGCGTCGAGTGCCTTTGATATGGCCATGAGACCATTGTAGAAGTTCTGGAGCACCGGCCCGTTTTCCATCCCGTGGTGCGGGCATGCACGAATGTATTCTGCGGCCTCTCCCACGCCTCGGGATAGGTTCCATTGAGTTTCTTTGGAAGTGGCGATTCTTCCCCTCGGGGCATTGAACACCCATGGGGAAGAACTTGTGAGAGCATACGGGCACTGGCCCCACGTCTTGACGACTTCCTTGTCCTTGTAGAACCAGCATTTACGCCTTCCCCGAGGGAGAAGGAAACAGGCGAACTGATGGCGTCTGCTGCGACATCTTTGATGGCGATAGTATCGCATAGCTCGAGGAAGTCTTTGGAGAATGAGCATTTGCGTCCTAAAGCCGTGATCCGCGAGAATGGGCTGGCCTGCACCATGGTGATCAGCCCGATTACAAAGCTCGAAGTTTTTATCCGCCCGTTCACCGTCGGCCCGGTGGGCACGTTGGTGGCAGCGGGAAGTTGATCGCGCGGCGACCGGGCCATGGCAGATTCGCGGTTAGTGCGGGGATGTCGGTCTCGGCAGCCGGTGATACAGCTGAAGAAGAGCGGCGGGGGCCGGTTCTTCCCATTAGGAGTGCCTGCGGATCGAGAGAAGAAGTTTTCCAGCGGGGAGGAAACACGACATACACTATCTGTTTTCATCCACAACGAGGAGAAAACATAAAAAGATTAGCCTGCATGAGCAAATGGTATCCACGCACCTGAGTTCATATTCACCTTGCTATTTATTATATTTTTTTTCACAATGCCTTCCTCGGCAACAAATGCTTGAAATGCTTGTTGGCATTTCTTAACGCAATCAAAGGAAATACGTATAAAAACCATCCCCAATAAAAAGCGTCGAGAAATGCGCGTGACATTCCCAAGTAAACCACCATGTCGGTGATCCGAAATGGAATAATCAACGTGATAGATCTTGCCATCTTAGATATTCATCCTCAAGCGCACGGATCTATCATTGTAGCATTTCACCGGAAGTATTCGGGGTATCGTTATTTATATTTTCCCAAAGGAAGGCATGTGATTAATAAATTAGCATGGCATTCGAATAGAGGAACATGTGTTTGCTTAGACCAAAATGTTCATAACGAGGGGGTAAGCAATAACGGTTCATGGATAGTGTGACACACACATAAGATTCCACCCGGCAAAAGGATAAAGAAAATAGATAAAGAATAAATGAATAAATGAATAACCTAATGGAGTAGTTCTAATGTATCTAGTCATGGCCATACAAATGAATAGTTAGGATCATATGCAAACCGATCTAAGCGTGGTTAGGTCTAGGATAACAAGGAGACTCCCGGGTGCCATACGGCCCAATAGAAGCATTTACGAACTCCTGGCCGCGGCGAAACGTGGGGGATTTCAAGGGACGGTCAAGGCTTGTCACGACCAAGCCACCTACCCCCCTCAAATCGTGGCATGCACTCATATTCGCGGGTGTCGTAATACAGGGCACCATGCCCGCATATTAAGCACTACTCTTGTCCCCAGGATCCCCACTCGTCGAATGGACGGACTAGAACAAGAGCAAAACCCGAAGGAACAACGAACCGTTATCCCACCTCTAATCAAGTTAGGCATATGATGATCGATGATGAATTGTAATGAACATGTCAAGATTATGATATGTAAACTATATGCTAGTTCATATACCAACACAAGAACATAGACAAGACTATACTCTAGTTCATAAGTTAGGCCAGAACATAGATATAGGACTTGCAAATAGAAGAATGCTCCATAGAGTGGATGTATTACCAAAGCACTTTCTTCTAGGAGACAAGCCCTCCTTGTAGCTCTTCTACTCCAAGTGTTAACTAAGAAAGAATAAAGAAGAAGAAAAGAAGAAGAAGGAAGAAGTAGAAGAAGAGAGAGGTAGAGGTGGTAGAGAGAGAGATTCTTGGTTTCTTTGGACTCCAAGTGGTGTGTGTTGAGAGAGGGAGAGAGGGGCCTACTTATACACTTGGAGGAGGGCCTAAATGCTAAAATACACCAAAACCGACACGGAAAACCTTCCTTACGTGCACAAAACCGACCAGGCGAAACCCCGTTGGAAAGTGCACGAACCGCCTCCCAGTTGGGGAATTGCGCCTCGGGGAGGGTGCGGCGCACCGGTGGTGGTCTTGGCACCCCCAGGCTCGGCCGCCCACGGTCTCGGTGGGGTGTCGTCTTTCGCCACGAAAGTTGTGGGCGGGCTGTGCTCGGCCTTTTTGTTTTGGGTCGATTTGCTCTTGGGCTTGGATTTTGTAATAATGGCTATCCCTGGAAGGCGTACTTTGGTCGATTTTCCACTTGCTTTTATTATAAATCACACAAAAATAAAATACAAAAGACACTACAAGTGGAATTTATTAGTGATAAAAGTATATGAGTATAAAAAGGTTTAATTTTACTCCCTTTATGGTAGTAAGTTGACGGGAAAAAAATATGTCGTTGGTTACCGTCAACACTCATCCGTGAGGGAGCAATCCCGGACCATCAACGGTTTTCCAAATGATGGGGAATTAGAGATTCATACCTAGTTTTTCGAGGGCATCGTCGGGGGAAGCGAGGCGGGGCGAAGTCTCGATTCTTGAGGATGTTGTAGGCTTGCATCTCCCGTTCTCCTTCGAGTCGAGGTGCGGTGCATCGGCTTCCTCGATCGTCATCCCCGTGGGTGCTTGTTCTTGCTCTTGCTCTTGCGAGTGCGTCTTCTTCATATGCTTCGGTGTTGTCGGTGTTGCGCCTTTTCGAGCTTCCTTGGGAGAGCCTCGCACTTCTTCTCACGCCCCTCTTGATCGCTTGCCGCTTTCACTCAACATGTTAGTGAACAAAAGCGACGGAATGGAAACAAAGTGCTTACTCTTGGAGAGACTTGGGAGAGAGAGCTTGGCTGAGAGAGAGTGTCTTTGGTGTTCTTGCACTAGAGCTTTGGAAATGCTTTGTGGAGTGCAAGAAGTGAGCAAGTAGCTAAAAGAGAGAGTGAGAGAGTGAGAATGAGAGGGGTGGAGAGCTCTCCGGGCCACCTCGAGGAATTTATAGCCCGATGCACCCTCGACACTCGGACGAGGGAACAGCGTAGTGCTAAATGGGACCGTTTGGCCCGTGGCGGGAGGGTATTTTGCCGGCGCCGCCCCGATACGGGCCCTCGTCAGCCTACTTTGGCGGGTGTGTTCAAGCGGTCGAATCGGCCCGTTGAAGGCGATGGTGCAATCGGTTGAGTTCGACACGTAACTTTATTTTCTCATTTTCTCTCTTTTATAAATGTTTTAATAATTTTTTTTTTTTTTGGAATAAAGTTTTATTCGGTATAAAATCTTATCAATCTATATATATTATTATTTTTTATATTTTAATTAAAATGGCAAAGAATATATAATATGAAAAGGAATTCTTTTTAATATTAAAGGTCATGGTAAAAGGAAAATAATTAAGTAAAGAGGTTATGAATTTAAATAATTTAATATGAGGAAAATAAATTTATAGAAGAAAAAATTTTTATTTCTTACCTTTAGTGAAGCTTACCTTTAGGCTTGCTTCACACGCCATGCCTTCTTTGTATTTTGGATGGTGGCGTGGTAGGTGATGGCGACTTTATTTCTTTTTGAATCTTCTCGGGGTTGTAGGGGTGTACGTTCCTCCTCCTTCTTGGTAGATACGACTTCCTCTTTGGTTTTTGTCATGCGTGCGTTTCACGGGGTCCTTTTGCCTTGGCTATTGTCTTTGCTTGGGGTTCAACCTTTTTTCTTCTTAAGGATTTCTTAGGTTGTATCCATTGAATAGGCATTGGACCACGTCGCTAAATTCGGAAGTCGACCCTTCCCTTGCCAACATGGATAGTAGCGTTTGTTGTGTTGAGGAATGGCCTCCCCAACAACAATGCTACGTGATCTTCTTCTCCCATGTCGGCGATGAAGAAGTACGTGGGGACGTAGCTATCCTTCACCCTTACGGAATGTCTCGAAGAATCCCTTCCGGCTTTATTCTTTGTTTGATCTGCCATTCGAGTTTGGTCTTGGTGCGGGACAATGGGAGATGCGGGGAGGCGTGTCATTGGTCTTCTTTGACATGATGTTGACACTTGCTCCTAGATCACGGTGGCGTTGCCCGAACGTGTATGGGCCTACATTGAGCAATTGATTGTTGGGATTCCTGGATCCTCTTTTTTTTCTCTGCAAAAGGTGAGTCCACAACAACATCCGGTATAACCCGTTCACGAGGTGTGGTTGTTTATTGTTACCATGTTAACAGATTCAATGGGGCCCTCGGCCGGTGAGTCCTTACCATGTTGGGTGCAAGCTACTTGGCCGATTAATTGAGCTATTTGGGTCTCTATCATTTTATTAAAACTCAATTGATTCTTTCTTTACGAGAAGATAAAGTTTCTAATTTTGTGTTCACATTTTCAAAGCATTTTATCATTAGGCGATAATTTCTTGTTTAAGCTTTCATTAATTTTAGCTTGACCATAAACTAAATCTTTCAAGGAGGTTGATTGGAATTGAAATTGGAATTGTAGCGAATTGTAAATGTTACCTCCTTGTGGGCGATCTGATTGTTCCACCCATTGTTATTACAGGCGAAATCCGTTGTTGACGAAGGCTACCTCTTCTTGAGTTTGGGACAAGAACTTCCCGAATGTCCAACCTCTCCCACAGACTTCACATGTAATATGTGAGTCCATGGGGGAGTGTAGTAATGCTGATTTGAGCTTGGTCGTCCAGTCTTTTCATCGGGGAGATCGATCTTTGCCGCAGCAGTCTCATCTCCTTCTGCGTGTGCATACCTTTTTGTGTTCTCTCGAGGGGCCCGTTCTTCTCCCCGACTTTGGTTCTCGATCATCTTCTCGATGGCGCTTCTACTTTCTCCAACGGTGAGGGATAAGAACGCCCCTCGGCCAGCTCTATGTGGCCCCCGACATGGTCGTAAGACCATTGTAGAAATTCTGAAGGACCCCACTTCTCCATGCCATGGTGTGGGCGGGCGAGGATGTACTCTTGTAGCCTCTCCCGCCTACGGTATGGGTTACATTCTTTGTCTGGCGAAAATTGGAAATTCTTGCCCGGGGGGCATTGGTTTTGCCCATTGGGAAGAACCTTGCAAGGAATCTTGGTGGAGCATTTACTCCAAGTCTCGGCGACCTCCTTGTCCTTGTAGAACCATTGCTTCGCTTTCCCCCACTAAGGAGAAAGGAAACAAGCGGAGCGTTGCATCGGCTCAATGTCCTTGATGACGATTGTGTCGCCTGGCTCCAAGAAATTACGGAGATGAGCATTTGCGTCCTAAGCTTGGTAGTCCACAGAATGGATTTGCTTGTACCATCGTGATGAGGCCGATCCCGATCTCAAAGTTCTTGTCGCCCAAAGGCGACACGGGGGGCCAAGCGGGACATTGCCTGGCGGCGGGGAGTAGTCATCGCGTGTCTTGGTGGCCATGAGTGTTGATGAAGATGGTACTTGGATGGCGGTGCAACCTCCTCGGGAGTGATGACAGGAAGAGTGGGCTGAACCCGACTCATACGGCGACCTCTACGGATCGTCGGCGAAGTTATTCGGCGAGGTTGCGACCCCGGTCATACACTATCCCATTTTCATCCACAACGGGAAGAAAACAAAAAGAGTTAACTGCAAAGATTAGGGCTATCATCCATACATGTGGTTATGATCATCTTTATTTTTTTTTTTTTTTTTTAACCTTGCCTTCCCGACAGCGGCGCCGAGAAAATGCTTGTTGGCGTTTCTTAACGTTATTACTAGGATTAGATATTAAACCTATCCCGGCAATGGCGCGAAATGCTTGTTGGCATTTCTTAGCACAATCACTAAGAATAGACATTATGATTAATGATAACGTCGAAGAACGTCGGGTGATAGATAAATTGAATATTGCAAGGGTCAACCATGGCGCCACGGATCTATCATCGTAGCATTTCACCGGTGAAATGTCGGGTATCGTTCATTTATATTTTCCCATGGAAAGGTAGGTTTAGATTTAATATGATGATGATGATAGCCCACAATGTATGTATGGATAGCCACTAATCATATGCGAGGGGTAAGTGACGATAATATTAGAGATAGTGGTGACACACACACACTTCTTGAGCACTAGAAGGAATAAATAAAAAATAACATTAAAGGGAAAATCTATGTTGAGTTGGCTATTCTAATATCGCCAATGTCGTCGGACTATAGTCTACATATGTTATTCTTGGTTCATAGCGAGATGGGCTAAAGTGATGAGGAGATGCCGGCGGCTGGTATCCATGGCCGGTTGCACTTGATAAGACTCAACCCAACACCCTGGACGTGGAGGAGTGCAAAGGGACGGACGAGTTGTCACACCTCTGCCGCCTACCTCACTACCATGGGATGCGGCATTTCCCCATGATTCCCTATAGACCTAAGCACCATGCTTACATTTATAGAGAACTACCTAAACTCCCGCGGTACCCCAGACCCTCTGGATCGACGAGGGAAAGAGTAAAGGTAAACCCGAAGGTACACGGACCATCACTTTCGAACTTAGTTCTACTACGTTCTAAGAATAAATATGATTCAATTAGCCTAAAAGTTAGTCATGTTAATTATCACATTATACTAACTATACTCTAGTTGGCACAATATGAATATAACATGAGGGTAACTATACTCTAGTTCATATGCATTGCGATATAAATAATGAGACTTGAATAAAGGAAAAGAACTTCATAGTAAATTACCAAAAGATCCTTCCAAGGAGACAAGCCCTCCTTGAAGCTCCGCCCTAACTCAAATACTAACACTAAACTAATGAAGAGGAGAGAGTGGTGCTCAAGGTGAGGATGTAACAATGTGATGTGTAGTGTGTTGTTGTGTGTGTTACAAGTGAGGAGTGCCTCTCTTTATATAGTGGAGAGGAGGAGGGAATGGAGGGCTCTCCTTGCTCGAGTATTTCTTGGCGGGAGCGAAGTTTGCACTACATGCAACCGCCGCTTGAAGTTCGCAAAACCGCCGGAAGAAAGGGGCGGGAAGGGAGGCGAAATATTCTTGCGCCGGGCGGCGATGGGCGACAAGGCCTGAGCTGCGCCTCTCGGCCCCGGCCTTCTCCTGTCGCGCGTTTTTGTCGTCCATATGTTGGGCCTATGGTGGTGCATGGGCCAAATTGTGCTTGTGGGGTTTGGTCCTCTTTGCTCAATCCACTCCTTGGCGTCTTTTATTCAATGCGCTTTCTTATTTATTTAGCGACTTTGTACACTGTTTCCCACTTTTATACACGCAAATTATAATTTCTACGAATACAAGTGGAACTAGGTTAGAAATAAAGGTATATGTAACATAAGTTTGCCCCTTTCTCATGAATTGGATATAAGTTGGCGGTATAATATACTCGATAATGACGCCAACAATCTCCGTTTTAGTCGAACTCCATCATCACGGACAACGGAACCAACTTCATGGGAAGAAATTCCTTGACTTTTGTGGCGACTATGGCATCGGGTTACGATACCGGCCGTAGCTCACCCCAAGACCAGCGGTCGGTGGAGGCGTGCCAGCGGCATGATCCTACAAGGGCTCAAGCCAAGGATTTTCAATCGGTGAACGATGCGGCAAAAGGTGGTACCGGGGAGCTGCCATCGGTTCTATGGAGCCTTGAACAGAAAAGCGAGCCCACGGGATTGACCCCGTTCTTTCTAGTCTATGGGGGTGAGGCAATCACGCCCTCGGACATAGAATCACGGGTCGGGAGGCTTGAGCCTACAGGCATGGCAACCAGCCCGGCGGGGCAAGACTCCATAGACCAAGTTGACCGAGGCCCGAGGCGTTGCGGCTCACTGCGCTCGGCAAGATATCGGCGGGGCTCTGCGCCAAATATCATGCCAGCGGCTGAAACCTCGGGAGCTCCAAGTCAACGACCTCGTGCTCGTAAAAAGAGATAACAAAGGCGTCACAAACTCATGCCACCACAGGAAGGGCCTTATTTCATCGCCGAAATATTAAGGCCCGAGACCTACAAAGCGAAGAACGAAGGGCGAAATCTACTCCAACGCTTGGAACATAGAACAGCTACGTCGCTTCTACCCTTAAATTCCGCCTTTGGAAGTCAAACACTGTGTTTTTTGCTCAATAAAAGATCAACATCTTTTATGAAAAAAGTACTTCTCGTGCAAACCTTAAGGGAGTCTTAGCCTCGTCTAGTACAAGACTAAAACTCCCTCGGGGGGGCTACGGGGGGCCCCCTCGGGAGACCCCTCCCCCTCGGAGGACCTCTCCTTTTCCTTTTTCAAAACTTTTTCGGGAAAAAAAGTTTTCTCCATGCTCGAATTAATCGTTTAAGTTCTGAAAGGTCGGCGCCGCATACAAATCCAAAAGCAAGATAACCGAGGCTAACGGATGGCCCCAAGTGGCACCCGTATGGGCTGCCCGATGGCGTCCACGATTACTATCTCGCGGGGCGGAGAAAGCAAGCGTCCGGCCACACAATAAACGAGAGATTCGGGGAGCGCAACCTTAAAACATAAGTGCACCCGTCAAGGCCACGGACCTCGGGGCGGCCATTGTTTATACACATCCATCTCACAAGCTCCAATCTTTTCATGCAAGGAAAGATCAAGGGGCAAGGGAGGCCTCATCTACTTGCGCCTCACCGCCCGCGTGAGGAAGCCGGCATAGCGGCGCCCTCGGCGGCTGCTTCTCCCGAGGGTGGCGTCGGGGACCGTCGGCGCGTCCTCGGGCGTGGCGTCCACCATCTCGTGTCCGCCTCATAGGTGGACTCTATGGGGGAGATGCGGGGGACACCTCGTCCTCAAAATCACGAGGGGCAGTCGTCGGCGCCATCCACAAAGTCATATAGACTTTTGGTCTTGGCGGCGTCGGCATCCCTCTCGGCGGGATCAACCTCCCCCCTCGTCATCGGGCGAGGAAGAAGCCGTCGCGACACCGTCGGCGTCGTGGACTCCATCGGGAAGTGGGGCGGAACCCTTTGCCGGGCATGTCGCGAATGCCATTCGGAAGCGTTCGGAGTTCGGACTGAGAATCCGCCGGCCCGCTCGAGGCGGCTAACGAGCGAGGGCCAGCCTCCGGGTTGCCTACCCGCGGCGGCCCGAAGTCCGCGGGGCCTCCTCCAACTCTGCCCCGCGACTTACGCTCTGCTCCGATCCTTGGGCGGCGTGGCCGCGGTATTCCACGGCCTCGTCGGACATTCTCGCCTCTGGCAGCAACCACCAAGACAACATCGGCAAGGCGGCGGATCGAAGATGACAAAGCCCCTTAGGGGATAAAAGCGTACCTTGGCATGACTGTTGCCCGGCCCGACATGGCATGCATGCTCGATGCATAAGCGACCTTTGGAGCTGGTCCTTCTCCTTCACGAGGTTTCCCCCTCGGACGCCGGACTCCTCGATGCGGGTGCTTAGGCGTTGCACATCTTCGCTGCTTCTTCGCCTCCTCCCGGGACTGTCCCGCTCGTCATGGGCCTCCCCCCACGGAGAGGCTGCTTCCGGCGTCCTCGGGTCTTGGCTCATCGAGGCCATCTTGGCCAACAATCGGCCTCGGACCTGGCCTTGACAAGCTCGCCGCCCGGGGCACATCGTTGAGACTCCCTCTCCTCGGCAAAACAGCAAGCCGGAGGTCTCAAGGCAGGCCTGGACCAACTTCACCCGAGCTTTGCCCAAGGGCGTTCGATTCAAGGACATTCCGACGAAGGAGCTCGGACTTCTCGGGCAAGCGGCGAGGATGCGCAGCGACAATACTACTCATCAAGGCGCCAAGCACAAAGGACATGTGGAGGGATGGCCATCAAGATACTTACAGCGTCGGCTTCAGCGCGGCGGTGATAGTCTCCCCGATCCCTCGCTAGGCCCTCGGCCCAGCAGCGGATCTGCTCATGGGTCCTCCCGCGCGGACCCGGTCGCGGTCATCGATCACTGCAATGGCGGGACCCGGGAGCGTCACCCAAGGTCAAGGGGACGCCCGGCGGATTGGATCTCGGGGAATGGCCTTCCATAGGCAACTCCGCATCTCGAAACCGAACCAATAGAAGTCGAGGGGCCCTTCACGGTGACCCACGGGGCTGTCCTCACCATGGCGAAGGCGGCAGCCGCCAGAGCGCCTCGAACCCAGAACACGTGGAGCGGCGGGAAGTCGGGGTTATGCGGCTCATGCGCCCACGGTC
This sequence comes from Hyparrhenia diplandra, assembly GCA_015847255.1. Lineage (NCBI taxonomy): Eukaryota > Viridiplantae > Streptophyta > Magnoliopsida > Poales > Poaceae > Hyparrhenia > Hyparrhenia diplandra. The sequence continues at coordinate 10,002 of JADLZK010009036.1, read as the reverse complement.
GAGCAAGCGCCCGAGCAAGCGGAGACTTGCGCATCTCCGCCCAGCGTCGAAGAGCTCCTCTTGCGAGAACTCCCGAACAAAGGGGACCGCCTCCTCGGGGTGGGCGGCCACGACTTCCCTCGGGCGGCGCCACTTCCTCGGCACCGAGGCTGGTGTCCGTGGCGCGACCGAGCTCTCCATGTCGATCACCATCGGTGGGCGGCCAACCCACCATCGCCACCATGGGCTCGTCCGCCTCGGGCGCGGCCTCGGCGATCGGGTGCGGGACCGACCCCATCCGGGGCTCGTGGCTGGCGCCACCGGAGGACTCCGGCAGCGGGCCGTGAGGCATCCTCACCGGCCGATCCCGGGGTGCTGGCGCGGGCGGAGGATTGAGCACTAGCCTCGGGGGCCTTCTTGGGGGTGCGAAGCAACGAAGTGGCCCCGTTTCCTAAAGTCAAGCGCACGTCAAAACAAGGCAACCATACGCCGAGCAAAGTCAAGATTACAAGGGCGAAAAGGAAACTCACGAAGCCCGAGGGATCGCCCTCGGCCCTGACAAGGCTCGGGATGGCTGCGGCCTCGGCGTCGCACTCGGCGCTCGCCATGTCTGTCTCCCCCACTCACGCTCAGATACTGCGCGGTTTGGATCGGGGCGAGTGCCCGGCTGCGTCCCCCCGGCCGTACTGCGGCGCTGAGGTACTGCGTGGGGGGGCGTTGGATCTTCCTTGGGGCCTCACCTGCGGCCTTAGAATGCTTAGGCGTGGCCAACACCAATGGTCCTAAGGACTCGGCACGAAGAACCCTGAGCGCCGGGTGCCCATTATTCCCGGCGTCTCGGGCTCGGGCTCGGGCTGCGTCTTTGGGCCAGAGCCAGGAATCTGGAACCCCATGGCTCGGTCTATCCGGCACCATGGGTCGTCATCGGGCGAGTTCATAGAACTCATCCTGCAGGTTATGCGACCTCCTCGTGATCGAGGAATGGGCGACTTCGCCCGCTCATTGTTGACGGCCCTTCTCGCGAGCCACGTTCCTCTTCTTCCTCTCCTCCTTCTTCGATTGCCGGGGCCCTCTCAGAGCTCATTCGAGCATGGTTCGCAGCCGGTTGGGCGTCAAATGCAGTGCGGGAGGAGGGGGAGTCCACCAAGGAAGTTGATCACGACCTGCGAGGAGGAAAAAGTGAGAACGCCATGGTAACAATGCACCAAAGCAATGCAAAGGCCAAAAGTACTTACGGGGAGATATACCCTCGGTCGAGCGCATGGGGATCTCGGGGATGTGCGGCGGGGTGTTGGATCCCAACGCATCCCTCACCCTCTTGGCGAACCATCGGTGGAAGCGAAGGCGACATCGGCACGGTCAAGGCCGTCGGCGTCGGGCGCCATCTTGCTCATGACCAAGGGGCGTTCCATCGGCAGCGGCAACAACCGGCGCGGTGAAAGAAAGCGACCCGCGGCCCGGCGGCATTCACATCCTTCCCGGGAGCCGCGGGATGTCGCTGCCGAGCCTTCCAACCGCGGTGATCCTCGAGGGGGACCCACCCACTTCTGCGGGCGATGTTGATTTCCGCCCGTGTATGCAGCGAGGCGCGTTCCCATCGTTCTGAGAGATAGAACCACCGATCCTGCCACCCCCTTGTTCGAGGAGGTGAGCTTGGATATGATGTACCCATCGGCTTTCGGTTAAACCCGCCGCTCCCCGCACGGACTTGGAGCGCTACAACCACCAACACGCAATGCCCTCAGGTGGCGGCCCTGCGCCCATCGAGGCGTGAAATCCGCCTTGAAGAACCACAACCCGGAGGAGGTCCCAATGCGGCTCGATCCCCAGGAATCCCTCACAAAGGGTGGCGAAGATGGCGGCTTTGGGAGATCGAGTTCGGGGGTAGGTGGTGGAGCTTCGACTTCATAGTAGTGGAGGATCGCGGATGAACCGACCAGCCGGCATCCCAAAGCCCGCGCCGATGAAGATCCATCGGGCTCCCGCGTAGCCGTCCCGCGAGGGTTAGGCTCCTCCTCGGTCAATACCCTGGGCAATCCACTCCGCCGCTCTTAAATTGATGCGGGGGCGGAGGAGCCCTTCCTCGACCCGGCTGAAGTTTCTCCTCCGTAGTCGACCTGCGGCCCGGCTTCGGCGTCAGCACCTCCCTCGCGCCGTCACCACTACCCCGTGCGCCATGTATGAAAAAGGAGATGAAGGGTGGCAACCGCTAGCAACCGATCACACGCGCGCAAGGCAAGTGAATCTCTCCCTTAATCTCTCCCACACTATCTCTCTATCTCGATTCTTTGTAGCAAGAAGGCAAGGAAGCGATGATGAAGGGCAAGGGAGCAACTATCCCACGCGGCGTGGCGACCCCATATTTATAGGGAAGGGAAGGCAAACCGCCCGGCACGGGCAATCGAACCGACTCACAGGATGGGCGGCCCACGATGGAGCGGAACGCTCATCCAACGGCTTTCGGCCAGCCAGCGGTGGAAACGCCAAGGGCATTATGCACCTTGGCGGTTGCCCTGGAAATCTCCGCCCACGACGGAGCCATAGAGCCCGCGTCCCATCCGAGGCTGGAATAGGCACGCCGCCTCAAAGCGGCGAGCGCTCGTCTCTCGGTCGAGTAAACCGTCCGAGCCATCCATACCCGGCCGGCCCGACCCTAAGGGGCAAAAAAGTCGATCGGCGGCGGTTCCCGCCCGGCGGAAGCAAAGCGAGCCTCGGGCTGACACACCCTACGTTTCGAGAAGGTTGCGGGCTGGGCCCACGAGGTTTCTACGATTAAGCCCTCGGGATAACCCGGCGAGGGGCCGAGGGAGGAAATGCACAACCGGCTATACGGGCCCCGTGCAGATTTCTGAGAGCGTGTTTAAGGCCTTGAGTCTTTGCTTATAGAATGTCCCATCGTGGGAGGCCTCTGAGGCCCTCGGGGGTTAGTCGCCCAAACCCGGGGATACGCTAAGCGGTCCCGAGGTTCTCATGGGGTGAATCACGGATCACATAGCGACCCCTTTTCCGGCAAAGGGCGAACCACCAGCTTAAGCGAGACCAGCTACAGCGCTCATAGGAGCCGCGACACATTAAACTACGGGGGCATTGTGGCGTGTCTCCCCTCCTCCTCCCTTTTCGGGAGGCGACGGAGGAGCGTATGATCAAAGTCGAGGGAGGCGTTTGGTCCGGCCTTGCGCTACTAGCGCGGGCCTCGGGCTGCTTACGCAAAAACAAACACGCTCACTTTGAAACAAAAGCGCAATTTAAGAGGCTGTTTTTTGGTCTTGCCGGCGTCACGAGACATAAAGACCTCGAAGGAATCCGCCATTCCATTCGAGGCCTCGGGGCTACACCAGCGGGTGCGCTCGCGCGCACCCTTGTGGGCGAACCACCACGAGCGAAACAACAAGGCGGCGGGAGCGAAGGCCCGGCGAGTCCTCACTCGCTCGGGGCTCGAAAAGCTCTTGTCGGGGACCAAAATATGGGCACCGAGACATTCTCAAACTATGAGAATTTGCCGGCCTACCAAGGCCCGGTAAAACCCTAGCTGCTATCATCCCGCGGAGGGGCGGCCCCACGAGCGATGGACGGGCCATTGAGCCCGCGGCGTTTATGGCGACGGGAGCGAGCCCACGAGCGGCCCGGCGGCGAATGGAGTCACCGCGGCGGCGTAAAACATGCGCTCACGAAGGACAAGGTCAAGGACCTCTACCCGAACGAACCCGCGGCGTTCCACGTCGACCCTGATCAAACCATGGCTCGGGCACCGACCACCGTCTCCGGTGCGCCCGAAGGCTGGCCTAGCTCACCCGGCCTGGGGAAATCTCCGACCGTTGAGGGGCCTAGCTCACCACCCACCGAACCACGAAAACTCCTTTCGCCGAGGAAGCGGCTCTCCATCCTCCCGGTGAAGAGCTGCCCTTTCTAAGCCCCGTCTAGGTTCCGTCGGGAAGGGGAAACCGCCCGCATTCCATCGCGATGCGCCCGCGGCCGGCCCGGTGCCATCGATTACGCCCGATCAAATCGATGCGCGAATCACCTCCCAATCCGGCCCGATGGGACACAATGCGAGAACCGGTGATGTGTTCGCCACCCGACACGGGAACCAAGATGACACTTTGTTCACTTCGGGAACACCGTCAAAGCGCCCGCGTTGGGCGGACCCTCGGGCACCCGACACGCCTGGCGGCAACCAGGGGACCGGCCCTCGCCATGCGGCGTGAGGGGCGCCTCACGAGGACCCTCGGGGGCAGCGCCGAGGCGGCCGCGTCGCCCGCCGGATCACGGGCCGTGTCTTCGTCAGGAAGTCACGTTCAAACCGTACGCCCACCGACGCGCACATGCAACCAGTATAGCGGCCTCGGGAATTAGCCACCTAGGCAGCCACCAATGTAAACATTATCTCTCTCCTTCTCCTATAAAAGGGGAGTAATGTCTCATTAGAAGAGGTTGGATTACAGTTCAATTCAGTTGGACCCCATTTTCAACTCCCGGTTCTGCGGAGAAAACCACTCACCACTACCACCACGAAACCCGCGATGTCGTGGGGCTTGAGATAAACTTCTCTCCCCACCACGACCGCCTGTAACCCTACTGCGGGCTCACCTTTGGCCTTGAGTTAACAGGCGTGACACACCCCGGCCCGGGCGTAGGGCCCGTTGCTTTGAACCGGGATAAGCGCCGTGTCCGTGTCCATCTTGCACTACGCCATCGAGGGAGGCCGCATAGCCTACAAATTCTTTATTGCGGCACCCGAGGCACCCGTCGTTCCTCGAACACCACGGTTAATCTTTTGCGTGGCGGGCATCCTAATCCGCGCCACGGTTAGTAGTTTTGCGTGGCGGGCGCCCTAACCAGCCCCGCCCGCGCAAAATCGGCCCCACCTATAAATTAAACCCCCTCTCGGGGAAATCCTAAGTCCCTTCATGCGGCGATTCAATTTCACCGAAGAAGGGCGAATTCGCGCCCGCGCCGCCGCTTCGCCGCCATTTCACGCCCCGCCACGGGCGGGCCCCCTAGATCATACCACCCGTCCGCGGCGTGCCAAAAGATCCGCCTCTGCAGCGCATTTGGAACCTAGCTAACTCGGTGCCTCGCCTCCGCCCCGCGCCTCCGCCTCCCCCACACTTCAGGCCGCCGCCACGCCACGCCACCATCACCGTCGCGCCCCCACCACCTCCGGTGCCTTCTGGCGCTCCCCAGTCTGTGTGTGACTCCGGCGGGTGCGCTGTGTGGCGCCCACTGTCATCCTCTGCCCGGAACCCCTAACTTCACGATTACGTTGAATGTATGCGTCTTGCCCGGCCACTCCTCCTTCCTCCCGGTGGTGTTTGCGGCGACCCTCGGTGGAGCTCCTTCCTCGCCCGGCGCCAGCGTTTTCTTGGCGCCTTTGCCGTGTACCTACTCCGGTGCCTCCACGTCATCCCGCCACAACTCTGGTGATGCGATCTTATATTCTGCGCCCATGATGCTTATTGATCTGTGATGCTTAAACTTGATACTTAAACGTGCTGTGATGCTTAAACTTGAAACTTAGCTGCTGTGATGCTTAAACTTGATACTTAGCATATAAATGTCACTTGCCCATGATGCTTATCTCTGTGATGCTTATTGTCGATGCCTTTGATGCGATGCGGCTGATGCAAACGAGCTTATATCGATTCTTAATTTGCTGCTGTGATGCTTAAACTCTTGATACTTAGCATATAAAATGTCTCTGTGATGCTTATATATGTCGATGATGCATATTGTCTACCTGATGCTTATGTCGATGCCTATGATGCAAACTGAGCTTATGTCTCCCATGATGCTTAATTTGCTGCCCCTAAGTTGAATGTGATGCCCTTAAGTTTAATTTGGACATGGTTACCTCTAACGCCTATTTTTGACTCCTATTTTTGACTTAATTTGCTTTGCCCATTAAGTTTAATTTTGGACATGGTTACCATTTGCCCCTATGTTGAATGTGATGCCCTTAAGAATAGACTCCCTATTTTTGACTTAATTTGCCTAGACTTGGTACATTGGCTTCACTGTTCTCTCTACTACTTGTCAACTTTGAGTTTCTCACCCTTTTATGCAATGATGTGAACCCAAAAAGTCAAAAGTCTTTGAGGCATTGACATATATGCAATGACATGAACTTATTGGGGCCGAGGCTATGATGATTGAATGTCCCCTATACTTGGAAGAGTTGCTAAACTAGGGCGGCTTGTACAAAGCAACGATTTAGAAGCGATGTGATCACAAAGGGGCTATATCTGAACCAATCTTTTTATTTCTCCCTTTCTACAATTTTTGAATTGAGCTTGTCTACTCCTCCTATATACTAGTACTAATGCACTATATATTTGTAGCTTGAAATGGCGAATGAACAAGACCCGACCTCAAGGTCTTGTATGGGGAGTCGCCCTAGCTCAGCGACTCTACTTCAGTTCCCAAGCGGAAGTCATTATAGCCCGATGTAAGGGTAGAAGGAAAAGCGTCTGAAGGAGGAAGATGATCCTAATTACAACTTTGAGGGATGAAGCATGAAGCAACGTTTGTCGGGTTCGAGGAATTACAATTTGAACAAGCTGCCCCGGCTCCCTCCACAAGCACCTCGAACAACAACCCCCTACGTCCACGGCCACCTCTTGAGGCAAAGCAAAGGGAGACAAGCGAGAAGTGAAGAAGGGGAGACCATGGGAGGCACAAGAAGACGGTGGCGTCCATGTCATTCAAGAGTTGGGGCCGTAAGGCGAGCGGTCTGCCCACTAAAATTATTGCCGCTGGTGCGGCTCTCAAGTCTCGTGTTTTAGAGTGAAAGATAAGGTCTCCATTCTTTGGGAAGGCTGGAAAGCCGTCCCTGACAGCGACAAGTTTAAGGTGTGGGGCGAGATGCGGCGATTCCGTATCAGCAAAGCGCCCGATATGGAAAAGGTAGAGCGGCATGTTTACTTCCTCGCGAGGAAGATGCTTAGGAGAATGGAAATACGAGGTTCAATCGCAGAGACTTTCGGAAGAAAGGGCGCCTACCCTTCACCAAATACACCTTGATCTCGAGAAGAAGTATGGGAAGAGTTACGCAAAGGCTAAACACGCCTCGCAAAGGCGGGAGCGAGAAGTTCCTGAAGGAAACTAGCCAAACGGGCAGAAGCCCCACCACATGGGCAATATTGGGTACGCTTTGGACACACAAGCGCGTGGCGGGTTTGAAGAAAGGAGAAGACAGAAGCCGGGGAGCGGATCCGTCATGAGGGCTGTGATGAAGGGACCAGGACTTCCTCTCGACCTGGCCCAAGAAGCCCGAGCCCAAACCCGGATGAAGGGAGGGGTCGAGAAGAAGGTCATAGAGGCCCATCATGCGGCTTGACGGCCGGGAGCCTCGAGATTCGTAGGGGACACGATCTTGGCCCGCGTTGGCCTTTGGGAAACCCGAGCACGCTCAGCGGCCGCATCCGTGGCATGAGCTCTAGGAAGAGTTGGGCGACGGTGGGCTCGTGGCGGTCGGATGCTACCTCGTATCACATGGCCGGAGGTACAAGGAGGGTTTGAGCGGGAAGGCGTGATGAGGCCTTGCAACAAATGATCACCCGTCCATCAAAAGAGGCTCTCACGAGCAACGACCCCCGGAATGGTCAAAGTCAGGAACGGATGTTCCGCAACGGCCCGGTATGCCGATTGCCCACTCCGGCACCTCTGCCGGTTGGCCGTCGGGACCCCGTGGATGATATCACCGAAGTGACACGGTGCGTAATCTTGGTACTGTCGGCGGGTTGGGCTAAGAAGCCCGGTGGCGAGGGGTGGTATTTCCTCCCGGATCTTGCGGGGAATGCGAGCGCATGAGATCCCTCAGAATGTCTTTGAAGTCAACATTGGATGCGATGGCCTTGGAATATGAAGACTTATTTGGAGTATCCAGCTCATAATGAGGTCAAGACTCTATGCCTTTGCTCTATGTTACAACATCTTTTGTGGCCCAAGGTGGACATTGTGCTCAACATGTCGATATTGACTTCAGCATCCGGTTCACCAAAGAAGGCAATGACCCGAGTGCATACCCACGGACCCCTATGGTGATTCTTTTCGATGATAATGAAGATGGTGGGGGCCAGGCGCGGAGGCAACGGCCCTCCTCATGGTTCAAATGCCCCCCCAAGGACCCGCACCACACCTGGACCCGGCACCACACGAGGACCCGACACCGACTAATGACCCGGCACTTTGAGGAGGCGCTGACATAACACTGACTTTTGAGGAGCGGGACACGAGGCATCCGACAATTGAGGAAGCAATGGCGGCTCACAAGCAGTCACGAGGAAAGTAGGGGATGAGACACCCCTCTACACTCGAGGCCTCCAACCGCTAACACCTCTGGCCCCGCAGGAAGGAGAAAAGGAGCTGCAACTAGCAAATGCCCTCCACCACGAGAAGAAGCCCAGCAATTCGATGAAGAGGAGGTAAGTGACAAATTTTTACGTCACCCAAGAGGCCCCAAGTAATAGATATTCGGTCTCAAAGGTATGCCCATTTGTAACACCGTGTTTTTTGCATCATTTTTAAAAATCACTAAAATTTGAACTTTTCAAATTACAACTAAAACACGAGTTATTTTTCGCTAAAAACCAAAACCCCGTTTTAAAAATCTGCATGTCATCATATAGAAAATCAGGTTTCTCTTTGCTTGTTGTTCGATGAACTTTATGGTGACCAAGGATGCAAGGTAAGTTCTAGATTTTTAATTATGGAAGTATAATATTGCATGAGTAATGGTTTACGAAATTCTGCAGGGAATAATAAATACAGAAAACACATGTATGCCTAGAACATATATATGAATATTCTTATAAGCACAACAAATAAATATTCTCAACCATAAAAGGTCAAGGGAAATATAAATGCGCATGTATAAATATTTATAAAATATCTAGCGCACCTGAAATAACGAGCACGGAAAAAAAAAAACATGTGTGCATAAACATATATGAATATTTATATGAGTACAATTGGATAAATATTTTCATGAAAATAAATCATGGAAATATACATGTACTTGTATAAATGTTTATATATACACCTACACCATGAAATAATGAGGGAAAGAGATAAAGAAAGGAGAAGGAAAGGAAAAGGAAAATAGGGGAAAAGAAAAGGAAAAATAGAATGAGCTCTCGGGCTCAATCTCTCTTTTCCCCTCTTCCTCCCCCCAACCGCCCTCCTCCTTCCCTTCCTCTCCCTCTAATGCGGCGAGGCGGCCCGATTAGCTAAGGCAGCGAGCGGGGCCCGGCTCAAAGCGGCCGAGGCCCGGGCAGACTGCGCCCGTCGTCTCCTTCCTCAGGCCTTGGAGAAAGCGAGCAACAGCTCTCCCCTTCCCAGCGTCGCAGCGGCATTCGGTTGCCAAACTCCGTCCTATTGCGGGCCACCACAGCGAGAGGAGCACGTGGGCGGACAACGGTGAAGCCACTAGCATGCCGGCGGTCCCATCAAAAAGCGGGCGGCTCATCTCCCCGCCGCGAGGCGCCCGATGTGACCGCCACGGACCCGTCGCATGTCGCCGGGCGTGGCGAGGACCAGAGAACGGCGGTACGGCAGCCGCCTCGCCACGGTATCCTCCACGCGCCGCAGACAATAACCCACCGAGGCGTTGGGTCACGCAGCGCCGGCCGCGCCACGGGCGGTCGTCGCGCCATGGCGGCGACAACCATCAGCTGTGGGCGATGCTGACCCTGACGAGCGAGGGCTTCTTTGGTGCAGCGAGAGCCGCGGCGTGAACAAGCGCTCAGCCGTGAAAGCCGCACGCACTCGGTGGAGAGTCCGCCGCCGCCGGAGTTGGTCGGAAAATATCACGCCGCGTAGCGGAGCATCATCAGCGGCCCCATAAATAGGCGCGGACTCCCAATCGACCTCGCCCCTCACCACGGCGAGCTCACGCTCCATCCTAGAACCTGCGGTGCTCACGCTAGCTTCCCCTCTCCTCCCTCCGTCGCCAGAAATCGATTTCCCTAAATCGGGAATCCGTAGTCAGCCGGAGAAGAGACAAGGTCGCCGTCTAGGGCGATC
>JADLZK010009035.1:0-59587 GCA_015847255.1 Hyparrhenia diplandra | reverse complement strand
CGAGTGCCTGCTCGGCGGCGCCAGAGAGAAGAATGGAAAGGAGGGTCCCTCGAGCCTGGAAGGTTTGAATAACGTTTTGAAACTAGCGAGTAGCGTTGCAGAACTAGCGGGCACGCTGCAACAGCAATGAATCTGTTTTCTTGAGAACCCGTGAGATTCTGATCCGTATAGGGACATTCATCGGGTACTACACTGCAGTACTGTTACTGTATCACTGTATTTATCCATGTAAAAATCCACGTTAAGGAGAATTCATAAATTATAAGAACTCCTACCCCTGCTCTATCTCTCTATCTCTCTCTTCGTTAAATTATGATACGTGCGTATATACTGATGATCAATATAACGATCTTTAACATTATCTCTATCATCTATGCTGAAAGCTTCTTCGCAAAAAAAAAATTATGCTGAAAGCTAGTAGTACTGTTCCTCCTCAGATTAAAGAACCGATTGGAGGGCCTAACTCTATCCTGGATGAGGATGATATTTATGAGATTGTTGGCTCTGATTTCACTCCAAGGAAGAGGAGGACAAGTAAAGCAAGAGAACAGATAGAGGACAGGTTCCTTCGTCGAAGCAAGAGAAACACCTACAAGGATGTTGGTTTCGAAGCTCCTGCTGTGGCGGGAATCCCAACTCAAAAAGAGTTCCTAAATCCCACCCCCCGGCGGTTATCCCACCCGAAGCTAGTCCTAGTGCAGCATCTGAAGGCCCTTCTCCTCACCTAACTCCTGATGTGGTCAAGGGCATAGCAGATTCAACCTGCGGTTGTCTCCAATGCCATCCTCAAGGCAGATGTGGGCAGTGCAAAACTTGACTAGAAATTTGGACCTGGTGGCACCACTCTGGATAGTGCTGTGGACTCTAGCTTGTGTCTCCCTAGGTTAAATAATCCTCTTTTGGCCAATGATTGGCATGTAAAACCTTTAGTTGGTTTGCTGTTCTCATCCGTTGGAACACTTTAAGCTTGTGGTGGATTCTGTTTAGCTCAATATTAGTTGGTTATGTTGGTTGCTACCTTTTTTACTTCTCTCCTTTTGTTTGCTCCAACTTTCTTTCATGCAAAGTTTTGTGATGGTTTCTGGCTTAAAGACAATACCTTTGTCTTGCTCTGTACTCACTAGTAGGGAACCTACTTCTACTCCCCATGGCATTTCGGTGGTTACTCCCGATGGGCCCGGGAGTAAAGGGACCTTTACTCTCGGCTGGATTCCGCAGCCGGGAGTAAAGTCCCACGCCGCCGCCCGCTCGACGCCATCCTCCCGCGCTTGGGGCTTCTGTTCCCGGTTGGTAACACCAACCGGAGTAAAGGTCGAGCTTTACTCCCGGTTGGTGTTACCAACCGGGAATAATGTTCCTGCCTATATACACCGACCACGATGTCTCAAATTTTGAACTGTTTTTCTTCACCAAATCCTCTACACAACACCCTTTACTCTGGGATTTTAAACCAAACCAGGAATAAAGGTTCGCAAACTGCACTCTCCTCTCATTTTCATCGTCCATTTCATAGTTTTGTGATTTATATAATTATAGTTTCTTTAATTTCCTTTGTTTAGGAAAATGAGGAATTTACAATGGTTTACAAAAATGAGTATAGAGAGTAGATATGAAATTTATAATTTAGTAGTGTTCAAAATTTCAATTTGAATATTTCAATATAGTCTAAAATAAGGAAAACAACTTAATTCGGTTACATGTGTAGGCAACATGGTACAGTATGTAGTTCATATTGGTCACGTGCCAGGGATATATCGAACCTAGCGAGATTGCCATGCTCAGGTCCATCACTACCTTGGAAATTGTTACAACAATACAATACAGAAGCTGAAGCTTAGACGGCCTACCATGGTGCAAATATTCCAAATAACAATGACCAAGATCTGGCAATGGAGATTGAAGAGATGCCTGCCCTGCAGATTGAAGAGATGCCAGATGGAAATATGAGTTTCTTAGGACCGTTTGCTCCTTGGCCTACGAAGGATGTTATGCTTTTATTGATGACTATGATTATTGTTTTTCTTCTTTGGTGGTGTTTGTTGTATGCAACCAAACAAAAGTTGTATGCTACCTGTAATAAATTAATCAGTTGTGATCCATGCATGTTGTGTACTTAATATTACTAATTATGTATTATGATTTTTAATATGGTGCATACGTATGTCGTGTACTACCGATGAACAGGAATTGGATGTGCAACACTGATCGGTGCTCCCAAGAGTTCAGTCGTGGGGTGCATGATTTCATACGTGTGGCTAAAGCAAACAAGCAAAATGGTTTTATGTGCCGCCCATGTGCCATATGTAGGAATAGGATGGAATTTTCCTCCTCAAGGAATATTCATTCACACTTGAAGTCAGGTTTCATGTCAAACTATGTTTGTTGGACCAAGCACGGAGAAACTAGTGTCACAATGGAAGAAGGTGAAGACGAAGAAGGGGACAACTACGATGTTCACCACACACACGGCCGTTTTACTTATGGCTAGTGGCAACCTTTGCGTGCTTGCGGAGGCTGATTTTAAAATTTCAATGTTGTATTTTAAATAAGGCCCCGCTCTGTCTTCAATAAATCAATTTCTACAGTTTGTGCGAACACATGGTTGATTTAGGTCAAATGTGTTTAGTTGTGTGATTGAGTGATTGTCAACAGTCAACATTTTACTTCTATTTTCCTTTATCTTTTATGCTTCGGCTATGTTCATCGGCACACGTGGGAGTGTGTCGAATACACATCTCTTGGTTTGTGTTGTGCGTGTGTGGAGCTCGGAGATGGTAGCCGATGGCAAGGTGAAGGGGCCAAGGAGGACATGCCGGGCCGACGGACCGCGGAGGTGAAGGACGGACGTGAGTCTTGGATCGAGGGACCGGATCGGTGCGTGGCTAGCCATGGTGACTGATATCTGGGACATCGATGAATGCAAGAGGACGTGGCGGGGGGACGCGTGTCGATCGGGTCAAGACGGGCGAGCGTGCAAAGCGAGCGGGTGGCTCGGATGACTTAGCGACTCGGGTAGTCAAGACCGGTGGCATGGCTCTGAGGTTTGGTGGTTTGGACCTCAAAACCACCGGTGGCCGGTTTCATGGTTTGGGCCTCAAAACCACGGGCACGGGATTGGTGGTTTGGGTCTCAAAACCATCGGTGGCAGGTTTTGCGCGTTTGGGCCTCAAAACCCGGACAAATGTTCTGGTGGACGGAAGGACGACACATGGCGGCTTCTAGGAGATTGCGTGGAGCAATGCTACAGATGAGGAGGCGCAGTGACCGTCAATAGGGGTAGGATGGTCATTCGGACCAAGACTATAAATAGAGAGGGCAACCCTGCATCTCAGGCTGCCTCTCCGGTCTCCATTTTTAGTTAGGGTTTCCCAGTCTGTAGTTGCTCTGAGTGGGAGATGTCCAGACAACTATTTTGTGAATCAGTTCGTAGGAAGCACATCCCTCGGTGTGTGCAGGCCCTTTGGGCTTTTGGGGTCAGATCGATTCACCTGTGTGTTGTGATTTTGCCCTGTGTTTTCATGTTCTTGTGTTCTATTTTTGCAGCCTTTTTCTCTTCCTCCTTTCTAGTGCTCGATTCGTCATCTATGGTTCGTTTTGAGTGATTCTTGTTGCTGCAATTCATTCACGACCAAGAACCTAAGTGATTCACCAAAGGAATTTGGTTAAATCCTCTTTTGTCCACGGATTCTAGCAATTTTGTGTTCAAGTCGTTTTTAGTAAGGGTTTGCACGTGATCTGAGTTTTTTCTTGATTTGCTCCGCGAGATCCAAAATTTCCAAGGGGAAATGGTCACCCACATGTCTAGATCATCTGGACTTAATTTCGTGACCTAGGATCGAAGTTTTGATCGAAGTTTAGGTGAGAAGAACCGCCCGGTGGGCGCAGCTGTTCGCGACTGATTTCATCAGCGCGAATAGTCCGCTCTCTGGCGCGAACAGTCTAGCCTTGTTCAGTCACGCGACACCAGCAAGGTTACAAGAAAGCTTGATTCTCAGCTTTTGAATGTCGGACAGTCCGAGGTTCAAGGCCGGACAGTCCGCCATTGTGCAGACAGTCCGGGTTCCCAGGTTTTGTACGGCGGACCGTCCGGCATCTAAGGGTGGACAGTCCGAAGTGCATTTTTCGGCCGAGTCCAACAGCCGTGTTTCGCTGTTCGTTTTTCTGGTTTTAGCCGGTGGACAGTTCGGATCCGTATCGCGGACGACTGGACAGTCCGCCGACTTGCATGTTGTGCTGTCTTTGCCTTGGTTCCGCTCGGTCTCGTGTCGATTTCTTTCTGGTTGATCCGCTGTGACTCTAGGGTAATCCCTAGGTCATCCACCTTGCAATCAAGGTCGTGATCCTACCGTGAGTTGCTTGATTTGCTTTGAGGGGTCGTGAGAGCTACAAAGTTGATAATTTGAAAGAATTTTTCGAGGCTCCTATTCACCCCCTCTAGTCGCCTTTTTCGGTCCTTCGGTTTGTGTTGAATCAAGCTTTCTTTAAGTTGGCTGTATTTATAGGAAAAAAAGCACCGAGATTTATGACACCATAAACTATATTTTTTTCCTTTAGTGTCACAAATATTCATACTTTTTCTGTAAGTTCAGCAAACATAAAAAAGTTTGACCTACATAACTCTAGAAATTGATTATCTCAGCCATCTTTGGCTCTGTATAGTTTTTTATGTTGTTTCGTTTCTTTCGCTATTATTTCTCCTTTCGAGCTTAGGCCAAACTAGTCACCTTTTTAATTGATATGATATAATCTTGGCAAAACTCGTACCAGCTTTACGTTCAAAAAATCCACAGGAATAGAGCTGGCACATATGGTGCAGACGTCCGATATGAATATTTTTTGCACTATATATTTTTTTTAGACATAGGATAGTTCATATCTGGCTTCACCAAGTAGAATCAAGCCAATAATTACAAGGTTTAGCTTGTACACTACTACAGATTCGTTCATCACTGCCGCCGCATCACTGCGAAGTTTAGTCCACCGGCAGCGATGAACCGCGCCAAGCGATGATGAACCGTTCAGCGCGAGACAATCGAAATTCCATAAACCGGCGATAACCGACAATGCAGATTTAGATCACCACCGGGTTGAATAGTACCCCGGCAATGATCTCGATGAACACAGATCACTGCCGGGTTTGAATACGAACCGATAGCGATTTCAAGATGAAGTAACAGTAAAACAAATGATAGAAAAAGAAAATTGACGCACATCGAGGCTAGAACACAGATCGATGACTGCAGGGTTTCAAATAAAACCGGTAGCCATTTCAAGATTCACACGCATCATATTAAACCGATAGAAGGAAACAGTAGAACCCAAATTAATGACAGAAAAAAGAGATTTGCATGCATCAGATTAACCAAACATCTGATTCATTACCAAATTAACCACACAAACCAAATGTATTGTATCTTACACATCCACACAAATAAGACAATAGATAAATTAACATGAAAAAAAGATCCTAGGCCGCCTTCTTGGCCTTCTTGGCCGCCTGTCTGGCCTTCTTGGTCGCCCGCCTGGCCTCCTTGGCCTCCTCCTCCATCTCCTCCAGTTTGGCCGGTATCCCCTCAGCGAGGGTATTGGCCAAGGACTCGATCTGGAGGGCGTAGAAGTTGGACTTCTCCTCCAAGGGGACATTCACCGTTGGCAGGCCAACTTCATCGGCCAGGCTATTCAGCTTGTTGAGGGCGGAGCTGAGGCGCTTCACAGTGAACTTCTTTGCCCGGTGGTTGGCAACCATGTCGATCGTCGGCGGCGTCGCAACCCGCTTAATCTTGTAAACGGGGTAGAGAGCGGACTGTGTTGGAGAGAGGAGTGTGTTGGAGAGCGGAGACGAGGGGTTATGTGCGTATAAATAGGACTCGGCCGCGGCATTTACCAAACGACGGGTCCCCTCGTCGGTCAAAAGGCGGCGAGGCTGCGACCAATGGTCGCCTCCTCGGCACTCAACGGCGGCTAGCGTTTGATAAGGCACCCAATCCCGTGATCCCCGGTCGACGCCCCAAAACCGGCGATTAATGGTTTCAAATTTAAACGATATTTGTTAAAATAGCAACTGTTTTGTCGGGAATCAAATTTTTATATATAATTGATTGTTTATATTAATATAATATATATAAAAACAAAAAAAATGTAATATATTGAAATTGATAAAAAGAGAGGGAAGGCGGTGGCCGGCCTAGTCCTCGTCCTCCTCCTTCTTCTCCTCCTCCTCCGGGCGTCGTCCTTCTTGGCAACTCCGCCACTTTTGGGGCGTAGTGATTGATCTCTTGCGTCGAGGTCGCTCCACCTTTGGATGATGATCATGGCCATCCGCCCGGCTCCTTGAGCTTCCGGAAGGCGAGGCTTGAGTAAGTCGAGCGTGAAATCCCTCTCGAAGATCATCCGGGGAGTGGAGGTCATTAGAATTGGCCGCCTCCTCTATCCTTTCGGTCAGAACGTCCATGTGGTCCGGCTTAGGAGAGGGCGGGACGTAGGAGTCGAAGTCGTCGTCGGACGATCCCTCGGGCTCGGGGTCGGCCGCCGGCGCCTCCACCTCCTCCCTGGTGCGCTTGTTCGTTCCCCGAGCCCTCCGCTGCCTCCGGCTCCTCCCCGGGTGCGCTTGTTGGATCCCCGATCTTGAGGCAGCCATGGTGCTGATGCTTGCAAAGAGAATGTGCCTGGATTAGAGTAGTACTTAAAAGGGATGAACGCCATGATCGAGTGCGTGCTTAAATAGTGAGTTAGCAGGTTGTTCATCACTTCCCCACGAACGCGCCGTCAACGCAACCGCTTGTTATTCGCACGATCGCCGGTTGAATTCTCACGATCACTCTGCTGGCACTGCGTTTCCCAAAGCGGTTGCGCTTCGAATTCCTGGGCGGCGTTTCCATGGCGCGCACCGCGCGAACGACAACCAGTCTCCACCTTCATTGATCACTGCCGGGCCCACACATGAACCGACAGTGATTAACAAAACGCACGGTGAAACAAAAATAAATATATAAAGTTAAAATCGCTCCTCTATTTAAATTTGTTATACTAAAAACAAAATAAATAAATTAATCATTATGAAAGTACTATTTCTTAGACTTCTGACAAATTTGAACTTCAACGTAATTTCAATTTTCATTTTATCATATAAAACGCGCCGCTCAACGGATATATACA
This sequence comes from Hyparrhenia diplandra, assembly GCA_015847255.1. Lineage (NCBI taxonomy): Eukaryota > Viridiplantae > Streptophyta > Magnoliopsida > Poales > Poaceae > Hyparrhenia > Hyparrhenia diplandra. The sequence continues at coordinate 52,432 of JADLZK010009035.1, read as the reverse complement.
AGCTGTCACGGTTAGGCGCACTACAGCTGGGTGATAGGTCATGGCAGTCAGAGCTTAGTGATAGGTCACGCTGTCAGAGCTCAGTGATAGGTCACGGCTGCGGCGCTCATGGGTAATCGTGTTGCTCTAGTCTTCACTGCCGGTTATAATTAGACCAACCGACAGTGTCTCCGCTCCCAATGAGAAAAGGCTGTGCACCTGTGCCAACATCGACGGGTTATATCAATGTCAGACATAACACTGCCGGTGAAGTTTCAAAGCCGGCAATGATCTTGGACATCACTGCCGGGTAACAACTAATACCCGGCAGTGATTTCACAAATCAATCGCTGCCCCGGCGGCCTGACCACTACACCAATGCAGGAGCACTGGTGCCACGTTCTTCGTACCATGGCCACGGCCTCAACCACGGCACCTAGCCTACGGAGTACAAACGGCCATATCGGCTCTTTGTTTAACCAGTGGGCACTGATCATTCATATCACTGCCGGGACACAACTTTAACCCGGCAGTGATCAGTGCTTACCATGGCAACTCCAGCACTTCATCTAGCCTATAAAAACCGCTAGTGCAGTGCTTAGTTTTGCATCTCGGCCGTAGCAAATATGCCCTGTTCATCTTCCTCGATCTTCTCTCCTTCTTCCCAAATACATATGGCCTCTCTGTGGCAGAAATCCCTGCCCAGTTCATCGCCCTCGTTCTTCTTTTCCCCTTTCCAAATACATATGGCCTCTTTATGGGAGAAATCCCCGCCCCGCTTCAACGCCCTCGATCTTCTTTCCTTCTTTCCAAATACATATGGCCTCTCTCCGGGGGAGAAATCCTCCACATATAGATACCCCACCAAAATGGTTCACACAACAGATGCTAGAAGAGTCTTACTGAAGATTGAGCAGCGCCGAAGGTTAGATCCGCTGTGAGATTCATAGAGCCATCCAGTTTTGTGTGCTCGAGAGAGTGGACTCTGGATTTACATGTCCACAAGAGACATGGCATCCTCTGGAGAAGATCATAGCCATCTATGAAAATCTCCTTTGATCAAGATCTTAGAAATCTATGAAAATCTCCTTTGATCAAGATCTTACAAATCTATGAAAATCTCCTTTGGTGATCAAAGGAGATTTTTATAGATGGCTATGATCTTCTCCTCGAGAATGTCTTGGAGCCTATGCAAACCGTCTTATGGACTAACACAGCAGCTACTTGTCAAGGCAAAGAAAATTTGCTTGGCGCTTGTCTCCTCCGGCCTTGCTGTGTTAAATGTAAATCTAGAGTCATGCCCCCTTATAGATCGAGCACAAGAGACCTGAAAGAGCACCGATGGCCCTTCAAAATCCCATCGGCATTTCATCGACAAGAATCACATTACCTTCGGTGTTTTTTATTTTAAATGTGTTTGTACACTTTGATGATAACATTGACCTATTTGTGGAAAGGTCTTTGTTATCATATATGTAACTTTTTTCAAGGTCTTTGTTATCATATATGTAATCAGATTGTAGTTTGTGTTTCCAATGGATGTTTGCTCTCCTCTATATATAATAAAAGTATCGTTCTTTTCCAATGGATGTTTGCATTTATATATGATCCGAAAGATCCAGTTGTTCTTATTTTTTCGACACACTTCTTATTTTTTTTTCATGGACCAACATAAATATGTAAAATGCCCTATAATTGTACTAACCAAAAAGTTGGTAAACATCATTCAAACACAAAGTTGCAATTATGATTCATCATCAGATGACTGCGTGGAATTAATCCCTGCAACCATGCACAAGTGCTGTGTTTTAGCATGCATGTCTGCTAAACTAACATGGACAATCACATCACTACTACCGGTGTTAATAGAGCACCGGCAAAGAAAAGAGACTACACCGCCGGTTTGAAATAAGAAATCGATAGTGATGAGCCTTCCTTAAATCGAGAAAATCTCAAAGGCCCGCACATGAAGTGCAAAGGAGGGAGTGCATTCCTTCAGTACCACATTGCTAGTTGATGGTGGTGTGTACCAACTTAAATATGGAAGTGTGAAATCTCTTATTGGAAATATGAAGAGAGAGTAGGATTGAAATGACACTCCTTTTTATGAAGGATCACATGACACTATGATTCTTCATAAAAAGCGGTGTCATTTAAGACCTACTCTCTCCTTCATACTTTTTTAATTTTAACATTGTGGGATCATACATGCTTCACAAAGGTATAGGACCCTTTCATCGAACCATGACTACACACATAGATACATAAGCTTTTGTTGGGTCATCTTCCTTCCGGTGTCCTATCTGCCTCAAACTTTTTCTGAAAATGTGCACATGCCATGTGTGAAGGAACCATGAAGTTTGAGATTTTTCGGACTTGGTTTGGTAATTTTACAGTTAAATTGAATTTACGTGCGACGCTACCGAGTAATTATAGGTTGAACTGAGGTTAACCAATAAATGAGCTGGAATGGTGCCAAAATTTTCCACATGGTCTCATGTGCCCTAGGAGGCAATTCAATGTGTAGGTTGCAGCAAAATTCTTATGATTTCAAGCTATAATTAACCTTCTTCTATCGCGTTTAGTACCTAGGAAAATATAATAATTAAAATATCAATCGAAAAAAACCTAAGATCTTGTGTGGGGGCATAATTTGGGTGTACATGGCTATAAAAAAAATTCAAGCCATTTGTACATTGTGGGATCATACATGCTTCACAAAGGTACATGACCCCTTTCATCTGGAACCATGACTACACACATAGATCCATAAGCTTTTGTTGGGTCATCTTCCTTCCTAAGTGTCCTATCTGCCTCAAACTTTTTTCTCGTGGCGTGCACATGCCATGTGTGAAGGAACCACGAAGTTTGAGATTTTTCGACTAGGTTTGGTAATTTTTTACGATTAAATTGAATTTCTGCATGGCGCCACCGAGTAATTATAGGTTGAACTAGGGTTAACCAATAAATGTAGCTGGAATGGTTCCAAAATTTTCCATATGGTCTCATGTGCCCTAGGAGGCAATTCAATGTGTAGGTTGCAGCAAAATTCTTATGATTTCAAGCTGTAATTAACCTTCTTCTATCGCGTTTAGCACCTAGGAAAATATAATAATTAAAATATCGATCGAAAAAACCTAATATATTGTGTGGGCGCATAATTTGGGTGTACATGGCTGTAAAAAAAATTCAAGCCATTTGTACATTGTGGGATCATACATGCTTCATAAAGGTACATGACACCTTTCATCGGAACCATGACTACACATATAGATCCATAAGCTTTTGTTGGGTCATCTTCCTTCCAAAGTGTCCTATCTACCTCAAACTTTTTCTGAGGCGTGCACATGCCATGTGTGAGGGAACCATGAAGTTTGAGATTTTTCATACTAGGTTTGGTAATTTTTACAGTTAAATTTAATTTCTCAAGGCACGCCATCGAAAGTAATTATAGGTTGAACTGGGATTAACCAATAAATGTAGGAATGGTTTCAAAATTTTCCACATGGTCTCATGTGCCCTAGGAGGCAAGTCAATGTGTAGGTTGCAGCAAAATTCTTATGATTTCAAGATGTAATTAACCTTCTTCTATCGCGTTTAGCACCTAGGAAAATATAATAATTAAAATATCGAAGGAAAAAACTAAGATCTTGTGTGGGGGTATAATTTGGGTGTACATGGTTGTAAAAAAATTCAAGCCATTTGTACATTGTGGGATCATACATGCTTCACAAAGGGATTACAATTAATTGATAGTTCAACACGGTACAATAAGCAAAGTGTACAAACACATTAAGAAATAACCACCTCAAAAACACCCTTCTAGCACCTATGCCCGAGATGGTTACAATGCTACCCGTTATGCTTACTCGAAGTTAAGGCGGATGGGAGACCTCTCGTGAAGAACCAATGTCTCTCGTGTGTCGGCAAAGACCGACGACGGGAGAGAAGCACAAGAATGCATGCTACTTGGCTCCTGCTTCCCATCTTCCGGGCAAATCCATGTAACAACGGTGTTACACGAGCTTCACACCCAGCTTCTGTAAGCAACGGTGTAGCTTAATCTTTAGAAACACCCTTCTAGTACTGTTGTATACACTGTCTACCCATAATAAAATGTTTATGTGGAGGGCTTTCTCTCAAATAGAGGCCATATATGTGGATAGGAAAATGGGCAAATAACAGAAGGGATCAATCGGCGTACGGTTGGCCATACATGCAGCTGAGTAGCTCCATCGATTGCTCTCGGCGCGGGGCTGTTTTTATAGGCGGTGGTAGGTGGATATTGAGTGGCCACCATGAGCGGTGGTAGGTGGCAACAGTGTCTTACCATCGTGAGCGGTGGTAGGTGGCAACAGTATCTTATTGCTGTCGGCTCAGCCGACGTTTGGACCCGGCAATGAATATTTACTACAACACTGCCGGTGCTACTGTGTAACCGACAGTGATTAACTATAGAAATGGGCGCGGCAAGGTGAAAATTTTGCAGGTCATTTGAACCCCGCGCCATTCGTTCCAGCCTTGACGATATATATTGGCTGGCGCGGCGAGGTGAAATTTTCCTAGGTCATTTCAACCCCGCGCCATTCGTTCCCCACCAGCGTCTCATCGACGGAGCAGCAGCCCCACACACGCCGCAGTCGTCGGTCGACCCCTACGGCACCCCCGCCATTCTCTTCTTCTCCGACGTCCCCAACACCTCGCCGGCGGCCTGCGCACCTCCACGGTGAGAACTAATTAGCCCTTTCGTTCTTGAGATTTTGCCTATAGATCTAATTCGCCGTTGTTCTTGCCTCACCTCGCCCGCTTGTTCTTCCTCCAGTCGACGGAGGACTGCTGCTACACCGCACCACCGTCCACAGCCTCACGCCGTCCCCGTCTTGGCTCGATGCCGTACCTGCCGCGACCTCGAACTCCTCGATTCCACCGGAGCAACGCCCCGTCCGCGCCCTCTACTTCCTTCTGGGACGCCAGCGTCTCGCACCGCCGAGACAAGACAGAGCGCTGACCGACCGCAAGCTTGGTGAGTGCATCAGTCACTGCCTTTGAGTTATTCGTTGAAATGCCCGTGTAGATAACTCCAACCTGTTATTTCCCTTCTCTACTTAGATTCTCCTTTCAAATAGTTCAGGATCCTTATATAGTAGCAAATATGGTGAACATATTAGATTTAAACATTAGGGTCATTTACAGCATGATTGAAGACAAAGTAATTAATGCTCGAAGTGTGATTGAAATTAGATAGATGTTGAAATTCATAAGTTTGTGGTGTTAAAGATCCAGTTTGGATATTGAAATTAAATATATATAAGTCTCGAACTTTTCTTACTGTACAACATTTCTGAATAACATAGCATTAACATCCTAATTTGGTTACATATATAGGAAACCATGGTGTGGTATGTAGTGCATATTGGTCATGTGCCAGGGATCTATCGAACCTGGGAAGATTGCTCTGCTCAAGTCTCCGGCTACCCTGGTAATTGTTACAAAAAATACAACACCGAAGCTGAAGCTTTCAGGGCCTACTATGGTGAACACTTTGACTATCCACCGCCCTCAAGATTGATGAGAAGCCTCCATAGATATGAAGATTAGGAGAATTGCTACTTGGCCTTTGAAAGATGTCATGATTTCATTTATGGCTATTGTCATTGTTTTTCTTATTTGGAAGTTGATGTCGAAGGCTTAGTTTCGTAGAACATAAGGCGGAGTTTGTTGTATGTAACCGCTCAACCATGTAATGTTTTGTCGATATTAATGTATGATGCATTTAGGGATTTAAAGAGAGCTGAATTCCATGAATAAATTTGAAATTAAAAATATTTAAAACAAAAACGCCGGGTTAGCATGGACCCGACAAAAGAACGAGAAACAAACCGGAAGTGTAACTACACCAAACACTATCGGGTTGACCACAAACCGTCATCGATGACAAAAAAAAAGACACCGGCTGCATCAACCAACCGTTAGTGTCCACTCTAATAACGCTGTCGGGTTGAAATCAACCGACAAGGTGTTCATGTTAAGATCACTGACGGGTTCATAGTAAACCGACATTGTTACCTCTTCGATACACTGTCGGCACAATCTAGCCCGATAGTGTTATTTCTCTCAGTTCTGTCAGTTCGTTCAGTCCCGACAGTGTTCTCAATATCAGCGCTGCCGTCTAACTTGCGAACTGGCATTGCTTGGATAAAAGATGCTGTCGGTTGAACGAGGACCCGACAGTGTTCGATGGCAGTGCACTGCCGGTTTGATATCAAACCGGCAGTCTCTCCTCAAATCACCGCCGGTGTTTTGACCCGGCAGTGTTTCGAACCCCACATCACTACCGCTTTGGTTCTGCCGGTTCATTTTTCAGCAGTGAATGGGGTTGGAGCCCGGCAGTGATGTACTCCCTCTGTCCCGCATTAGTCGTCGTTCTGGCACTTCTTTCAACTGTCTACGTTCACAGCATAGTACAATGTATCTGGACGCTATAGCATAGCAGGTGCATTCAATTGTCACTGCACTTGATAGCAAGCTAAAACGACTGCTAAAGCGGGACGGAGGGAGTACAATTCTGTAGTAGTGGTAGGTTAGCACAGAAGCTGTCAAGAACGTACTCCATCTCATCACAGGCACCGACAGAATTGGAACGATGTAATATATAGCAGTATAGCACTGTACAAGTCGTACAAAGAATGTGTAACACTCACGCAAGCCAAGTGGCCACTTGTTTCGGTCGAAAAGCACAGACCTCTAATTTAGTTTTTTGGTCTCAGCATTATCAACAACGGGCCAACTGTGTGGCCACCGATATTTTTAAGACCAAGCATATCTACAGACTCACCACCACGTCAACGCACGAGCATGGCGAGCCCTGTTCTTCTCCGGATCTGAAGGCTGCAACTTTTGCGAGCACCGTACAAGAAGCATCCATCTTATTTGGGGTCACAGGTCAGTGCCCGATTCTGCCAGTGATGTCTCTCGATCCATGGCTAAGTGCATCCGTATAGTGCCTTTTCCTAGCAAACTTTTTTTTTAATGAACTGGAGGAGCCGGAGCCCCTACAGGAATTTATTAACTGGATGTTAAAGAAAGGTACAAATGAACATAGTCCTAATAAAAAAAATTAAGAGACAGAAAGAATTTTCTAGTAAACTGGAATACTGATCCGTGTGTTTTAGCATGGGATAGGTTGCTATGTGTTGATTTCCAGGCAAATCTTAACCGGCCTTGCTCTGATTCATGTAAATCACCTTTATGACTCGCGACCACGCATATCAGAGAGTCGAACTTCTTTCTCCGTATACATTGACCGACCTTTTTCTTTGCGTTTTGGCTCAAGAGTTAAAATAGAATATGATTATTCACATCAGCGTAGCTTCGTGGCTATCTTATCCTATACTACTAGGCGAGGCTACAAAGCAGACTTGTCGCAAGTACCACTTTTAGATGATGAAGATAATTAGGCCAGGCTTGGATCTCTACTCAGCTAACAAATATTAGTGGTGTTAATCAAAAGAGCTAACCGCTCGTTTTAATTGGGTGACCTATTAGTTGATGATCCAATACCTAATTAAGTACTCCTTCTATTCCAAATTATAAGGGATTTCAGAAATCTTGCAGAGTTAAACCATCTCAAGTTTGATCAAATTTATATGATAATATAATAACATTTAGGATGTCAAGAAAATGTTATTAGATTCTTCGTTAAATATATTTTTATATTATTATCTATTTGATGCAAAAAATCATTTTTATTTCTCTCTATAATTTTGGTCAAACTTGAGATGCTTTAACTCTCTAAGATTTTTGGAATGCCTTAATTTGAAATGAAGGGAGTAGTTACCACACATCGAGAATAACAACCCATCACATGTGCGCGAGCACAGGTTTTCAAATCCCTCCTCTAAACTTTAGACTTAAAGCCTCTAAACAGGTAGTTGAAAGTTAGCTCTAAACTTTAGCACACCTTACGTTGGAGCTTTAGAGTGGAAACTGAGCTAAGTGCTCGAAAGGCTTTTAGAGCTCTAAAATAATTTAGAGAAAGGATCCAAACATGCCATAGCAGAACTTCGTAGCGTTTATTCCTCTCATCGCACAGAAACAGTGGCCTGCATTGACGTAGGCTTCGGTAGTTGAAACCAACTGGTTTGTATCGTCGGTTGTTGTTAGAGGGGAATGGTCACTGCAATGTAACCGCCTTCTCGTGACAGTAAAGGGCATCTAGAGTAACTCCAACAGCTTGGTAAACTTAATAGCCAAATTTTATTGTTTAGCCATTTTGTAAAATAGAAAACTTGTCCAAAAACAAGAGATCCACAATAGACTTGCTATTTTACAAAACTGTATACCAAATGGGCTATGACTGGCTATATATGACCATCTATATTTCAGGATAGCATATTTGATATTTTACAAAATCATATAGCACATTTGTTGGCGTTCAACATTTTCCCTAAAAAGGGCATAAATAGTCTACCTAACAAGAATAACATATCTACTGGAGTTGCTCTTAGAGATGGTCAAAACTCATTTGTACATTGTAGAGGGGAGATGCATATCCATCTCTGAATCGTTGCTCTCTATTAGAGCATCTCTAGGCCAAGCCTCTACTTTGTCTCCTGGCAAAAAACCGAACTCCAGTGGAACCCCTAAATGGGCTCTCATTTTTCATACCCTCTCACATTATAGTCTCAATCACCTAGAAATAATATCCTCCTATCCCTCTTCTCATATGTGGGTCCCACCCCACTTTCTCCTGTCCCCGCCGCCCCGCCCACCCGCCACGCCGGGCGGCACGTCTCCACCATGGGTGCTTGCCGTCGGGCGTATGTGCCTGCCTTCTTTCCATTCTCGCCAAGAGAGATAGAGAGAGAGAGAGAGCAAGGAGAGTGGAAGGGAACCAGAGGAAGAAAGGAAGAGAAGCAGAGGAAGAGAGGAGAGAAGTGGTTGGCGGTGCTCGGCTATGGTAGTGACGCATGGGGCAAGGGCGGAAGCGAGCAAAGTAGACATCATGTGTCGCGGCTACAGCTCGGCGTGACCATGCCGCGCACGACGTTGTGGCTTCCGCGCGCGTAGTGGGGATGTGGCGAGGCAAGGTAGTCTCGGCGAGCATGTAGGGCAGCAGGGTGGCGAGGTTGGTCAGCGGGCAGGAGCTGCGCGTGCGGTCAGCGGGGAGGCAGCAGTAGTGCGGCGTTGGTGCAGCAAGGTTGAGCGTGGCATGTGGCTAGAGAGCAGAGCGGCGGCTCCGGTGTTAGGAAGCAGGGAAATAGTGGGTTCTGCCTCGGCTCTGTTTGCGGCACGACGGGTGAGATGGGCATGGCGTCCAGGGCAGGGTGCTAGTATGCTAGGCAGCACGGAGGCTAGGGCCAGGCATGTGGCTGCCGCGGCGCGGCAGTGCGTGCTGAGGCGGACACGATGAGAGGAGAATTGATCCGTTTCGCTAACAGTCACTACTACAGATTCATACATCATTGCTTGCCGGCATCACTGCTGGAATTGACACCACTGGCGGTGATAACTAGTTTAGGAGCGGGAAAATCAGAAAATTCATGGACTCAACAAAATCGAGAATGAAAATTAACATCAGTACCGGGTTTTAACTATACCGCACTGATCTAATGGGCACACATCTCTGCCAGGTTTAGAGAAGAGCTGACAGTGGTTTCTTAGATCACTGTAGGTTCAGTTAAAGAACCGACAATGATTTTAACATAGGGAAAAGTAACACACAACATATTAGCATAAGTCTAGTTCAATTATATTTGTTCCCGAGAGCATAAAAATTAACACAGATATATACACATAGAGTATGTGCATATACTTTTTTTTGTATATAGCAGTAGTGGCATTTTAGTAATATATTAAAAAAAATTAGGTTCCTTCAAATTTTTTTTTAGCATAGCAACATCTAGAGTATCTTAATATGCGTATCTAAACATACTCAAACTGATAAACAAGTATGAAAATATACACAATGTGGTGTTTTTGACGATGGGAGTAACTACTCCCGGGAGTATAGAAAGTGTACCCTATATAGGGAAATTATTTTCTAATTGTACCATATATATATATTGATAACTATTAAAAATACTGGAAAACAAAGTAGCTAGTCCTTCGCCTCCTCGTTGGCGTCCTTCCTGGCCGGTATCGCCTTGCTGAGGATATCAACCAAATCTACTAGCTTTAAGGCGTGGTATGGCCTTATCTTCCAACGGTGCAGACGCTGCCGGTTCAAGACGATGGTCCTTCGCCATCACCTTGAGCTTTATGAAGGTGTACTTTAGACGCTCCAGGGTGAAGTCTGTCTATGATCTCTTGCGTACGACGGTTGGGACAGTTGGCTGACACCTCCAGCTTCTCAGCCAAGACCGCCATGGGGATCGCCTCAAGGTCATCAACGATATCCTCTGCCGCCCTCTTGGCCTTGGGGTTGGCCGCCTCAAACTTTGCCCTGTTGCGCTTATTCACTGCTGAGCCTGAGGCATCCATGGTGTTGTTGATCGGTTTCTAAGGGTGCCTGAATGAGATTGTAGTGGAAGGGATTAGAGATCACCATGATCAAAGATCGTATGTGTATAAATAGTGAGTTAGTCGTGGCTGTTCACTTCCCAAGGAATGGCGCCATCAAACGCCATCACTTCGAATTCGAACAGCCGCCCGGTGCGTTTGTGTTTCCAATATCTACTTCAAATTATCGCCTGCCAATACGTTTCCCAAGGGATAGATGCGTTTCGAATTCTTCGGCTGCGTTTCCATGGTGGGCGCAACAACTAGTCTCCGCCGGCAGTGAGCACTGTCGGGTCCACAAACTGACATTGATTAACTCTACAACTCTCTAAAAATATGTTAGATAAAATATATCTTGCTGAAATCACTACTCTATCTCAGCAGTTAAGGCACTAAACTTCCAATCCCAAGGCCCGGGTTTGATGCCCCACCATGCCAATTCTTTTGTAGACTTTTTGATATCATTCATTAACTCAACTTTCATTTAATCAAATAAGAATCGACACCATTCCAATTGAAAATGCTAGTTTAGCGCAACGATTAAGGCCCTGTTTAGTTCACGAAAAGTGAACCAAAAAAGTGCTACAATGCCTGTCACATCAAATCTTTCGCCTTATATATGGAGTATTAAATGTAGGTAAATTAAAAACTAATTGCACAGTTTGGCTGAAAAAGTGCGAGACGAATCTTTTGAGCCTAGTTAGTCCATGGTTGGACAATAATTATATCAAATACAAACGAAAAAGTGCTACAGTAGCCAAACCCAAAATATTTCACCAACTAAACACACTCTAAGTCACACGGTTACTAACACCATTCCCAGAGTTTGATTCAGTATTGGCCAATTTTTTTTTAGACATTTTGATAACATTAACTCTACTTCCATTGAATCAATTTGAACTACAATTGAGTTTTTAGACTTTTTGATAATTAATGATATCTATTTGAATTTTGTCATATAAAACACACCTGCTGGTTTACATTATTTACCATTGCAGTAACCACATGTCCACAACACTGCCTTATTTAAAACCAAAGTTGTGCTCCTGCCCAACGGCTAGCTAGCTGTCTCGGTTAGTGAGAGCAGTGCTCCTGCTGTGATGTTCGATCTGGGGTAGTAGTGCCGGCCTGTGAGATCTTAGTGATAGGCCACTGATGCGGCACTAAGCAAGAATCGCGTTGCTAGTAGTATATCACTGTCCGTTCAAGCTTATAAAACCGATAGTGGCTCTACTTTTTATAACAAAAAGCTGCGCACCAGTGACAGCTCCAGGCTTAACAATGTCGGGTCTGGTTTTACAAACGGCAATGATAGCATATATCACTACCGGTTGGAAAACCGACAATGTTAACATCAAGAACACTATCGGGTGACTCAACCTACAGTGTTGTCAATCCACTACGTTGTCGGCTTTATGTAAACCAACAATGTTATTTCTCTTAATATTGTCGGTTGTTTAAAGCCCAACAATGTTCTGCTATCCACGTTAGACCATCACCTGTAGTGTGTCGAAATGGGACCTGAGGCCTGTGATTGGAAAAACATGAATCGCCTTCCCACCCACATGTGTGCTCGCGCCCTCCGCCCTCCTCCATGCAGGTGCTCCTTCCGTATCGCGCCTTCCTCGCCGCCGCTTTCGTCCACCCTCACTGCTTCCCCCATCCCAGCCGCTGCATCCCTTGGCCCAGATCGACCTATGGTCCGCGACCAGTTCCCACCAGATGTTGGCTCCCAAAGGACGCCTCCACAATGCCACCCCCAACAGTCGTCGTCCTCCTATAGGACACTAGCCTCCACCAGATGTTGACTCCCAAAGGACGCCACCACCCTCTCGATAGTCAGCGGCCTCTACCGAGCTTTAATAGGCCAGCATGCTCCACTAGGCTCTGACCTCATCTTAGCTCCCACCAACCACCTGCCTCCCGCCAAAAATAGGATCTGGTGGAAGCTCTAGCCCATCCTTCACAAAGCCACCCCCTCAGGGTCCAACCGTAACGGGGGATTTGGCTTACTATGGCGGGCAAATGTGCCCGTCACCGTGATGGGGTCACGCTTAATGCAGGATTAACGGTCACAGGCGCTTTTTTCCCCTCACGGTTAATAAATTGAGAAAACAAGAAAAAGCCCGCATGAGCCGGATCTGGGCCGCATGGGCCTAGGTGCGGGCCTCGCGCCGCCGCCGCCAATCCGTGCCCGGGCACCGCCGGGGAGAGAGGTAGGCCCAAGAGCACCGCTTGGAGGTCGAGGCCAAGGGAGACGCCGCCGAGATCCGGTCGCAATGCGAGCGGATCCACCCTCGCCCGCGGTGGATCCGGCCTCCGCAGCCGCCACCATCTCGGATCCAAGCCTCCTCATGATGGCCGGCGCCCTCCCTCGTCATGGCACCGCTGCCGCTCCTGCCTTGGATCCGCCCATCGGTGCCACTCCGCCTTGGATGCGCCCGTCGACCGCCGCTCCCGCCTTGGATCCGCCCGCGGCCACCGCTCCGTCTTGGATCCGCCCGTCGGCTGCCAACACAAGGAGGAGGGGACGGGCAGCGCCGCGCGTGGTGGTGGTGAGGGATGGCACTCACGTGTGGTAGGGAGCGCGGCGCGCACTGGTGCGTGGTCGGGAGGAGCGCCCGCTTGGAGGAGAAGTGTAGAGAGGGAGGTGAGAAAAGAATTAGAGGGTGAGAGAGAAGCCCTAGAGTGTCGTATATATATGGCTCGATAGGGAGGGAGGTTTGGACTTCACCGTAGGCTTTAGAGAATTTTGCATGGTGGGCGTCTATAACCAGTCCGCCTCTATAAATGGCTACATTTTCCGTGGCGGCCTTTTATAAACGCCCAACACGGTCAATCAATTTTTTCTGGCGGGCAGTAGTGCCCTGCCCGCCTCGGAAAATAGAAAATGCCCGCCACCGTTAATCGGGGCACTAACCGTGGCGGACAAACTGGACGCCCGTCACGAGTTTTTTTAGGGGGTGTCACGTAAAAGATTTTCTGTACTAGTGAGCTCCACCAAGCTGTTGAAATAATCTCCATAGCCAAATACCTAGCTTATCACACAACAGGCCCTCTACATCAGATAATCTTGCTCACCTTATTAGTGTGACTCAGAAAAGCTTGAAAGAACTAAGATTTAATCAAAATTTATATAGGTCGTAACGTCATCCATCTCTACGAAGAGGTTAAAATGAAGGAACCATAAGCCCACTGTTGAGCATGTTCTCGAGCCCGCCACCAAGATCGTTGTGCTAGGCTACTAGCATCGGGGAGACATAGTCGGCAGCGGGTCTCTCCACCCCATTGTTGTCTTGCACATTGTGAGGAACATGCAAAGGACTATGACGACAGCCAAAGATGACATGGATGTGTATCAATTTAGAATGATGGGGACTTGTCACGTGCCGTGATGGGCCGGCCAAAGGGGCCATGCGCGCACGCACGCACGAGGGCTGCAGCAGCCCTTCTCCGTCATCTGCCGTCGTTTACTTCATTATTAAGTAATAATTATTTAAGAAATAAATATTTAAGGAAATAAATAAATACAAGGGGTTGTAATCAGTTGAATATTAATGAGAAAATAAAGGGGTAACTTCAAACAGCTTCGGTCTTCAGCTCTCTATCTCTCTAACCCTAGCGCGCACACACGCTTCTTCCCCACGCCGCCGCCGCCTGCCGCCGCCCACGCCGCTACGCACGCGCCGCGCCCGCGCCCGCAAGGCCAGCGGCGCCATCGCCGCCGATCGCCTCGTTTCGATGTCATCACTGCCCCAACGCCGCCGCCGCCGCCTCAAGATCACAGCTGATCGTGTCACTGCCGCCGGAATCCGTTCGGTTTGTAACAGGACTCTAGCTGCCGCGACACGATCAAGGCATCCACCTTGGTGATGCCTTTTGGGATTTATCCCTTCATGGACCCATATAGTCCACCATGCCCAGATACGCTAAATAGAGAAGGTGGCAGAGGGAGATTGAGGGCTCATGTGAGAACGACATCCGAGGAGGCATAGGGGCGGAGCTTTGTGAGAGAGAGATGAAGGAAAATGAGATGAAGTGGTTATATACATAAAAAATTTGATGCGCCAAGGGTAGGCCTTGGGCATAGTTTCACTGGACCGAAAGACTTAAGTAAGATCTTAAAAGGTTTACCTCTAAAAGTTGCATGACTATTAGTGGCGAGCACTTAGGCTTTACGCCTCTGAAATTTTATTTACAGAGGTGAGGTTTTGTCTTTGGTATCACTAGTACAGAAATTTTTTTCAGTGACGGGCATTCGAGATTTTCCGAGGCCGTGACGGGCACATTCCAAATGCCCGCCATGGTTAATCATTGAAAAAACGCATGAGCCCACCGGCGAGCCCATGTCGAAGCCCGTCGGTGAGCGCACTCCAAACCCTAGATCCGCCACCGAGGGTCTGCCCCGCTTGGATCCACCGCCAGGGCCTGGATCTGCCGTCGCTGAGCTAGGGGAGCTTGGATCCGCCACCGGGGTCGAGCTGATCTGCAAGGACAAGTTGATCCACTACCGCCATCGCCGAGCTGCAGGAGCCTAGATGCGCCGCTGCCGCTGAGCTGGGGGCGCCCAGATCCGCCACTGTGGTCGAGCTGATCTGCAAGGACGAGGGAGATGAAGAACGGATCCTCCATGGCCTGAGAGAGGAGAGTCAGGACGAGGGGCATACATACCAGTCGAGGGTCCTAACCGTCAGCCGTCAGGGGCAGCGTGCCCGCCTAGATCTCTGGCCGCCGTTGCCCCTCGCTCCTAGCACCCTGCGCGCCATGGGGGGACTGGGGAAGGGAGGCGTCACGCACTGGGGATGGAGATGGCGGCAGCGGACACGGGAGGTGGAGGGAGAGCATCACACAGTGGGGGAAGGGAGAGCGCTGGAGAGTGGCTCGCGTGGTAGGAAAGCGCCGGAGTCCGATCTTTGGGGAGGAGAGCGGCGCTTGGCTCGGGCCGGAGGGAGGGAGATTGGATTTTCGTGAATCAAACCCTAGCACCGTATGTATACACCGAAGTTTCGAATCGGCCCGAGATGGACCGTCTACTAGGAACCGATTTTTGGTGATGGGCCTTTAAAGGTGCCCACCATGGAAAATTGATTTTCCATGGCGAGCACGTTAGAATGCCCGCCACGGAAAATAGATTGTTAACCGTGGTAGGCTGGCTTCATCAAATAACCTTGGCGGAAAAAACTTGTGCCCGCCATGGATGGATTGGGGGGGGGTGTCGGGTAAAAAGAATTTTGTAGTAGTGTATTTCATTAGGTATTAATAAGGCACGTGAAAACACAAAAAAAACTATGATATGCTTTTCTGTACATATTAAGTCATACATACACTACATAAGATTTTTTTATGCTAGATTTTTGTCTAATCACATATCTTTCCTCATATATCATCCACCTATCACATCTCTTTCTATTTGGATCTCGTGTAGACATAGTTTCCTCTTTATGAAACCATTTTCTTCCTCTGTTAATTTCAATGTCACTTCAACATTTGATTAGTTGGTGCCCTAATTAATGGTCATAGAAACCATCCTAGTCTCTATGTATGGACATCCTATTAGAAGCGAAACTTTTTATGTTGACAGTAAAATGGATGTGGCGTTGCTCCTAAATATATATAATTAAGTGTAATTGAAATTTAAGAATAAAATCCAACATCTAATTCAATCCAAAACCAAATGAATGTCCAACATGAGATAAATCTGACCTAATTGCTTTTATGTTCTCCCAGATATATATTACCCCAAATCATGTAGTTTAACACAATATGAACAATATATTAGTGAACCTTAAAACATAAATCTTTAGTTGTTAACCTATTCAAGTTTTTTTTTTTTAAATAAATGTATGGTTATTGATAGAAATGTTTCATCTAGGACAAAACTAATATGACAAGTAAGAAATAGAGAGTGTACACAACATGAACTCAACTTAATGCACTAAGCATAGATCTTACTCATTAATTTCTTCTAAAGCAGGCAAGATTGATCATGATAACATACTTGACCAAAATAATTCAGTTCATAGTTGCTCTCATCTAACCCTACTGACAAAGTATTCACTAGAATCCAATTGTCACCTTCACTGGCCCCATGTAATTCACTCCAATGTGTATATGCCATTTCCATCTGATTGCATTGAGCCACGCCATGCCATCCTTATACGGATGATTGACAACATTGTGCAAAAACATTGTAATGGCATCTCATTCACGGTAATTTTACAAGACACACCCCAAAAATTAACCGTGGCGGGCGTCCTATTTGCCCGCCACGGTTAATGATTCGATGCTGGTGGGAGTTTTTAAAACTTTTGCCTGCCTCCGTTAATGTGTGATTAACCGTGACCTTACATTGGTGGCGGGCGCCTTTGCCCGCCTCCATAAATCTCAGACGCCCGCCACCAAAATGAATCATGTAGTAGGGATTAGTGACTTATTTCTTGACGCTGTGATATAGTGACCGTTTATGTTTTCAAAAAAAAATCTGCGGTGTTGTCTGTTTTTAAATCAAAACGATATTGCATTTGATATGTTGCTTACCACTTTGGATCTATTAAGTGGGTTTTCCATATTATGTTACTGTTATTTTCTTTGCAGACTGTTGTGTTTGGGGTTCAATCGTGTCCGGCTGACATATAAAATAGCATGGAAAATATCAACCATTCTGGAGGGGCACCAAGAGCCATGTCATTGGATTCATTAAAAGAAATTACAAAGGATTACTCAATTGAACTTGGTAGTGGGACGTTTGGAAACGTTTATAAGGTATGCCTTTTTTTCTCTTTTATATATCATGAATCATAGTAGTGTCTTCCTACAACATATTGATTGTTAAGGAAAATATGAACCCTACTTACTACTAGCAGAACAGCTTGCACACACATGCGCGCGCACAAAATATGCATATGCACCAAATCGTTGTACATCGTCCAACAAATTGTATTTTATACATTTCATTATGTAGTGTTAGTTTTGTGGATAAAAGTAAGTGATGGATCATCAAATTAGGGTTTTAGTTAGTATGGATGAATTTGATGAACAGATTATATACAAACCATAAAATTCAAGTTCAACCATATGTGAAAAATGTGTGTTTTTTTTTTTTTTTTTTTTACTTTTCGGCTTAACATAGTAGAAATTGTTCTACTAAGGGTGAACACGTGTATTTTGACTTGTTTGCATTATTGTCAATCATTAATATTGGATTCTTTGTGTAGTTTGCAAAAAAAAGGTGCATATTAGAAAAGGTAGCTTCTGAGAGGACTTAAAATGAACACAATATAAGCTACTTTTTGAGGAAGCTTATTCATGAATAATTGAATATATTTGATCAACGAATAATTTAAAGGCAAGCATCATGTACAATTATAACACTGTTTAAGTATACCACAAAAAAATATAGCAGACAAACAATGTTCTACCCTTTCAAGTACATATATATGTCATCATTGCTAGTTAACGGAAGATATTATATACAAAGATTTAGAGTGATAACAGTATACCACAAAACAAAGTAATTAAACCCAAACATAAATAGGCACTTCCTTCGTTTCAAATTGTAAGTCGCTTTGTAATATAAAGGATGAACCAAAAAAGTCAAAGCAACTAACAATTTGGAATGGAGGGAGTACTTGCGTAATAGTAAGCACATAATAGTTTGTAATATAAAGGGATGTGAACTGGCACATAATTACTTAAATGACCAACTGTTGGTCAATGTGGGACTTATTATTGTTCACTAAGCACTACAAATAATAATATTTCTTTTCAAAGCAGAGAACTGCCTTTGTATATTAATCTACTACACCTATATGGATAACCCCCACTAGGGGAATTCTCTGGACATGCAGCCATGACACATCAGCATCCCCCCACGGCGCCAGCCTCTTCACCTACCTCTCGACGCATGCCGTACTAAATGCAGACCCATGGTGCTCCACCGATACTGCCTCCTGCCCTCCCCCACTAGCTATCACGCATGCATCATGAATTAGCCACTATTCCCTCCATTCCGATTTATCTGGAGCGGTGAGCCTAATCCCAAAGACCAAGAAACATATTAACTTCATGCATGTTGAGTGACTACAGCCGTGCATGCAGCCCTGCCGCTAATTATATCTCATCGCTGATAGGTGGTTGCATGTAACGCTTCATTGCTGGCCAATGCATGACACTTGGTTTATCACCAAATAGGCAAATAATTAATTTACTCTCCATATCCTCACAGCGCCAGATAAATCGGCCGAACTCAAAGACGAGTGTGCGCCACTTAAAACAGAAGGGAGGGAGTGCAGGCGCCTAACAAAAAAAAAAACGGACATCACCTTTCTCTTCTTCTCCCACCAGCGAAGTTTGGAAGCCTACCAGATATTATTCTTGCCAAGAATAGGAGAGGTTGCGTCTCTTCGTTTAACTTAGGAAGATTCATATATATATACATATATATATATGTATATATATATATACATATATATATATGTATATATGTATATACATATATATATATATATATATGTATATACATATATATATATGTATATATATATATATGTATATATATGTATATGTGTATATATATGTATATATATATATATATGTATATATATATATAGAGAGAGAAATCATGTGCACACCAGACTTATATAATAAACCATGCACACTTCTAATCTGGGCCACAGGATGCTGATCCAAGAGTTAGGTAATTTTACACTTAAAACCTGCTCTAATCACAATTTTGCAAATCCCCCCTCCCGCCTCCCCAGTGGTTATCACCTCGTGCCCCTTGGATCTACGCAGGGGTCGGGTGCAATGCGTGGTCAAGTCTTCAAAATTCATAGGCAGCTAAACTCCTTTAATAGTATGTGATATTCTTTTTGCGATTTTAAAGTTGCTCGGGGCTAAATCCTCCTTTGGAGCTTCACCTTGCAACAATGCTGAAGTCTAAATTCCGCTTTGGACTGTGGGATATCATTTCACGTTTCCTAAGTTTTTCCTATGAAAATGAACTGATTCGAGTGAAATTCCTTCACAATTCCTGCATCCCAAAGGGGGCTAAAAAGTGCCTTATTTGGTTATTCCTGTGCCAGTGGATATTTTTGTGGAAGACACATGAACAGTTCATGTCCTTTTAGATCCATGGCTTATTTTTTTGATTTCCATTCAAAACATAGTCATCGTAGATGTAAAGCCCTTGCGAACTTCTAAGGTTTAAGATGCCAAGATCTCCAGGGGACCGTTTTACAAACTTCTAAGGTTTTTAAGATGCCAATCCATGGCATACAAACTTTAACCCATTTTACTTTGCAGTTTAATCCTGCAATTGTATTGGTCACTGTCAAGAGGAACTTCTTGTCAATCTCTTCGAGAACACTTGCTGGTGTTCTCATTGTAGTAGGATTATAAACTGGCTGCGATGAAAGGGCTGAGGAGAGTAGTGTTTTACAGTCGTCTAGGGAGATAAGTTGTCCTCCCAATTTGTGATTTTGATGCTTGATTTATCTACAAGTGGCTGGAAATCGACTCTCCGAATACTAGAAACGGAAAGAAGTAGTCCCAAATATTTGAAGGGGAAATTGGAGTGTTGCTAGAAACTCAACAAGGACAGTCGTGAGATCAATTCCTTTGACATCGAACGGGAGCAACTGTACTTTTTTGTGTAGGTGGGTGGTTAAGTACTTAAGTATGTTACATCGTTGCTATTTGGTGTTTCATGGTTTTAGATTCCTGTCATCCCCACCTCCAAACGGGGGTCATATGTGGACAGCAAAATGTGCGAAAGCGTATAATGGACTCCAACTAGCCAGGCTGGTTTCCAAAACAGACCAGGTCGGTTTCCTTGTCCGTGACCCGATTGATTCCAACTCAATGAAAAGTCACCTTTCGTCTTGCTAAACTTGTGGATTCTATCTTCAACTTGTTTTCTACTAGCATAAGACTACTCCCTCGATACATAATGGAGGAATACAACCGATTAGTATTCCAACTTCCAATCGTGAAAAAATATATATACTACCATATTTATCTAATTGTCATACCTTTTCCCACTCTTGCTATTCGGCGCCTCTCATACAAGATTCACAGTGTTCTAGGTGGCTTTGCCAACCCTTGAGAAATATCGTAGTGCCCCACCCTAATGGGTCTTTTTGGGAGGTTTTCAAGAGCTTATTAGGTAAAGAATAGGTGATGGAGGATTAGGCGACAGGATAGCTAAACAGTCTTGCTGTTTTAGGGCGTTCTCGCTGTGTACTTGGCTGTATAGCCTTTGGTGTCCTATCCCATGCTAGTAGTGTGACCCGAATCGACATCAACAACAAGTACATAGGCAATGTCTAGTAGATAGAAGTGGATGGTGGGAACATGACGATGCATGCCAGATTGATCCCAGCGGTGGTATGCCCACCTGGATCCGAGTTGTTGCGTGCTAGATCCTGTCTGCCCGCAACTAACCCGTTTATCCTTGCTGTAGTGGATGGCCCTAGCCCGGCCCTGGCGTTGGATATGAGAGAAATGTGCATTAGAGAGAGAGAGAGAGAGAGAGAGAGAGAGAGATCAACAGAGAAAGAACGGACCCTGAGAGCATCTCCAAGTGATTAACAAAAAAAAATACTAGCAACTTTTAATGATTTAGCTACTCTATAAAATAGCTTTGACAAAAAATACTGAAGTACTCCAACTAACTCTCTAACACCAAGAGGTTGAAAGGCTAGTGCGACATCCTATCCAAAAAGTAGTGCATTAAGTTTGGCATAAATCGCGTTGGCTGACGGGCCTTGGTCTTACTTTCTAAGACATGCTACATGAGCATCCTCTCTAAATAAGGCTGGTCTTTTTGTCTGGTTTGCCTCTAAAAATGTTCTATTTTCAAACTTGTACATAAGTATTAAGTAACCATCTCTAAAAATGCTATTTTTAGGGGAAGTTGCTTATGTGGGCCACATTTGAAAGTCATTTGTTGAGTACAGATGCTATTTTTTATAGACAAACGACGTCTGAAAGTCATGAGCGATTCCGGATTCTTTTGAATGGACATTTCGGGGACTTGACTGGGCTGGAGAACAAGGTGTAGGTTCCGGCGTGCCTCCCTTTTAGTCACAATTGTTTATTTGTAATCACAGTCGTGTGCGAGTCGTTTTCGGGTGGGCTTCGTTAACCGCGGGCTGCCGTCCCCCTCGTTTCCTGTATTCAAAAAGTTCTTTCTGCTTAATGAAAAATTCGCTTAGGCGTGATCTCAAAAAAACATCTGAAAGTCAAAAAAACATCTCAAAAAATTCGCTTAGTGCCATCGGGCATTTACACAGAGTGTCTTAGCCCGGTCCTCTAAAAATAAAAATGGGAGTCGAGACATTGATTCTAGATATAGTAGTGCAATTCAAATCTGGTCACAAACTAAGATTTTGCAGATTATTGACATGCAGTTTTCCGTTACTACCAGCCCCCTGCATTTCTCTTTTGTTAATAATATTATATATGTTAGGCATAATAGTTTCCTAATCATGTTCCTATTGTACTCCTGTTAGAGTCCTATTAGGAGTCCTAGTGTAGTTAGGACACAAAGAGTTTAGGAGGATCTGGAGATGTGCACAGGCCTAGCTAAACCGTGTCAAAATCGGTGTCCTTCCCAGTTGCGTGTTGGTTTGCATGTTTCATGGTGAATCCTAGTAGGATTGCCATGGGAACTTCATAGCAACGGGGGGAGGAGCTCATGGCCCCAGGCCTATATAATGTAAGCAAAAGGCTTCAATAAAAATGTGTGCGGGTGTTGGGGCAAAACATATCTCGTGCTTTTGTTATTTTCTCGTTCCCGGTTCACGTGGTGAGCATGGTCACCGTTCGTAGCATCGAAGAAGTCGATTGGTTCAACTCGCCGGGGTTTGGGCAGGTGGGAACTACACGTTCAAGTCGATCGGTTTCAACACGTGGTATCAGCTCTGGTCCAGTGAAGATCAAGGCGGCAATGCCAGCTAGAAGGTGAAGAGAGGAGAACGAAGACATGGGCGGAGATGATGCAACCACCAGCAACACGAAGTGCGTCAAGGAGAGCAATCTCATGTGGCCAATGCTTACTCGGACAAATTATGTGGAGTGGGCGATGTTGATGCAAATCAAGGCAATTGATCCCAGTACCAATGTCAAACGATCTGAAGATCGTCAGGCCATGGGAGAGCTGATGCGGTCAGCGCCAAGCGCGATGTCGTCCACTCTCGGCGTGAAGAAGTCCGTGAAAGAGGCGTGGGAGACAGTCATGACAGTGAGGATTGGACTAGATCGCGTGAAAGAAGTCGGTGCTTAGAAACTCCTACAAGAATTCGAGAATATCGGCTTCAAGGAAGGAGAAGGGGTAGAAGATTTCAGATGAGGATCACCAATCTTGTCACCACCCTGAAGTCACTAGGTGAGACTATCGAGGAACCTCGGATTGTCAAGAAGTTTCTATGTGTTTTGCCATTTCAATCAGGTTGTTGTATCCCATTGAGATGTTTTGTGATCTCAAAACACTCAAAGTCAAAGACCTAGTGGGATGGCTTCAGGTTGCAGAAGAAAGAGTTGATGTCAAGGTTGAGCAGATTACTGACAAGGAAGGATGTCTATTACTAGCAGATGAAGATTGGCTTGAGAAGCATAAGAACCATTTCCAATCTAATCACAGCCGGGAAGGAGGCAACAACAATCAAGGCAAAGGCAAAGCACCTCATCGGCGATGGTCGTGGCTCAAGCAACTCTTGTGGTGTGAAGCTGACTTCAGAGGGCACACCGTGACATAAAGGAAGATGAAAGAACTATGGGATCTATGGCCACTAGACACAAGACTGCAATCGACCGAAGAAGCAGAGAAAGGAAGAGAAGCACGAAGAAGCCAATATCGCGGTTGGTGCAGGAGATCATCCGGCCCTGTTGATGGCCATCGAGGGCACTGTTGCTCGTTTGACAAATCAGGTGGTGCATTTGATAGAGAAGGTTGTGCCAATTGACTCTCCAGATGTGATTTAGGTGTTAGATATGTGAGCCAGTAATCATATGACCGGTTGTTGATCAACACTTTCTCATGTCGACAAGGAGGTCCGAGGTATATTCCGATTTGCTGATGGATCCACTGTCAACATACAAGGCGGCGGTTCAATGGTGATTCAAGGACGACAGAAGGAGCACAAGGTATTGACTGATATTTACTTTATTCCTAAGCTCAAAAGTAATATAATCAGTCTAGGCCAACTTGAAGAGAAAGGCTGGGAAGTTTCTTTGAAACAAGGCTTAGGGTGTTCAATCATTAAGATACGTTGTTGATCTCGGATCCAAGAACATCGAATCATCTTTATACCATCAAGCTAAGTTCAATATCTCTAGTTTGCTTGTTATGAAAGATTGATGATGATGCTTGGAAGTGGCATGCACGTTTTGGTCACCTAAACTGGATCCAGGTAGAAAAAACATGGTGTCAGGGATGCCTGTTGTTGACAGGGTTGAGCAAGTTTGTAATGGTTGTATCATTGGCAAACAACACAGGACCCCGTTTCCAGGTATCAGTTCATATCGTGTTGGGGAGGGCGACCTTCGCCAGCCCCGGCAGCTCCGCAGGCCCTCGACTTGACGGGCCAAGCAACCCAAAACTTGCAAACTAACCTGATGTCTCAGCAGGAGCCGAAGGACCCTTCGCAGGGTCGTAGGGCAGGCGCGGTTTCGC
Organism: Hyparrhenia diplandra; assembly: GCA_015847255.1. Lineage (NCBI taxonomy): Eukaryota > Viridiplantae > Streptophyta > Magnoliopsida > Poales > Poaceae > Hyparrhenia > Hyparrhenia diplandra. The sequence continues at coordinate 28,278 of JADLZK010009035.1, read as the reverse complement.
CGGAGCGCCCCCGAGCGTCGCCAACCAAAGTCCCCCTTCAACAAGTCATGCACGCAGGTGATCATCGACGGCGGAGGAGGCCTCGGGTCCGGACATCGGAGGGGATGGCGTCCTGACCAAGGGAGAGGCGCCTGGCAAAGCAGAGACACCCTGGCTACAAGGCAAGATGGTGACTTCCGCAGGAAGCGTCGGTGCGAAGCCCCGGTCTGAGCAGAGGAGGCACCGCGCGAAGGGCCCCGGCAAGGACCAAAAGCGGAGGCCGCGTCGGAACCGCGCTAAACCCTAAGGGCTTTAGGTCGTCGCCTTAGTTTACTAAAATGCCCCTGCGTGGGCGGAATACCAGATTGCCCCTTGCGCGGGCCCACCTGTCAAGGTATAGGGACACCTACCTACCATGTATCGAGTTGTAAAATGTTCTACCAACTCCCTAACTCCCTATAAATGCCCGAGTATGGGCTATAGGGAAAAGGGGAGAGAGTTGGTGGCCGAATTTATGGCCATTTAATCAAATCTATTACTCTTTTCCCCAACTGCGTTTACGTGTTGTTTCCATCCCTGCCCCCGCATATCTCCCCCCGGCAACTCTAGCGGAGGAGAGGCGGACGGGGGCCGATTCCCAGCCACCTTCGCAGTAGAACACCCTGTGGGAAACCCTCGCCCCTCCTCCCTCCGCCTCCGGACGGCGAAGGCCAGAGGGGCAGGTGTGAGCCCCACAGTTGGCGCCGACCGTGGGGACCGACTACAAAAAGCCATGCCAGTAAACACGCGCCGCACAACTGCGTCCCCTGTCATCCAAGAGCTGCCTCCGCAGCAAGATCCGCCCCCGGTGGGGGCCGGGGACCCCCCGCGAGTCGAAGTCCAAGACCAAGCCAACAACGCCGTCTCCGAAGCCACGAGGGTCGCGCCTCTTGGAGTAGGGGTTCCGCGAACTGATGGCTCGGAGGTCACCAGGGACGCGGGGCAGACCTCCGCCTCCGCTGAGGCCAGCCTGAGGCGCGGCTCCGTGGTCCTCCAACCGCTGATACAACATCCACAGCTGCCCGCTCCGCAGGGAGGGCCCCTTCGATGCGGCGATAGGGAATTTCACCGAGGATGAAGAAGACGAAGCCGCCCAGGGGGCTGAGGCCCTGGGAGCGTTGGAAGCGCAGATCCGAGAAAAGCGGAGACGCCTCCAAAGCCTTGATCGGAGGCAGCGCCTGAGGGCCATCCACGAGAACACCGCGGCTACACGGGTAGAGCTCGCCTGGCTCGAGCGCCGATTACCGTGAACGCCGAGATACAAGGGACCCCGGAGGGCCCGTTGCCGGAGATCCCGCAACCCGTCCATTCCACTCAACGCCAGCCGCCCCCACCTCCGCCGGCCCATGCCACACTACCTTCGAACCCTGCTCCGCCACGGGACCAGGCCCCTCCGCAACAATTCGACAACCTTCGCGCCGCCCAGCTCTACCCTACCCTCCCGATCGCGGAGAGTAACCCGCTACACGCCAAGCAAAATCTGCCAAAACAGCCGCACTACGACCCCAGATCACCCTTGTCCTACTCCCTACAACTTGCGGAGTGGCCCACTTCTTTCAGCCAGCAACACTTGCCCAGATACACCGGAATTACCGACCCAAAGCAGTTCATCATGACCTACGAAGCCGCAGTTGCTGCCGCGGGGGACGACGAAACCACCATGGCAAAATCTTTCGTCATCACTGCGAGGGGCATCGCACAGTCCTGGTACTGCACACTCCCGCCAGGCAGCATACGGGCCTGGGCCGACCTTCGAGCGGCACTCTTAGCGAACTTCAGAGGAGCGGAAAGTGACATACTGAACAGCACGGAGCTGTTGAATGTCATCCAGCGCTAGAACGAGCCCCTACAAGAATGGTGGCGAAGGTTCCTACATGTCAAGGCCAGAACCGAAGGGGTCTCCGACCAGGCCGTCAACATGGCCGCTATCGCGTGCCTTCGGCCCGGCCCGTGCCATTCGAAGATCGAAAGGAGGCAGCCCAAGACCTTCGAAGAGCTGTGCGAAATTGTGGAGAAATACAGTAGAGCTGACACCAGCCACAAAGCGAAGATCGACGCCTTCAGGCCTATGCCCCATTACCAGCAACCTCCGCCTTTACCGCGTGGGGACCCATACCCTCGCCCAGAGACGCAGCGCCATCCAGACCCAGTTCGGGTTGGAGCCATTGTACCGGCACCTCCGCCCGGGCAAAGGCGCGTCGAGCAAAGCTCGTCCAAGCAAAACCAGCCAAGAGAACCTAGACCCAGCTCCTATGATAGCCGTCCAAGGGCCTCGCAAAGACCATTGTTTTGTCTGTACTGCGGAGAAGCGAAGGGCCATACCACCAAGCACTGTACTTATTTTCTTAAGAGCAAAGAGGCCATGGAAAAGGAGTTGGCCTCGCAAAGCCAACAACGGCAAGTGAATCACACCAAAAAACCTCTCCCCCCTCCGCAAACTAACCATTACAGTTACACCCCCATCGATTACGGAGCCCCGTCCATCCCGGGTTTCCACTACCCAGCTTTCCAGCAAAACCCATACCAGAACCACCACCCCCAGCCGCCCTACCAACCCCGTTACACCGTCTCCCATCCTCCGGCCTCCTCCAGACACAATACCAAATCCCGAGCCTACCTCCGCTTCCGACTTTGCCCCCCCACCACCACCACCACCACCACCACCCCCCCCGTAAAGCAAGAAACCAATACGAGTGGTTCATAACCCCACCTCCTCCTATGGAATCATCCTCGCTATCACCGAGGATCCAACAAAGATCACGGGAACAAGCGCCCGAGAGAAAAGAGCATTACCGAAGAGTGCATCACGTGGCAGCGGAGGGTCCACACAAAAAACAAGCCATTGGTCTCATGTCCCAATCGCTTTCGATGCCGAGACATGAGGCTCAAGGATTACCCACACACAGACGCCATGGTCATAGGGGCTAATGTCGGAGGTTGGATAGTGACAAGGGTGCTAGTGGACACGGGCAGCTCCGCAGATATTCTTTTCGCCTCCACCTTCGACAAAATGGGACTTGACAGAGCCTGCTTCAGCCCTCCGGAAACCCGTTATTTGGCTTCGGAGGTCAGCAAGTGAGTACACTGGGGAAAATCACCCTACTTGTTTCCTTCGGAAAGGAGCCCCACCATCGCATAGAGAACATCACCTTTGACGTCGTGGACATCTACTACAACTACAATGCCATCTTCGGTCGGGGTATCACAAACGCCTTCGATGCCGTGCTCCACCCGGGCTATCTCTGCATGAAAATGCCGTCAGTAAACGGTGTCATAGCCGTCTTCGGAGACCAGGACATGGCAAGAGCAGCGGAGGGGGTAGCGCCAGGCCAGTGAAATGTCCACGCCCTCGAAGAAGAAAAAGAAAGGGAAAAAGATAAGCCTGAGCCTGAGGACGTTCCGAAGCAGCCTCCGCGAGCCCAGCCCATGGAGCAGACCAAGAAAATGAAGCTTTTTGCTCACGACCCTACGAAAGAAGTCACCATTTTGACACTCTTAGAGCCGGAAGCCGAAGAGCAGCTTGTTCAATTCCTTCGACAGAATGCCGACGTTTTTGCATGGTCAGCAGATCAGGATCTCCAAGGAGTAGATCGAAGCCTCATTGAGCACCATCTGCATGTGAAGCTCGAGGCGCACCCGGTCAAGCAAAAGCTCCGCCAAATGTCGGACGAAAGGAAGGACGCAGCGCAGGCTGAGGTTAACCGCCTTCTGGATGCGAAGGTCATCAGGCCAGTCAAGTACCCTACCTGGCTGTCCAATGTGGTCTTGGTCAAGAAAGAAAGCCTCACTAAGGAAAAGTCGGAGGCCACTAGATGGAGAATGTGTGTAGACTTCACTAGTCTCAACAAAGCTTGCCCGAAGGACGACTTTCCTCTGCCTCGCATTAGCACCCTCGTCGACGTCGCCGCCGGGTGCGAGATGCTGTCACTCCTAGACTGTTTCTCAGGGTATCACCAGATCTGGATGAACACAGATGATGAGGAAAAGACGAGCTTTATCACTCCCTTCGACACATATTGTTTCCGAAGAATGGCGGAAGGCCTCTGCAACGCAGGGTCCACCTTCGCAAGGATGACTGTGGAGGTCTTTAAGGATGACAAAACAGTCTCAGCCTACGTCGATGATATAGTGGTGCAAAGCAAGCTTAAGCGGGACCACATAGCTGACCTCAACAGAGCCTTCGCAAAACTCCGCGGAGCCAGGCTCAAGCTCAACCCCGCGAAGTGTGTTTTCGGAGTCAGCAAGGGTAAGCTCCTGGGCTGCCTCGTCTCCACAAGAGGGATCGAAGCCAACCCCGCCAAGATCCAGGCAATCACCGACATGGAACCCCCAACGAACAGAAAGTCAGCGCAGTGCCTCGCCGGCCGCCTCACCGCACTAAGCAGATTCATCTCTAGGTCCGCAGAACGCGGACTACCGTTCTTCCAAATCCTCAGGAACGCGGAGCCATTTAGCTGGGGGCCTCCGCAGCAAAAGGCCTTCGAAGACCTCAAGTGTTACCTCTCTAGCCTCACCACCCTCGCTACACGAAACCGAGCGGGCCATTTGTTGTTGTATGTAGCGAAGATTTCCTCACGCGGTCGTACTACAAAAAGGAAGCCGAAGGTGGCCACCAGAGAAAGCAGTTGCCCATCTATTATGTCTCAGAAACCCTCGAAGGACCGAAGCAGCATTACACAGAGCTCGAAAAGGTAGCCTACGCAGTCGTCATGGCCGCCAGAAAACTCAAGCACTACTTCCAGTCACACGAAATAACGGTACCTTCGAGTTTTCCTCTCGACAACATCTTCAGAAATCCCGAGTCAGTGGGCAGAATAGCGAAGTGGGCCACGGAGATCGGTGATCACGCAATCAATTTCGTCGGCAGAACAGCCATAAAGTCCTAGGCCCTCGCAGATTTCGTGGCGGATTGGACCCCGGACATATACAACCAAGCAGCGAAGCTCGATCCGATATGGACAGCATACACCGATGGAGCCTGGGGAGCCCACGGGGCGGGCGTAGCGGCCATCTTAATCTCACCATCCGGTGTCAAGCTAAGATATGCAGCAAGGCTAGAATTCCCTTGTACAAATAATGTCGCAGAGTACGAAGCAGTCTTGCTAGCGCTCAACAAGCTCAGAGCGGTGTCCGCGCGAAGGGCCATCATCAGAACAGATTCGGAGGTCGTGTCGGGCCAAGTGGAGAAGGATACCAGGGCGCGTCAGTCGGAGCTCCGGAAATACCTCATCCGCATCAGAAAAACAGAGGCCTTCTTTCTAGGCATCACCACTAAAACAATCCCGGGGCGAGACAACGGTGAAGCCGACGAGTTAGCAAAAGCCGCGTCAAGATTAGAACCATTACCTCCGGACGTGTTCTATGAAATCCTCAGAACCTCCTCCGTTAACACCCAACCTCCGCAACCGAGGCTAGTCAACGCCATACGTAGCGAAGACTGGAGGGCTCCGATAATAGCCTTCATCAAGGGGTACTTCGAACCCCAATCCAAAGAAGAGGAAAAAAGGATCGCACAGAAGGTGCGAGGATACCGCATGATAGGGGAAAACCTCTACAAAGCTTCGGTGACGGCGCCACTGCTAAAATGCATATCCTTCAGCGAAGGCCGCGACATCCTAGCAGAAGTGCACGGCGGGATCTGCGAAGCGCATAGCGGCCCAAGGGCCCTGGTCGGGAAAGTTTTCAGACTTTGGATTCTATGGCCCACCACTGTCAACGACGCGACTGAACTGATCAAACGCTGCGAAGCATGCCAGATGACGGCTCACCACTCAAACAGGCCAGGGGCTCCGACAACCCTCATCTGCCCGACATGGCCCCTGCAGCGGTGGGGTATCGACCTCGTGGGGCCAATGCCAACAGCTCCGGGGAACCTTCGCTATGCAGTAGTAGCCATCGAGTATTTCACCAAGTGGATCGAGGCTCGCCCATTAGCCACCATAACCTCGCACTCCGTGCAAAAGTTCTTCTGGCAACAAATCGTCTGCCGTTTCGGAACACCAAGGGAGATCACAGTTGACAATGGTACTCAGTTCGACTGCGAAGCCTTCAAGCAGTTCTGCCATCAAATTGGAACCAAGATACACTTTGCGTCAGTGCGACACCCACAATCTAACGGCTTAGTCGAAAGAGCCAACGCTACCATTTGGAGGGAATCAGTGCGAAGGTTTACTCAAGGCCCAGAGGCACCTGGGCCGAAGAGCTCACCCCGGTAGTGTGGTCGCACAACACCACCGAATGCAGGGCTACGAAGTTCACACCGTTCAAGTTGCTGTTCGGAGAAGAGGCGGTGCTCCCGGAGGAGCTACTCCACGGCTCCCCAAGAACAACCCTCGAGACCCCCTCCGAACACGAAGGCCTATCAAAGGACCTCGTGGAGGAGACAAGGAACCAAGCTGTGCTCAACCTCCGCTCCTACCAACAAGAAACAACAAGATGGCGCGACAAGAAGGTGAACCCGCGAAGCCTCTCCGTAGGGGACTTCGCACTCATCAGGAAGCAGAACGTGAAGATGGCGGGCAAGTTCGTGCCAAAGTGGTCCGGCCCATACCTCATCACCAAGACAACAAGACCAGGCGCTTACCATTTGTGAGACCTCGAAGGCCATGACCTCCCACACACCTGGAACGTCGATGACCTCCGAAAGTACTACCCTTAGCGAAGCTTGGCACAAGCGTTCGCAGAGATTGTAAGATAGTTGTAATTTCCCAGTCCGTTTTCTTTTTTTTCCTTATGTTTTTTTCTTTCGAAGCAAGTCAGTATGTAAAACTCAAGGGGCTGCACTCTTTTTCCTTGCAAAGGGGCGCAAGGTTTTTTAACGAGGCAGCACCCCATAATCAATAGATGCAGGACTTTTCCCCCATCGAAGGTCGCATGAATCAAGGAAACATGCCGAAAGGGACTGGCCGGTAACGTCCCGCCCTCATCAGCACAACCGCCGGAACAAGGATTGGCCCCGCTCGGGGCAAAGCAAAAGCGTCGCCCGGCTCGGCCAAACCTCCGCAAGAAAAAGTTGGATTTTTTCTAGCACAAGCAAAAGCCGGGCACCTTGGCACCTTCGCCAGGGGCTCGCCGAATCTCACCCCGCGCCTACTCCGAGTATGAGTCGCGCGGAGGCCAAGCAAAAGCCGGGCACCCTGGCACCTTTGCCAGGGGCTCGCCGAATCTCGCCCCGCGCCCACTCCGAGTATGAGTCGCGCGGAGGCAAAACAAAAGTCGGGCAACCTGGCACCTTCGCCAGGGGCTCGCCGAATCTCACCCCGCGCCCACTCCGAGTATGAGTCGCGCGGAGGCCAAACAAAAGCCGGACACCCTGGCACCTTCGCCAGGGGCCCGCCGAAGGGGCACCCAATGATAACCTCGGAAGATAAATTAACACACAGGCAAGCACAATTTACTTCCCCAAACCATCAAGTCATAACACAACCCGCTCCACATTTACATTAGATTCCCCATCCATTAATGCATTAAAGACATCCCCCCCGAACCTGTTCACCGCTATATAACCAACCCCAACTCCCTCCAAACCCAGTCAGCCCAGCCAGCACACAAACACTAGAACAGACAGAGAGTAGCAGCACCATGATCCCAAAACCCCCGAAACAAAGAGCCTTTAGAGCCTTCGCAAGAATCCCACCAAAGACATCCAATACCGCCTTCGCGGCACTGCTATGGAAAATGTAACCTCCGCGCCGCTAGTCGCGGCACCGAACTCCCGCTAGACGGCCTACTCAAGCGACTTCGAATCCAACGACAAAATAGGGCCCGAGGCACTCCACCTCCAAAGACAAAGCTCAAACGCGGACGAATCGGGGAAAGTCGTGCCTCCGCCAAGAGATGCGGGAGAGCCCTCGCAAGGGTAGAAGCCTACAATGCGGAGCTCAGCACTTGACTCCAGCACTCCGCAGAGCAAGATTCCTCGGAGGGAACACCGCAATGGAGAATGTAACATCCTCCAAAGACGGCAAACCACCAAAGGAATCAAAGTTGCGAGGGCAAGTCAGTAGGAGCACCGAAAGTCAAGAAGGCCAGGCGCGACGCAGAGCTGGAGGACATCAACATCAAAACGGCCGGTTTCCATAGGAAGAGCATTCAGCATAACCATCGCTAGCGGCACCTCCGGCAATACGTCAACCAGCTCAAATAAGGGGCGGACCGCCATAGCAGCAAGTTTACCTCCGCGACACAACAACGAAGCTACCCACTAGGACCCTCATATCTAATACCTAGCTTCAAAAAGAAAATCCCAGTGCATATCCTGAATGATCATGAGCTGGCCACTCTTCTATTTAAGCGAATCCAAGTGTTTTGCGAGCCTCGCTAAAAAGAATAGAGGGCATTGCTGAAAATTTTTAAACGAATCCAAGTGTTTTGCGAGCCTCGCTAAAAGAATAGGGGGCCTCGCTGAAAATTTTTAAGCGAATCCAAGTGTTTTTCGCGAGCCTCGCTAAAAAAGAATAAGGGGCATCGTTGAAAATCTTTAAAAACGAATCCAAGTGTTTTTGCGAGCCTCGCTAAAAAGAATAGGGGGCATCGCTGAAAATTTTTAAACGAATCCAAGTGTTTTTCGCGAGCCTCGCTAAAAAGAATAGGGGGCATCGCTGAAAATTTTTAAACGAATCCAAGTGTTTTGCGAGCCTCGCTAAAAAGAATAGGGGGCATCGCTGAAAATTTTTAAGCGAATCCAAGTGTGTTGCGAGCCCTCACTAAAAAGAATAAGGGGCATCGCTGAAAAACTTTTAATTGAATCCACGTGTTTTGCGTGCCTCGCTAAAAGAATAAGGGGGCATCGCTAAAAAAGAAAAACTTTAAAAGCGAATCCACGTGTTTTGCGAGCCTCGCTAAAAGAATAGGGGCATCGCTGAAAATATTTAAGCGAATCCAAGTGTTTTTGAGAGCCTCGCTAAAAAAAGAATGAGGGGGCATCGAGAAACTTTAAGCGAATCCACGTGTTTTGCGAGCCTCGCTAAAAAAAATAATAAGGGGCATCGCTGAGAAAACTTTAAGCGAATCCACGTGTTTTGCGAGCCTCGCTAAAAAGAATAGGGGGCATCGCTGAAAATATATAAGCCTAATCCAAGTGTTTTTTGCGAGCCTCGCTAAAAAGAATAGGGGGCATCGCTGAAAATTTTTAAGCGAATCCACGTGTTTTTGCGAGCCTCGCTAAAAAGAATAGGGGGCATCGCTAAAAATTTTAGCGAATCCATGTTTTGCGAGCCTCGCTAAAAGAATAAGGGGGCATCAAGTTTTGGCGAGTGCTAAAAAAAATAGAGCCATCGCTAAAAGAATAAGGGGTTTTGCATCGCTGAAAAACTTTAAATTTTAAAGCGAATCCACGTGTTTTGCGAGCCTCGCTAAAAAGAATAGGGGGCATCGCTGAAAATTTTTAAAAAGAATAATCCAAAATGTTTTGCGAGCCTCGCTAAAAGAATAGGGGGCATCGCTGAAAATTTTAAACGAATCCAAGTGTTTTGCGAATAGCCTCGCTAAAGAATAATCCAAGGGCATCGCTGAAAATTTTTAAGCGAATCCAAGTGTTTTGCGAGCCTCGCTAAAAAGAATAAGGGGCATCGCTGAAAAACTTTAAGCGAATCCACGTGTTTTGCGAGCCTCGCTAAAAAGAATAAGGGGGCATCGCTGAAAAACTTTAAGCGAATCCACGTGTTTTGCGAGCCTCGCTAAAAAGAATAGGGGGCATCGCTGAAAATATTTAAGCGAATCCAAGTGTTTTGCGAGCCTCGCTAAAAAGAATAAGGGGGCATCGCTGAGAAACTTTAAGCGAATCCACGTGTTTTGCGAGCCTCGCTAAAAAAGAATAAGGGGGCATCCACGTGTTTTAGACCTTTAAAAGAATAGGGGGCATCGCTGAAAATTTTAAGCGAATCCACGTGTTTTGCGAGCCTCGCTAAAAAGAATAGGGGGCATCGCTGAAAATATATAAGCCGAATCAAAAAAGAATAAGTTTTGCGAATCCACGCTAAAAGAATAGGGGCATCGCTGAAAATTTTTAAGCGAATCCACGTGTTTTGCGAGCCTCGCTAAAAAGAATAGGGGGGCATCGCTGAAAACTTTTAAGCGAATCCACGTGTTTTGCGCTAAAATTTTTTTAAAAATTTTAAGCGAATCCAAGTGTTTTGCGAGCCTCGCTAAAAGAATAAGGGGCATCGCTGAAAAAACTTTAAAAGAATCCACGTGTTTTGCGAGCCTCGCTAAAAGAATAGGGGCATCGCTGAAAATATTTAAGCGAATCCAAGTGTTTTGCGAGCCTCGCTAAAAGAAAAGAAGAAATTTTTAAGCGAAGTGTTTTGCGAGCCTCGCTAAAAAGAATAAGGGGCATCGCTGAAAAACTTTAAGCGAATCCACGTGTTTTATGCGAGCCTCACTAAAAGAATAAGGGGGCATCGCTGAAAATATTAAGCGAATCCACGTGTTTTGCGAGCCTCGCTAAAAAGAATAGGGGGCATCGCTGAAAATATTTAAGCGAATCCAAGTGTTTTGCGAGCCTCGCTAAAAAGAATAAGGGGGCATCGCTGAAAAACTTTAAGCGAATCCACGTGTTTTGCGAGCCTCGCTAAAAAGAATAAGGGGCATCGCTGAAAACTTTAAGCGAATCCACGTTTTTTCACCAAAAGAGCCTCGCTAAAAAGAATAGGGGCATCGCTGAAAATATTTAAGCGAATCCAAGTGTTTTGCGAGCCTCGCTAAAAAAGAATAAGGGGCATCGCTGAAAATTTTTTTAAGCGAATCCCTCGCTAAAAAGAATTTTCGCTTGAAAATATTTAAAGCGAATCCAAGTGTTTTGCTAAAAAAAGAATAGGGGCATCGCTAAAATTTTTTTGCGAGCCTCGCTAAAAAGAAAAGGGGGCATGTGTTTTAAGCGAGCCTCGCTAAAAAGAATAATAAGGCATCGCTGAAAAACTTTAAGCGAATCCACGTGTTTTGCGAGCCTCGCTAAAAAGAATAGGGGGCATCGCTGAAAATATTTAAGCGAATCCAAGTGTTTTTTAAGAGCCTCGCTAAAAGAATAAGGGGGCATCGCTGAGAAACTTTAAGCGAATCCACGTGTTTTGTGAGCCTCACTAAAAAGAATAAGGGGGCATCGCTGAGAAACTTTAAGCGAATCCACGTGTTTTGCGAGCCTCGCTAAAAAGAATAGGGGGCATCGCTGAAAATATTTAAGCGAATCCAAGTGTTTTGCGAGCCTCGCTAAAAAGAATAGGGGGCATCGCTGAGAAACTTTAAAAAGCGAATCCACGTGTTTTGAGCCTCGCTAAAAGAATAGGGGCATCGCTGAAAATATTTAAGCGAATCCAAGTGTTTTGCGAGCCTCGCTAAAAGAATAAGGGGGCATCGCTGAGAAAAACTTTCCACGTGTTTTGCCCTCGCTAAAAGAATAAGGGGGCATCGCTGTTTTCCAAGTGTTTTGCGAGCCTCGCTAAAAGAATAAGGGGCATCGGCGAAAAACTTTAATTTTGCGAGCCTCGCTAAAAAGAAACATTTAATATTTAAGCGAATCCAAGTGTTTTGCGAGCCTCGCTAAAAGAATAGGGGGCATCGCTGAAAAACTTTAAGCGAATCCAAGTGTTTTGCGAGCCTCACTAAAAAGAATAAGGGGGCATCGGCGAGAAACTTTTAAGCGAATCCACGTGTTTTGCGAGCCTCGCTAAAAGAATAGGGGGCATCGCTGAAAATATTTAAGCGAATCCAAGTGTTTTTTGAGCCTCGCTAAAAGAATAAGGGGGCATCGCTGAGAAACTTTAAGCGAATCCACGTGTTTTGCGAGCCTCGCTAAAAAGAATAAGGCATCGCTGAGGGGCATCACGTGTTTTGCTGAAAATATTTAAGCGAATCCAAGTGTTTTGCGAAAAGCCTCGCTAAAAAGAATAAGGGGCATCGCTGAAAATTTTTAAGCGAATCCACGTGTTTTGCGAGCCTCGCTAAAAGAATAGGGGCATCGCTAAAATTTTTTGCGAGCCTCGCTAAAAGAATAATCGCTTAATCCAAGTGTTTTGCGAGCCTCGCTAAAAGAATAAGGGGGCATCGCTGAAAAACTTTAAGCGAATCCACGTGTTTTGCGAGCCTCGCTAAAAAGAATAGGGGGCATCGCTGAAAATATTTAAGCCTCGCTAATCCAAGTGTTTTAAGCGAATCCACGTGTTTTTGCCCTCGCTAAAAAAGAATAAGGGGGCATCGCTGAGAAACTTTTAAGCGAATCCACGTGTTTTGCGAGCCTCACTAAAAGAATACAAGGGCATCGCTAAAAGAATAAGGGGCGTGAGAAACTTTAAGCGAATCCACGTGTTTTTGCGAGCCTCGCTAAAAAGAATAGGGGCATCGCTGAAAATATTTAAGCGAATCCAAAAGTGTTTTTAAGCGAGCCTCGCTAAAAAGAATAAGGGGGCATCGCTGAGAAACTTTAAGCGAATCCACGTGTTTTTGCGAGCCTCGCTAAAAAGAATAAGGGGCATCGCGAGAAACTTTAAAAGCGAATCCACGTGTTTTGCGAGCCTCGCTAAAAAGAATAGGGGGGCATCGCATCGAGAAACTTTAAATATTTAAGCCTCGAATCCAAGTGTTTTTACGAGCCTCGCTAAAAAGAATAGGGGGCATCGCTGAAAATTTTTAAGCGAATCCACGTGTTTTGCGAGCCTCGCTAAAAGAATAGGGGCATCGCTAAAAATTTTTAAGCGAATCCAAGTGTTTTGCGAGCCTCACTAAAAAAAAGAATAGGGGCATCGCTGAAAAATTTCCGGACAAGCTAAGTGTTAGGTGAGCCTCCCCAAAGAAAGTGGATGGCATCGCTGAAAATTTTTCGGGACCGAACGTACCTCGACCGCACAACTTAGTCGCAGACTCCCAACCACCAAGCACCAGCTCCATTAACTCCTTGCATACCTCCGACCGCATAACCCAAACCCAAAACTCCCAACTACCGGATATCAACCCCATTAACTCCACACGCATTTTCGATCGATCATAGCAAGCGCGGTCGGCCCGTGGCTATAAAAAAGTAAACCACCACAACCTCGTTTCCCTCATCTCGGTAAATAGTAACCCGGCATCACATCCCAAAGCCAGCGGCACAACCATGCTCCATCGGCCACTTAACCCGCGAGCATTCGGGCCTTCGCAAGAATCCCTCCGTAAACCCTTCGGAACGGAACCCCGCATACACCGATGGAAAATGTAAGCCCAGCCACACTCGCCGCGTTCGAAGCCCAGGCGGATGGCCAAAACAGCAGCCCAAACCCACATCCGCAAAGATCCTAGAATCCCGCTCGCCATCTGCACATTGCACAAATGAAGGCCAACTGGGGAATACCCACCTTCCACAAACAAGCCGCAAAGGCCACCGCGACAATAGGAACTAGTAGTGCATCAAGGGCTCTTCACAAGCACCTAGCATACGAAGCTCATCAAGAAAACCGCGCGCGATCCCAAATCAGAACAAGGGAGCCACAAAGGGACACCGCAATGGAGAATGTAACATTCTCCCAAGACGGCGTCCTCACCAAAGGAATCGGTTCCGAGAAAAGGACGCGAGCACGGCAACTCAAAAAGTAGGGCACTACGCGGCTCGGCAGAAGACAAAGCCGCCAGGGGTCAACAAGCTCCGCAAGAAGGGCACTCGGCGCAAGCCTCCAAACCAACACCACTCCCGACACCGCATTGACCAGCTCAAGAGAAAGCCCAGTCACGAAACCACGGAGGACCCCCGACACAACTCAGCGAAGCCCCTCCATCGGACCCGGTCGATTTTGGCTTCAATAGGGAACCCGGCAACAATATGTCGCAATGATCACGGACCAATCCATTTGTACACGAATAAGTCACTTATCTTAATAAAGACAAGGGCTCCTCCTCACGACAAAGCATACTTCAACATCTTGGAAAAGCGCGAACCTCGCAAAGAAAATAGGGGCATCGCCGAAAGTTCTTTTCATCTACCTAAGTGCTTTGCGAGCCTCGCTAAGAAAATAGGGGCATCGCTGAAAATTCTTTTCATCTACCTAAGGGCTTCGCGAGCCTCGCTAAGAAAACAGGGGGGCATCGCTGAAAATTCTTTTCATCCACCTAAGCCCGTGGCAAAGAAAAACAGGGGCATCGCTGAAAATTCGTGTCAAGTGATTCGCAAAGCCACCACCATCGCCGTGAACCTCGCTACAGGATGAGTGTTTCGAAAGCATCGCAAAGAGCATAAGGGGCGACGCTGGAAGTTACGCAAACCGTACAAAACGAAGAACATGCATACCACGAGGACAAATGAGAATATCAAGAAGAGGAAAAAGAGCCGCGAAGGGCACAAATGTAACACAACACAAAGACCATCCCTTACAAATCATAGCACGGGCGCTTCGCGAGACTCAACAAAACACTCTCCAACACGTCGTCAACCAATTCGAGGGCCACCCGCTCAACAAACCCCTCAACCTCCGTCACCTCAATTCCAACTCCTGTTTCACCCCCATCACCCCGGTGCACCCCGCCATAACGCCCAATCCAACACCCTCGCCCGGCCAAGGCACACCGGACCCCACAACAATGGCGCGCGCAAAGCCAAGGGAAGCTCACCATCCAATACGCGCCGACGAAACACCCTTCGCATATCCCGATGGTCCAACTCCACGGGCTCTCGCTTAGGCACAACAACCCGGCCCTTGGCGTCCAACAAACAGCCCCTTCGCCCAAGCACGATGTCCACTGCCTCCTCATCTTCAATATCATCGTCAGGTCCCAACCTGCCAGCCTTCGCGCCGAATATAACACGAGCAGCCTGGCGATCCGAAAGATCGTGGCCTCGCCAAAAGGCCATCGAAGCCTGATTCGCGGCATCATATTTCCGCACCCGAGACCACCAGAAGTGATCGAAGGGCAGCCCAGGATGTGAAACCATAGCGTGGACCCAACTCTCACCCGCAACAAACACATCCTGACGGTTCATCATCAGCGGCACCACATTTAACACTTCCCACGTGACCTCCGCAGGCCCCTGCATGGTAAGCCCAGCAATCAAAACTCATCACCAGCCAAGAAGACAACCCTTCGCACGCATCCAACTCAACCGGCCGCACGAGCAAGCACCACCCAACGAAAACATCAACGCCTAGAAAATAAAAAAGCCGCGTTAAGCTTAAGAAGCCCCCCCTCACAGGGGAGCACGCACGGAACAAATGTAGCTCCCGAAGGCCAAATGTAGCACACCAACTTAAAGTAGCTAGTAGAACCAAAATCAAACTGTTCTCAAACTTAATAGCGCAAGCACATCCGGGCATCACACCTCCGGATCACGAGCGACGCCGGTAGCGGCCGGGCGGAGGCGCCTCTCGGCAGAGCAGCGGAATGAGCCGCCGGCGGCGCCGGGCGCGGCGAGGCCCGGTCGCGAGGAGGTAGCGGTGGCGCTCTGGTCGCGCCCGGGAGATGAGGCAGCGGAAGTGCGGATGAGAGCAGCTTCGATCATAACCGGAGGAACCGTCGCTTCCTGAGCCGCGGCGGGGGCAACGGGGGGCGAACCCAAAGCCCCAACCTGGCCGGCGTGGCCAGCCAGCCCCGGAGGTACTCCCGCCGCGAGGTCCGCTGAAGCAAAGACCCGCCCTGCGAAGGGCACAACAAAACACACGAGAAGGGTGTTAGCAAAATGTCGGAGCGAATGGACGAATAAAGAAGTACCATTAAGATTCACTCACCGCCTTCGCGATCTCAGCCTTCGCGAAATCGAGAGCCACCTCCCGGCCTCCTTGGAACCAGAACCGCTTGAGGAAGCGCGAAGCGAACATTTTAGCCTCCTTGTCCGTGGCAGCACGTTTGACGCCCTCTCCGCCGAAAAGAACGCGATCCCCGCTACGCGCCCGGTGCCCACCTCGGTGCTCGCATCCAGTAACTGAGGGCCCTCAATGGCCACCGCAGCGGTGCTAGCCCCAAAGTTGGACGCGTTCTCCATCACTGAGCCAAGCTCGCCCACCTCATTACGGATCCAGGCCCCGCAGTGTGCAGCGTCAGCCAGAGGTAGCTCCGCAGTAGTAGGAGCCCCGACACCGGTAAGAAAGCTATCAAAGGTAGCCTTGGCGGCCTTCATTTCAGTGTACCAGGCCAGTCCAAAGTCGTTCAACCTCCGGCGAAAGACCCCTGTCCCGCGCCCGGGCCTCCTTCGCAAGCTCCCTCGCTCTTGTTGCCAGAGCTGCGCCCGGCCCTAGGTCCTTCACACTGGTTCTTTGTAGCCTCGCCACCTCCCCAGCGGAGCCCTGAAGCCGACGAATCTCCGCGTCCCTCTCTTTCAGCGTGTTGTTCAGCTCCTTCATCTTGTCCTCGTGCTCCACAGACTCCCATCCTTCGCGAATACTGGCGCTCCGATGAAGAATGAGCAGCTCCGCCGGACTTAACCTTGATGTCCTCATTCAATCAAGCGAGAGAGGACGGTTAGCCGATAGGACCCGCGTCTCTCGATTCAAATCGACCCGGTCGAAGACCCGCCGATGAACCTCGCTCCACCTCCGTGCTCTCGGTGTGAATCGCGAGGTCCACCCCGGTGTGCCCACGTCGGGGTCGTCGATGCCGAGCGACTCGGCCACGTAAGGCAGGTTGCTAGGACCACGGGAGCCCCACAAGGCTTTGCCGGCACCCGCAGCGGCGCCAGACCCCGAAGGAACATCTACGATCCTGCCCTCCTCCTAGACATGGCACCTTCGGAAGCCCTGAGCCCTCTGCCTCGTGCTCGAGCGCCGTGGGACCAGGGCGGCCTCCTGCGATGCGCCCTCGACCAGAGCAGGCACACTCTCAGTCGACCTCGCGCGACGCGGAGGCAAGTCCGAGGCTTCTACCTCCCTTAGGCCTGTCATCGGGGTCACCTTCGTCCTCCTCGGCCTCGGCCTCCTCCCTCGGCCTCTTCCTCCTCCTCCTCGAAGCCCTCATACTCGGAGCCGTCGCCCTCCGAGGCCCCCTCGTCGCCGACGCCAACGCCGCCGCCTCCTCCATCTCCTCCTCGCCGTCGAAATCAAAAATTGACTCAAGCCGGCAGCCTTGCCCTCCCTCCACCGGCAGACCGCCGCTACGGGCGCTAGGCGCCGACGCCGAAGGCCCCCCGCCGTGCCGCGTCGCCGGAGTCGCTCCCGCGACCACGCCATCGGGGGGGCGGGCCCGCGCCCTCCGCGCTTCGCCCTTCGAACCCCTTCCCTCTTCTGCGCCTTCACGGCCTCCGCATCGGCCACCGAGGGCCAATCCTCATACTCCACACCGAGAAGATCGAACAAACGATTCACCCTTCGACGATCGTCGAGGCAATCTCGAATCTTCGTGGATTTCTCCTGTCTCGAGTTTGCCCGGCAGACGCCTCGGCGCCCTTGATGGCCTCCGCCTTTACAAGGCGCCCAAACTGCGCCTCGTCCCCCCCCCCCGGATCCCGACTAGATCAGGCCACCTCGTCGTCGGATCCACCTTTAGGGCCTTCACCCCATCGGAGCATACTTCCGACTCCTCCAGCCGACAAACGCCTCCCCCCACACGGGGGATGGACCAAGACACCAGCAAACTCCTCCACCAGTCCTCGTACACACGAATCGGACATCTGCCGGAGGGTGTCCGTCACCCATCGGCGAGAGAGCGTCCTCACAACCTCGGCCAAGAACCGAGATCTCTACTGGGAGCACCATAAAGACCCTCGGCGTCACGAGCGGTAGTAGAACCAAAGGCTCCAAATTATAATCGGAGGCCCACTTGTTCTTCTCACGGGGGGGCCCCGGGCCTCAACCCCGGAGCGAGGGATGAAGGTGCACAAGCCATATTGAGCCCGAAGGATCGCCGACGGTGTAGTCCCGACAAAGGCGCGGGCCGATGTGACAAAGATGGGTGGCGGCGAAGCCGCCCACGCCGGGTTCCACCAAGAACTTGCAGCCCCACACATAAGTGGCCAAACGCGGGAAGCACGACGAGGTGAGCTGGTGAAAGCGGAGGTTGAACCTCCGGGCACCTCGAGGACGGCGGTGCACACCGAAGCGAAGCCCGGCGTTCAGAAACTCCTTGAAAATGATGACCTTGTCCGATTGCGGACGCGGCACGGTCTCCCCCTTCGGCGAGCGAGCCTTCTTGGCAACGATCCACCCGTCGTCGTCCGCTAGGGCCTTCAACGATGCCTTCGTACACCGGCTGACGGGGAAGTCGAAGCTCGGCGTGAAGGGCTTCTTCGACATCGTCTCCTTGACTCGAGGCATCACCGTCTCGCGGAGGTACCTAAAAAAGCCAAACCAGAACACCGAAGCATCAGTCCACGCGCCCCACCCCAGCCCTCGCAAACAAGCAAAACCACAACAGAATTAGACATACCTTCGAAGTAGAACCGAGAACAGAAAACCGGGATGCACTAGCAACAACCCCTCGCAGCAACCTTCGCAGAGACCTTCGCAGCGACCAGAGAGAGCAGCAGCAGTTCGGCAGCAAATCAGCGAGAGCACGAGCGCCCCCCTCACCTACCGCACATATTTATAGGGGGGGGAGGAGGGGCGGGGCACGGTTCCGCCCCGGAAACCTCGCAACGGATCCCGAGATCCACGCGGCCTCCACCGCAACGGATCCCGCAAAATCAGCGGATGGCATCCAGCCCCCCAACGGCCACATCTTGCATAAACGGACCCCAAGACAAGCCGGGGCCCGCGGCCCGCGAGGCCCATGAGCAGCCGGGGGCATCGCCGGCAAAGGCCCACGAGTCCAACATGATCACAGGGACCCATGAAGCCCTCCGACTTAAGTTCGCCGCCTTTCCGGCCCTCCGCGGAGGGAACCAGACCTTCGAGGGGCTCTTGTGGGGAGGGCGACCTTCGCCAGCCCCCGCAGCCCACGTGCCCTCGACTTGACGGCCAAGCAACCCAAAACTTGCAAACTAACCGATGTCTCAAAGAGCCGGCGACCCTTCGCAGGGGTCGTAGGGCGGCGCGGTTTCACGGGAGGGCCCCGAAGCGCCGCCAACCGAAGTCCCCTTCAACAAGTCATGCGCAGCAGTGATCATCGACGGAGGAGGAGGCCTCGGGTCCGGACATCGGAGGGGATGGCATCCTCGACCAAGGGAGAGGCGCCCGGGCGGCGCAGACACCCCGGCTACAAGGCAAGATGGTGACTTCCGCTGAAGCGCCGGTCGCGGCCCCCCTCCGAAAGCAGAGGCACCGCAAGGCTAAGGGCCCCGGCAAGGACCAAAAAGCGAGGTCGCGTCTGAACCGCTACGCTAAACCCTAAGGGCTTTAGGTCGCCGCCTTAGTTTACTAAAATGCCCCTCGTGGGCGGAATACCAGATTGCCCTAGCGCGGCCCACTGTCAAGGTATAGGGACACCTACCTACCATGTATCGAGTTGTAAAATGTTCTACCAACTCCCTAACTCCCTATAAATGCCCGAGTACGGGCTACAGGGAAAAGGGGAGAGAGTTGGTGGCCGAATTTATGGCCATTTAATCAAATCTATTACTCTTTTCCCCAACTACGTTTACGTGTCGTTTCCATCCCTGCCCCCGCACATCTCCCCCCGGCAACTCCAGCGGAGGAGAGGTGGACGGGGGCCGATTCCCAGCCACCTTCGCAGTAGAACACCCTGTGGGAAACCCTCGCCCCTCCTGAAGGCCAGAGGGGCAGGTGTGACCCCCACATATCGTGCTTCAAAAGGGCTTGAATTATTTTTATACCGATTTGTGTGGTCAGATTAGTCCACCAACTCCAGGAGGCAAGTCATACTTTCTAATGGTTGTTGATGATCACAACATATTCATGTGGGTAGAGATGCCCAAGTCCAAGAGTGAAGCACTATCTTATTTGAAGAAGGTAAACGCAAAGGGAGAGACTGAACTAGAAGGAAAATTTAAAGGCATAAGGACTGACAGAGGTGGTGAATTCATTTCAACTCAGTTCAGTATTTTTTTTGCAATGAGACATGCATCAAGCACTAAACTGCTACATCATATACCCCTCAGCAAAACGGAGCAGTAGAGCATCGAAATCAGACTGTGGTTAAGATGTCCAGGTGCATGATGAAGAGCAAGAATATTCCTTCATGCTATTGGGGAGAAGCAGCAACAATAGCAGTATACATTCTCAACCCGACTCCAACAAGAAGCTTAAATGGTGTCACACCATATGAGGCTTGGTATGGTAAAAAGCCAAGAGTTGATCACCTCAAAGTTATCAGCTGCATTGGGCATGTGAATCAGATTGGTCCTGGCATCACCAAGCTATCTGGTAGATTAGTCAAGATGGTGATGATTGGCTACAAAGATGGAACGAAGGGCTATAGGATGCTAAATCTTGTGTCAATGATGCAACATATCCATATAGATGTGATTTTCGAAGAAGACCAAGGCTGGGATTGGGCTGGCTCTCTAGCGGTTCAAGACAAGCCTGAACAATTTGAAATTGAGCTCACAGTTACTTTAGACGATCCAACAACAAAGACAGGGAGGCCAATTCAGGGACCGGGCCGAGCCAGTGTTGGGTTTCTCGAGCCCCAGTTCCTCGCAAAGATCACCGGGAGGATCTTTGGGGTCTAATTCCCTACAAACACTAGCTACAAATACCCCATATGATGCATCAAGTATTGATTGGGTCACACCAATTCAAGGGCGTGCGTGATTCAAAAGGAGGTCCTCGGCGTTTTAGAACACTAATGGATCTATTTGATCATATTGATGTGATCGAGGATTATGAGTATAGTGGTGTTTGTATTCTCACGGTGATGAGCCGATGAGCATTGAAGATAGACGAGGAGGGTTGGAAGGAAGCCATGGAAGTTGAGTTACTGATCCATCAAAGCAAATGAGACTTGGTCTCGATTGCACTGTTGAAGGGACACAAAGCAATCAGTGTGAAGTGGGTGTGTGTTCAAGGTTAAGAGGGATGTTGTTGGGAATATTGAAGTACTCAACTAACTCTCTAACACCAAGAGGTTGAAAGGCTAGTGCGACATCCTATCCAAAAGTAGTGCATTGAGTTTGGCATAAATGGCGTTGGGTCGACGGGCCTTGGGCTTACTTTCTAAGACATGCTACATGAGCATCCTCTCTTAATAAGGCTGGTTTTTTTTGCGGTTTGCCTCTAAAAATGTTCTATTTTCAAACTTGTACATAAGTATTAAGTAACCATCTCTAAAAATGCTATTTTTAGGGAAGTTGCTTATGTGGGCCACATTTGAAAGTCATTTGTTGAGTACGGATGCTATTTTTGTAGACAAACGACGTCTGAAAGTCATGAGCGATTCGGGATTCTTTTGAACGGACATTTCGGGACTTGACTGGGCTGGAGAACAAGGTGTAGGTTCCGGCGTGCCTCCCTTTTAGTCACAATTGTGCGAGTCATTTTTGGGTGGGCTTCGTTAACCGCGGGCTGCCGTCCCCCTCGTTTCCTGTATTCAAAAAGTTCTTTACGCTTAATGAAAAATTAAGCTTAGGCGTGATCTCAAAAAACATCTGAAAGTCAAAAAAAACATCTCAAAAAATTCGCTTAGTGCCATCGGGCATTTACACAGAGTGTCTTAGCCCGGTCCTCTAAAAATAAAAATGGGAGTCGAGACATTGATTCTAGATATAGTAGTGCAATTCAAATCTGGTCACAAACTAAGATTTTGCAGATTATTGACATGCAGTTTTCCGTTACTACCAGCCCCTGCATTTCTCTTTTTGTAATAATATTATATATGTTAGGCATAATAGTTTCCTAATCATGTTCCTATTGTACTCCTGTTAGAGTCCTATTAGGAGTCCTAGTGTAGTTAGGACACAAAGAGTTTAGGAGGATCTGGAGATGTGCACAGGCCTAGCTAAACCGTGTCAAAATCGGTGTCCTTCCCTGTTGCGTGTTGGTTTGCATGTTTCATGGTGAATCCTAGTAGGATTGCCATGGGAACTTCATAGCAACGGGGGAGAGCTCAAGGCCCCAGGCCTATATAATGTAAGCAAAAAGGCTTCAATAAAAAATGTGTGCGGGTGTTGGGGCAAAACATATCTCGTACTTTTGTTATTTTCTCGTTCCCGGTTCACGTGGTGAGCATGGTCACCGTTCGTAGCATCAAAGAAGTCGATTGGTTCAACTCGCTGGGGTTCGGGCAGGTGGGAACTACACGTTCAAGTCGATCGGTTCCAACAATTTATAAAAGCACCAGTTGGCACAATAGCCAGTTAAAAAATATTCAGTATGACCAAAAATATGGTAATGAACCAGGCTACCCTATTTCAGTTTGTACTTTTTAATGTGTATAAGAAAGCCTTCACCATCAAGGATGTGTTTAATTATAGAGTTGTTGATTAGGGTCTACTTAACGGGGAAGAGATTGCTGTGAAAATTCTTCGTCTGCATGGACAAGATGATGGCAAGCAGATATTCATGAGGGAGCTGGGAAACCTTTGGAAACTCAGGCATCCAAATATTGTACAGTTAATTGGCTATTGCTACGAAATAAAGCATAAAGTTATGGACTTCTGTGGAACATTGATTCCTGCTGAAGACATCCATAGAGGTCTCTGCTTTGAGTATATGAACAACGGAAGTCTAGACAAACATCTTTCTGGTAAGATTGTCATATTTATTCAGTAATGTTCTTTATTAGCATATAGACTGATTAAATTACACCTCTCTCTCTCTCTCTCTCTCTCTCTCTCTCTCACATAGATGAACGCTGTGGCCATGACTGGCAGACGCGCTACAAAATTATCAAGGGTACTTGTGAGGGTTTGAAATACCTTCACGAGGGACTGGAAATTCCAATGTACCATTTGGATTTAAAGCCCGACAATATATTACTAGACAAAAATATGGTGCCAAAAATTGCTGATTTTGGCATATCAAAGCTCATCCGCATTGACCAGACCCAAACTACACAGACTCCGGTAGGAACGAGGTAACTGAATCCATGTTTGTAGAGTCATTGGTTTCTAAATTAACTAGACTGGTTTCTTAAAACATTTGTATCCATCGTTGATGATGTCATGCAGAGGATACCAGCCTCCAGAATACATTGATAACAACTTAATCTCCAATAAGTATGATATTTTCAGCTTGGGGGTCGTAATGATAAGGATCATTACTGGAAAAGCTGGCTACTACAGAAAAGACAATATGTCTTCCCAGGAGTTTATTGAACTGGTAAGGAATTTCTGATTCATAAGGGTTCCTCAGATATACTATTCAAAGTTGACAGCAGCACTTTTGTTATAATTGTTATGTTTACTAATCTTGCAGTTGTATGAAAATTGGAGAAAAAGGCTTCAGGCAACATCAGGTTGTGTGTCACTGGCAGCTGAATGTTATCAAGTGAGGAGATGCGTTGAAATAGCCTTAGATTGTGTCCAAGATAACAGAAACGAAAGACCTACAATAGGGGTTGTCATACATTGGCTTAACCAACTAGAGCATACAGTAGAGAAATTGGCAGTGCGTTTACCTAACCAACTGAGAAATGACCCAGGCTCAAATTTAGAAGTGGTAAGGAATGGTCTAAAATCTCTTACTTTTTCTCTTGTAGTTGGAAAGTTAACATGATTGGGTGGAAGTATATATGCATGTTTTATTTTTCCTTCATCACCTCTCTTTTATCGCCATCTAAACATACAAATTAAAAAATCATTGTTGCTCTCCGTCTACATACGGCATTTAACGGATGGATACTAAAATAGCTAATACCAAAGCTAAATGAGATTAAATTGTGAATAGGAATTTATATTCTATTGTTTTCAATACATATAGAAGACTGCGCTATATTTATCCAATTCTTTGCATTTCTTTATTTCATAATGTTGCAACCTGTTATGAACCTTAGTTCATACGAGGGATAGGGAGGATAGCACCAAGGTGCCAGTAATGGTGCCAGGGCTGTTACCTGGTCGACCAGGGGGGAGGAGGTGAGATTAGGATGAAGGGGATGAGATTAGGAGATAAATTTGTTCATTGTTTCTTGCTTGATTCATCAGACCTGGTGACATGGATATAGATAGAGGGGCTGGCGCCCAGCCCTCTATCCTCTAGCTGGCGCCCAGCCCTTTAACTTCTCGCATGGCCCTTTACCTTCTCTTAATTACTAATAATAGCTAAAGCACTCTCAACCACTCTTTAATTGCTAAACTGAACCTCCTCAGCTGGCCATTGCATGTCCCCAGGCGGCTGTCTGCCCCCCATGACATCTACCCCGCCCTTGAGGAGCAGCTCGTCCTCAAGCTGGAAGCGTGGAGAGCAGTCGACGAAGCCAATGACGTCCTCCTGGATCCCATGGAAGGAGCCCAACAACTAGCAGCAGCCGCACACATCCCACGACACCCAAGCAGGTGATGGAACCGAGGAGACAGCTGGTGGTGAAGGCAGTGGAAGTCATTGGTGAAGCTGTGGCAGATGGCATGGTGGCTGCTTGGTTGTGCTGGTCCGCACCGGAAGACCGCATACCCAGGTCTCTTCTTGGGTTGGAATTGCCAGACGGATAGGCGAGCCCGAGTGGTTGAATGTGCCGGCTGCGATTTGCTGCGGCGACAGGCTGAGCAACATGCACATCTTCCACACCATCCGACGGGCAAGGAAACCTTGGCCTGCTCCTTGGATGATGACCACGTGATGGCCGGGGAGATAACAGCCAGATGTTGCACCTCACGGAGAGGAGAGACTGCACTCGCCGGTGTGGCAGGAACCCTCGTGCTGCCGCCTGAAGCCGCACGCAGCTTCCTAGTGCAGCGAACGCTGAGTTACTGTGGGTTAGTCTCCCTCCAGTAGTACGTAATCCCTCCTTGCATGGCTTATATTTCTGCTGGTGTGAATTATGTCCATGATCTTGGACTGGTGGGTCTTAGTATGATGAAGTCTGACAGAAGTAATCCAGGTAAATTTGAGCAGAAGAGGGTATTCGGCTGCTTAGGATGTTAGCCATCTGTTGGGACAAGCTAAGGGCGGATTTGAAAATTTTAATGATTAGAATTTCTACGGTTACATTAACTTCAATGTCTTTGCTCTAGCGTATCCTGTCTTTTAGTATTATTCTTTGACAGGAAAATATTGTATTAACACTAAAAGGAGAACGTACTGTACCTTCATTTGTGTGCAGCATTTCAACCATTTGTCAATAAATGAAGGCCCCAGTGGCAGTTCAACTGTCGGCGACAGTTCCGTGGATAATCCCAAATTGTACATGCACCAGATCATCAGTGGGTCAGACCATAACCAAGTAACTATAGCAAATCCAGAACATCCTCAGATGTTTGGTTGCACCAATGTTCATGACTACGCCATATACGATAGTCTTGGCCCCAGCGCAAAGGTGGTTGCACGCGCACAAGGTCTGCATACCGAAACTAGTCTAGACCATGATGATTGGTTCCACTGGAGCAGTATAGTGTTCAGCGAAGAAAGGTTTGGTACTCTGTTGTTGATCTTAATTATTCGGAAATTTCCCTTCTATAACATGTGTAGGCTTTTTATGCAATGTTATCGCATATATATATTCGTTGACTAAAATTTAGAAATACTTGTAGCCATTTTACTAAAATTTAGAAATACTTGTAGCCATTTTACTAAAATTTAGAAATACTTGTAGCCATTTTATTATTTGGTGGCACCTTTGCTTGCACACAATTGTCATTGGATTTGTCTTCTTTTGCATTGCAATCTTCTTGGATTGTTTCACTTTCCTGAATCAGGTTCCAGGGCTCTAGTTTGATGGCAATAGGAAATCAAAACGAGATTTCAAGGGAATGGGTTATCGTCGGTGGAACAGGCGTATTTGCTTTTGCACAAGGCACAATCACAATCTGTTCAACAGAAGATAGTGGGTTCTTTAACATAAAGGAATTATGCATCCGAGCATTTTTCTGCAGAGGGCACACCACTACAATTGAGACCAAGGTAATGATAACACTTTTACAGCTTTACTTTCTATTTCCTTTTTTTACAGAATTCTGTACTTACTGTTATCTATTTCATTACAAATAGATTTATTAAAACAAGCTAGTTTACCCACATATAAAGGCTACAATTTCGAATAGCACACTGTACTTTATCTATTACCTATATGTGTATCAATATATTTGATGAAACAATGATCAAATGTTTCCTTTGGTATAATCTGAAAAGGGCTACATTCGATTAATAGTAACATAACAATAACGGTCTGTATTTTCATTTGTTGGTCACAATAGGACAAGTATAACATAAGGTAGCTTGTAAAACCTTGACAATTATCACTCCATATGATTCTCATTCACATGACTGCATTAAAGAAAAAAAGATGAAATACTACCTCCATACCAAATTATAATTCGTCCTGACTTTTTTTACCCTAAATTTGACTACTCGTCTTATTAAAAAAAAATATACAAACATAGTTAAATTTAAGTCATTCTTAAAAAAACTTTTTTTGCAATAAAGCACGCCATAGCAAAAGAAGTGATATTTTGTACAAAATTTTTAATAAGACAAGTGGTCAAACTTGAGAGGTTAAAAAGTCAAACAAAATATTTTGGAACAGTATATATGATTCAGAGGATGTAAATCACATATAGAAATTGATGTGGTGCATCAAATATTTAGTTCCATATATTTTATTTGAATGTGTCTCTCACTAGCTATCAGTATGCTTTCCAGTTGACTTGTACTAATTAATATTAAAGTATAGAAAGGTAGTAACCCGATCCCTCTAAATGCATGTGCAATTTGTTTTAGGAAGAGCAAAATGCATGAGGAGTCTATTAACTTTTGTGGGCGTGTCACCTAGGTTCTCATCGACTATCAAAATGGATATTTGGGTCCACAAACTTTTTTAGTGATTCACTAGACATTCATACCCATTCATTTCGCAATTTGATATAATCTGGCACGTCCATTCAGCAGCCACCAGTGTGGTGGATATATGCAATTAGCCCCTTTTCTTTTACGTGTCCATGTTACAATCCAACCCCTTTCTTCTTCCTCGGTGTGTCACGCCATCATGGCTGCCCTTCTTCCTCGCGCTCCCCGCACAGCCACAGGGTGGCCAGCGAGAGGGCTGTGGATGGTAGCGTATGACCGGAGCCCTTGCAACACCCGTGCTCGCTGGTTGTGCGTGTGGGCGCCCTCGCTGGCCTGCCACACGCGTGTCCGTGCAGGTGCTCTGCATGCAAACACGCACGCGCCATCAGTGCCTCCGGCTGCAGGCAGCAATAGCGCCCGCCGTGTGGCTGAATGGACTTGCCACACGGATATGGTCTTGGACGAGAGACATGGATAAAAGGAAAGGGGTTAATTGCATATATGTGCGACGCTAGCTACTGAATGGACTTGCCACATTAGATCCAACTGCCAAATGATGATATAGGGATAACTACTGAATCACTTGAATAGTTGATGGACCCAAACATGCACTTTAAGAGTTGATGGATTCAAGTGACATCCGTGGTGCATTTTACTCTTCTAGGAAAGTGTATCAAATGACCTTGGTGTTCTTCACTCTTCTAGGAAAGTGTATCAAAATTCTTTGTTTTTTTTCAGAAGCTGGCTTCACAATTCCCTTGTTTACATTCTATTATTTGCTTTGAAACTGAGAACAGCAATCCGCTTGATGGGTTGCAGCCTTTCAAACACAATATGATAAACATTGATTTTTCGATGCAATTTCAAATGCGTATATATGTATCATTTCCATGGCTAGCAAGCTAATCCACAGGGTGGTGGTCTATATCTGTACCTCTCCAGTCTCAGGCAACTGAGTACAAGCGCATATGGTACATGCACCAGATCATAGATGGGCCAAACCGTAACCAAGTAACTATAGCAAATCCAGAGGAGCCTGAGATGTTTGGTTACACCAATGTTCATGACTACCCCATCTATGATAGTCTTGGTCCGGGCAAGAAGATTGTTGCACGTGCACAAGGCCTGCATTCCAAGACTAGTATGAACAATGGCGGCCGCTGGTTCCACTGGAGCAGAGTAGTCTTTGATCACTACGAAAGGTAACTCAATGTTGATCTTATATACTCCAAACCAAGTGCGGAGCTAGACCAAATCCGAGGGGGGTTAGCCTTGTCTCATCGGTGAGGGATCTATAAAATCTAGCTGCAAATATGGTGAAAAAATGAGTCTTTTCTATTTTTCACACTGAGCAACGTAGCTCGGCCCTTGCTCCAAATATTTTTTTCTTCTATAATTATTTCTTCTATGCATTTTTTTAATGAACTTTCTTCTATGCATTGGTTAATAAGTGACATGTGCATAGGAGACCTTGATAGCATCTCTGCAAGTTTATTGGATTGTTTTATATCCTTTGTTATAGATTCAGGGTTCAAGCTTT